>CM045732.1:57068495-57165995 GCA_024760905.1 Plotosus lineatus
ACACACACACACACACCTACATAAACAAGCCTCGACAAGTGACGCAACCCGACGATCAGTCTTGCAACCGGTCAGCGGTCTTTCGAAACCCGCAAACAACATTGTACATATTTCACTTTCGTGATGCAGTGCGTGATACCACGCACTGCTGAAATCAGGTTTGTATGTCATACAAAAACAAAAATGGCCGACGTGCTGATGATGATGGCTCTGTTACCAAAATACAGTAATGATGTTTCGAAATATTAATTATATATACACACACACACACACAGTATATACTGTATATAGGGATCCCTTGCTACTTCGCGCTTCAATTCATGCAGCTTCAGTGCATCGTGGTTTTTTTCGAAAAATTTTCATCGAATTAAAAAATATGGAAATTGAGGAAGAATAGGGGGAAAAGTTAAGGAAAATGCCACAAAATAAGACCAATTATGCAAAAAAAAAAAAAAAAAACCAAATAAACACAAAACAAAAAAAAAAAAACAACCCAAAACCTCCAATCAAAACTTACATTTTTGTGAAGTGTGCATGGGTGCGCGTGTCTGTATGTGTTCACTTCATTTTCTGTACCCGCTGAATCCTAATTAGGATCGCAGGGAGGCTGGCGCCCATCCCAGCCAACTCCGGGCGAGGGCAGAGTACACCCTGGACAGCTCACCAGGCCATGGCAGGGTGGAAACAACTCTTGTCGAAAGTCAGCAAAGGTTCTTTTACATGCCTCACACCATAGACAGTGGGAGACATGGCTGGCCTTTGATAACCCAGTTAGCTCCACTGGGGGGACAGTGACAACCTTGTGGAGAGTGGGACTCAAAACCCCAACCTTAGGATCAGCGATCCAGCGCCCTATACCACTCGACCACCACTGCCCATCGTCTGTATGTGTGTGTATTACATATTTTATTTCCATCTTATGCATCATTTTTGAATGTTTAATTGTTATTATAAGCATTTATAGCATTGAATATGTATCTATTGATATTATATACACTTATACATGTATGTATACGTCAGTCAGGGGTGTTTGGGGGGTTTAATCCTACTTCGCGGAATTCGGTGGTCGCGGGGGGATCTCGGTCCCAATTAACCGCAGAAAGTGAGGGACCCCTATGTGTATGTGTGTGTGTGTATATACACACATATATACATATATATATATATATATATATATGTGTGTGTGTGTGTGTGTGTGTGTGTGTGTGTGTAACAAATTTCCAGACTTAATGGAAAACTCACCGCCTCTGTGAAAGCCTCGCTGTTTTGCTCTTCATGTGCTTCCAGTAGCTTCTGTACAAACGAATGATCAGTTTAAAGACTACACACGTCTTAGTCTTACTTGTCACGTCAAATTTTTTAATGACTTCTTACTTACTTTCAAAAGTTTACATTCTCTCGAGTCCGAGAAAGCTGGAAACATGCTCTCATACTTCTCAATGGCCAACTATCGGAAATAAATCTAAATGTAGTAAATCTAATCATCTGCATAAGTCCTGAGGCACAGAGCATCCTGAGTTGAAATACTGAACAAACAATCTTGTAGAACCATCTGAAGCTGTTTCACTCACCTTTGCATTTAATTCATCCACGATGAAGTGGCACAGTGAAGCCTTCCAGAAATACTCTTTCGCATTGTACTTCAGAAGTGGATTATCCATTGTACTAGTTGCAACCTGGTGAGACAAAAAAACATCAGTTCACTCTGCAGAGATATGTTTAATGCAAGATTAAAGTTTATAAAATGCTGAAACCTGGAACACGAACCTGCTCAAAGATTTCAATGGCTTTTGGATACTGTTCCAACTGTGCACAGTAAAATCCAACTTTCAGGAGACATTTGTTGGCAGAACTGAAAAAAGACAAGACAAAAGAAATAACCACATATTCTTCTTTTCCTTTCGGCTGTTCCCTTCAGGGGTCGCCACAGCGAATCATCTGCCTCCATCTCACCCTATCCTCTGCATCTTCTACTCTTACACCAACTACCTCATGTCCTCCTTCACCACATCCATCAATCTCCTCTTTGGTCTTCCTCTAGGCCTTCTGCCTGGTAGTTCCAATCTCAGCATCCTACTCCCAATATACTCACTATCCCTCCTCTGTACATGTCCAAACCATCTCAATCGAGCCTCTCTGACTTTGTCTCCAAAACGTCTTACATGTGCTGTCCCTCTGATGTACTCATTCCTGATCCTATCCATCCTCGTTACTCCCAAAGAGAACCTCAACAGTTTCATCTCTGCTACCTCCAGCGCTGCCTCCTGTCTTTTCCCCAGCATCACTGTTTCTAAACCATACAACATTGCTGGCCTCAACACCATCTTATATACTTTTCCTTTCATTCTATACGTAAATAAATCGGGTTAAATTAGGCTTAAGGATGAAGAATTTAATTAAGAAACCACTAGACTGGTACATAACACACTGGAACTGAGCAGAGGGAGTCAGACCAGTAGGTTTGCGGGACGGCTGGAGCAGACCCTGGATAGCTTGCCAGGCCATCACAGGTCCAACACTCACACATACACAACGATTCACACACATTCAGACCTAGGAGTATTTTCGAACAGGCAATTAGCCTACTGGGCATGTTTCTGGAGCTGGGGTGGGGTGGGGCGGGTGGTTTTCTGGCTGTGAGGTGGATGTGCTAACCAACTGAGGTTTCAATAACAGGTTATTGAAAATGAATCACATGTACCCCTGAAGATGAAAACATTTTTAAGTAGGAGAAATATTAAGAAAGGCCAAATGTTTATGGTTGATGTGTGAAGAAGAGGTAGAGAAATAAAGCTGTATTTTCGAGGTTATCTTTCCCTGTGGGTGAACTTGTGATTTCGTCTGATTCTGAAATCCTATCAAGCTGTTCAGCCAGCCAAGTAAAATGTCGGGAGCTATTAAAATGCAAGAACTCTACATAATGTTCCTAGGAGTTAAAAAAAAAAAATGTCACATACATTGTAGTATTTTATACAAAAGTAAAATACCTGTTAGATTCCTCTCCTTTATAATAGTCAGCTGCCTGCTCATAATGGGCAATTGCCTGCAACAAAAGGAGCAAGGATGTGGTGAATGTATTAGTTTGATAGGGTTGCACACAGTATGAATCAGCCCTACTGAGCTGCATAACCTTGAAGTTTCCACATATATTGAATCAAATCCGGTTTATTAAAAGCAAAACTAAGAGTGGAGTCACACAGTTCATCTTATAGTATAATAAGCTTTCAGCGTGCTAGACAAGATCGAAATTTCCAATTAAGTCAAACTGTTGGGTGAAGGTTATTTTTGTATCCTACAGCAGGGTGGTTTCCTTTGTGTCTACTGGAGTTACTCAAGCTGCTTGTTTCACTGTTGGGTACTGGGTCCTCTACTTTTTTTGGTTGGAGGGTGTATGATTCCCCATTTTTATGCCTTCATTTAATTGTGGTTTATTCCCACTCATTAGGTATTATCGCTCTATCATGTTCTCACCATGACATATAATACTGCCACGCACATGTTTACAAACTGCTGCTCATTTGCATTCAGGTGCAGCCTAACACATTCATAAGGAAAGTATTATCAGTCGCCTTGTACTCATAAGTATTCAGGTAGTTTTGCATGTACTTGTAGACCCTGTACACAGGTGAGGTGAGCGTATGCCATCCCTCCCTCCTGTCAGAGCCGACCAATTAGCTTCTATGGACTCCCAGACATGGATGACTGCCTGCATAAACCTGGATTCAAACTTATAATCTCCAGGATTATAGTTACTCTAATAGCATTTTTGTGACCTCAAATATGTAGCAGTTCCATCACATTTGACCTCATTGCATCATCATCCTGTTGACAAGTTAAGAAAATGAAATCGCAAAAAATAAGACATTGACTTGATTTTTGAAAATCTTATTATTTATAAACTGTGAACTATCACTGAGAGGCTCAAATATTTGGCGCTAGTTTGAATATTTAATTTGTTTTTAAATGACAGCATTGCTGAAGAGGACTCTACTTATTGCTTGTGAATTTCATTGAACCTTTGTTCAGTAGAACAGTACAATAGTAAACTAGTTTAAAAATTATCTGATCAGAGACAGTCTTCAAAAAAAAAAAAAATTAAAATGACTTAGCATATCATGGACTAGATTGATTCCAAATGCAGTTTTCTGTGTGTAAACCCCATGTGATAGTCCAAACAACAAGTGACCAGCCAAACAGAATTCCAGTAGCTCCAAAAGAGTCGACGAAGTTCAAAGATTCAGTCAGTTTTATAAACAGCTATTTACCATTCATGTAGTTTACACACATGAAGTTTGTATACCTAGAACAAATTCAGTCAGAAAATGATGAGTGGGCACAACGCATAGCTCCCGTACAGTACGTACACTTTATACACTGGTCATGGAGGTTGAATATAGTGACCTTGGCATGGTTCAGTTCAGTTTAGTTCATTTTCTGTAACCGCTTAATCCTAATTAGGGTTGCTGGGAGGCTGACGCCCATCCCAGCCAACTTCAGGCGAGGGCAGAGTACACCCTGGACAGCTCGCCAGGCCATCGCAGGGCGGAAACACGCTGACGGCTTTGCAGCCTACTCTTGTCGAAAATCAGCAATGGTTCCTTTACATGCCTCACACCATAGACAGTGACCATAGACAGTGAGAGACATGGCTGGCCTTTGATAACCCAGTTAGCTGCACTGTGGTTGAGAGACAGTGACAACCTTGTGGCGCTCCAGCACCCTATACCACTAGACCACCACTGACCTTGGCATGGTTAGGAATGATATACCTTCAGCATTTGCTAAATTGCAAACGCATGTCTTCTAGCCAAGTCAAAAAAAGTTGGACACTCCAGTATTTTTTTGGAGAGCATTTAGCCTTGATCAACAACGTTTAATTTCCATAGCATTGGTATTGGTCCAGTGGGTCCGGTCGAGGCTCAACAACATTAATAATTAACAATAAAATGAAGCAGCCGACGACCTGAATGTACGAACAGGTTATCACATCAATGGAAGTTTTCCTCCATGATGGCGCGTTTGGATATTGGAGATTCAAATAATGAAGCAGTGGTTCAGGATGCATGAGGAACGATTTTCACATATGTATTGGCACGCCAGAGTAGTACACACACAGAGTACCTTAACTCGATTGAAAGTTTTTGGGATGTGCTGGAGAAGACTTGATTGAGAGGTTCAGGTTATTTCCTCAATTCAAGAAGTCAGTGAACCCAACACTGGATGGAAATAAATATTTTGTTGCTTATAAGCAAGGGTAATACACTCCACAAAAATATTAGTGTGTGATTTGTTTGTTTTTTTTTGGTTGAGCAGCGTGTATACATACATAGATATGAAGAGTTGGTGTGCAAAAACAGAAAAGTCCAATACGCTCATATACTATTACTGTATAATAAAACCAGTGATGGCTGTTGCATTATGTCAGGTCTTCATAATGTTGATTTATTTGGGAGTTAAATACTGTACCACACATGGAATATACAATATGTTTTGTAGAATATTTCATAATTAAATAACACAGTGATACAAAAACCTAATTTGCATTGCTTTTATAGTTCAACTAAGTCCAAGAGATTGTGAACATATTATAGGTCATTAAAGATTCATTTGCTATTTGGATTAACTGCAAGTTTTGCGCTAGTAAAGAAATCGAGTGACTTTATTGACTATGAATTGAATTGTATGATGTATAAATTAGAGCTTTTTCTTTCGAAAAGCCTTCACTGATCATAAATTTGCAAGCAAATCTTACCTTTTCAATATCCACCAGTTCAGACTCGTATATTTCTGCGATAGTCATATGATGTTTGGCTGCAATTGTAAATCGACCCTGTGAAAGAAGGACAACACTGACAGAAAGCAAAAGCATAGAAAAAAGATGAAATTCTATGTGACAGGAGAGAATATACCATTTAACAGGTCTTAATCTTACCATGTCCGTATATATGTCGATGGCTGCATTTAAGCAGTTGATAGCCTCTGTTTGATGTAATAAGAAGGAACACATGTAATAGCAAAGAAATATAATAGGGAAGCAATTTAACTACTTTTTTACACTTTTGTCGTATTTGTTGTATAGCACATTAGAATTAAAAAGCTGAATTTGTATTCCACACAACAGTTGAATAATCGAGCCTTATCATCTGTAGATTTCTGTTGGAATAGGATTTGACTTGGAATTACAAGGAACAGTGATTTTCTTGACCACTATGTAAAATCATTTAAATGCCAAATGATTCAACATTGGATCATATCACATGACCTACTAATTACATTACTCTGAAGTGCAAAAGTAGGGTATTTGCTTTGACATAAAAATTAAATACTAACCGTTATACTGAGTGGCATAAGTGTGAAAGATTCCTGCCAAGGATTGGTGAGTTGTTCAGGGTGTACCCGGCGTTCTCTCAGAGTTGGCTGAGATAAGCACCAACTTCAATCTTCAATGTGACCCCAATAAGGTAAAGCGGTTGATAATATTAGATGAAGTGGTCATGAGTGAGTGAATGAGTTTAGATACTTCTTCTTCTTCTTTTCCTTTCGGCTGTTCCCTTCAGGGGTCGCCACAGCGAATCATCTGCCTCCATCTCACCCTATCCTCTGCAGCTTCTTCTCTTACACCAGCTACCTTCATGTCCTCCTTCACCACATCCATGAATCTTCTCTTTGGTCTTCCTCTAAGTTTTCTGCCTGGTAGTTCCTACCTCAGCATCCTACTACCAATATACTCACGATCCCTCCTCTGTACATGTCCAAACCATCTCAATCTAGCCTCTCTGACTTTGTCTCCAAAACCTCGAACATGTGCTGTCCCTCTGATGTACTCATTTCTGATCCTATCCATCCTCGTTACTCCCAAAGAGAACCTCGACATTTTCATCTCTGCTACCTCCAGCTCTGCCTCCTGTCTTTTCCTCAGTGCCACTGTTTCTAAACCATACAACATCGCTGGCCTCATCACCGTCTTGTACACTTTTCCTTTCATTCTTGCCGATACCTTCCTATCACACATTACATCAGACACTTTTCTCCAACCATTCCAACCTGCCTGCACACGCTTCTTCACCTTTTTTCCCCACACTCTCCATTGCTCTGGACTGTTGAGCCCAAGTACTTAAAATTCTCCACCTTCTTTATCTCTGCTCCCTGTAACCTCACCGTTCCTCTTGGGTCCTTGTCATTCACACACAAGTACTGTATTCTGTCTTAATGAGTTTAGAGAGAATATTAAAAAGCAGGTCATATAATGGTTTATTTCATTGGGGTTTTTGGTACAGTAGTAACTATCTTACCAATAATTAATAATAAATATGAATAATTTTCATTATTTTCTCAACACTTTTTTGTCCATTTTTATTTGGATATCAGATAAAATGAGCTTCCTTTGTTGAGTACCAGGGTGATAAGCTCAGTCATTCGGGGGGAGCTCTGGGTAAAACCACTGTTCCTCCACCGCATTGAGATGAGCCAGTTGAGGTATATATATATATATATATATATATATATATATATATATATATATATATATATATATATATAAATTTCTTTTTTTTTTAACTATGTAATTAAAAATTGATGTGGTGCCAATTTTCAGGTGCAGGCACGAATGAGAAACTGGGAAATTGATTTGGTCTTATAAAATTATCCAACCTAATATTCAGATCTGAGCTCGACAAATGTATCTTGGTCTCATCTGACAAAAAAGTGTCGTCTCAATATTCATTAAGCTTCATCTGATGTTTCTTATCAACGCTTAGACTTATAGTACATTTTTTTGCTTGTATGTTTGTTTTGGACCTCCTCTATTAAGGTTGACGATATGCAATGTCCCCTGCACTAAGTAGAATGAGATTTTTGTGGTTTATTTATTCATTTTTAAAATGTTACCATAATTACACATCTTCCATTCTGAAATCTTTCGGAACTGATTTAATGTGTGAAAAAAAAATTCCCCCTTGGAAATCTCAGAAGCTGTAATTGCGTAGCTTTTGATGAAAAATTGAATTTCTAGAATTTCCAGAATCAGGGGGTGGGGCAAACCATAAGTTTTGTCAAAATTTTAACTGAAGCCTTATCCCCAGTTTGTAAGGTGATAATGTAGATTTGAAAAAGGTACACGGAGAAGGTTACAAGCTGATCGGTCTGTTATTATGGGATTAAAACAAACATTATTCTGAGTGGATAATCCTTTCATAAAAATGGCTGATTGATTGTATGCCATGAATCAGGTGCCACGGTTCATGTTTTACTGTGTTTATTTAATATATATATATATATCTGTGTTGTATATACTGAGAGTCTTGAAGATAATTAGAGATATGCTGTTACACCACTATGCACCTCCGCATGTGTATTTGGAGATAATGCGTCTATCATGGCTTTACACATGAGAAAATAAACCATAAAAATCTAATTTTAGTGTATAGTAATACACTATAATATAGTATATAGTTATAATATAGATACAATATAATATATATATATATATATATATATATATATATATATATATATATATATATATATATATATATATATACACAATATAATATAGTGTATAGTTATTCTATATAATATATTTATTTATATATAGTTATATAGTAATATAGTTATTCTATATAATATAGTGTATAGTTATTCTTCTTCGACTTTGATGTTCCATCCAAGGGAATATTTTGTGACATCCACCTGGTCATAAATGAATTATTGTTAATTCAAACTGTGTTGCTCCAAAGCATGATATACTAATTGCACAGTTGTGTGCACTTCGGTTGCACTTGGTGTCTAGTTTGGGGCTTGTGTTTTCTAAATGGATGAATTTGTTGTTGATTTATCATAAGATGTTATCTCTGTGCTTGCATGTATATCCTTCGGTATTCCGGCTTCCTCCCACAGTACAAAGGCATACACTTCTGTTCCGGCTAACTGGCTGCTCTGAATTGACCCAAATTGTGTTTCCCTGTGACAGTCTGACAAGCTATTCAGGATGGACCCCGCCTTTGCCGACTGTTGGCGGCGATAGCCAGCAGTCTCCCTGTGACATTAGTAGTAAGATTAAGTGATTCAGCAAAACATTTGCCATTTAGATGCTATTGCACAGAGCTATACTCACTTTTGGTGTATAGTGTTTGTAAATGTATATCTTATCTGATGCACCAAGTCGACCATGCCAAACCATGCTGTTGTGTAAATACACAGTTCATTCAGAGAATTCACTGTATGTACTGTTTTCACCTTGGGGATCAGCCTTCTTGTATGCATTACCAGCATCAACAAAGCTGGTGGCAGCATCCAGTTTGTTCTGCATTTGCATATGAAGTTTTGCAACCTGACAAAAAGCATTGCCTGCAGCTGCACAATAAAAGTAATAAAATAATCAGGACAGAGTTCATGAAAATAAACAACTGTATATGCATGTATTAAGAATTGTCCATACCACTCCAATTCTTTGCCATTTTAAACATATTGGCAGCTCTTGCATACATCTCACAGGCATCCTCCACCTTGTGGTTTCCTCTGCAATCATTATTGTATATTTATTATGCAGATTATAGTATGTATACTGGTATCTATTCATGAATGTCAGATGTTTGTAAAACAGAGATGGTTAAATGATATGGATGGACGAGTAGAAGTATTATTCGGTAGGATATCACAGAGATAACAGCACATGCATTCAGGATTGGATCAGAACCACCTCCTACGATGTCAATGACCAATGAATGTCATAACATAAGAACCACATTATTAGCATCACTGCTAGCTGATTCATGACATCATCCTTACCCGAACATTCCTCCAAGAAACGAGCCGGACGACTTAACTTTTTTGTCCGCTTCAGCCATCAGTTGGATGGCCTCTTTTTCCTTTCCCGAATTGTCCATGCTTGTATTTTTAACGGATCTTCGTATACAGAATAATGGGATATGTTTTCGCAGATGAAGCTGATGGAAAACTGATGTGCTGTGACGTTGCCCGCCTCCTGCTCCGGGTGCTGATGAGAGAGCATCAGTTTAGCACCGCCTATTCAGACTGGGTTGCCAGGTAAGAGCAAAATTAAGAGTCAGACTGAGCATTGTTCTCAGTATCACATTATTTTGCTACTGTTATACTGTAGTTGGCGGCACGGTGGCGTTGTGGTTAGCACGTCCGCCTCACCGCAAGAAAGCCTGGGTTCGATTCCCGGCCTGGGAGTTTCTGTGTGGAGTTTGCATGTTCTCCCTGTGCTTGCATGGGTTTCCTCTGGGTGCTCTGGTTTCCGCCCACAATCCAAAGGCATGCACAGTAGGTTATTTGGTCATTCCAAATTGCCCATGGCCATTGAGAGGGGCCAGTTGAGGTGGCTCGGGCATCTGGTCAGAATGCCCCCCGGACGCCTCCCTGGTGTGGTGTTTCGGGCATGTCCAACCGGGAAGAGACCCCGGGGTCGACCTAGAACACGCTGGAGGGACTATGTCTCTCGGCTTGTCTGGGACCGCCTCGGTGTCCCCCCGGGAGAGTTGGAGGAAGTAGCTCGGGAGAGGGATGTCTGGACCTTTTTGCTAAGGTTGCTGCCCCCGCGACCCGACCCTGGACTAAGCGGAAGAAGATGATGATGATGATGATGATGATGTAGTTATCGACCTGGAGAGGGATGGGTGCTGCCAGGCTAAAATCAGCCCAAGTCTCGCCATGAAGGCGCCCCAACGACATCCCCAGATGTTAAGGAATAAGTGAAGAAGATATGTACGATAGTTAAACCATGGCCTGGCGAGCTGTTAAGGGTGTACTCTGCTCTCGCTACTAGCTGGTTGAGATGGGCACCATTCCACCAACGACTCATATGAAGATGAAGCAGCTCATAAAATGAATGAATTAGATGTTGCAAGATCATGAAGGAACGATGCACTATGATAATTATGGTACAGTATATCATCAATATTATTCTATACATTTATTTTGAAACTGCCTTAGGTGCTTTAGGTGGGAGGCACCATAAACATCCAGATCATCACGGGCCCAACACACATCCAATTCACCATATCCACATGTTTGGGCCAGAGGAAACAAGAGCACCCAGAGCAAACGCAAAAGAACATGCAAACACTGAGCCCAAGCCCAGGATCTTCTTACTGTGAGGTGGAAGTGCTAACCACTAAAACCTCTGTGCCACCTCTATTCTATTTATTCATTAATTTGTCAAACTGCTTAAGAGATAAAGGTGTGGCTCACCCGGATCCTAATTTGGAACAGCTTAATGTATGTACATGTTTTTTTAACTGTGGGAGGAAACCTACACAAGCAGAGGGAGAACATACTAACTCCACACAGAAATGATCAAGCCCAGGACTCAAACACAGGACCTTCTTGTGATGAGGCAGACGTGCTAACCACCATGCCACCATGATGCCCCATGTTTATATAATCAATGAGTTTTTTGTTCTGTTCAATATGTTCATTTTTGGACAACTTCATCCTTTATTAGGGTCATGGTGAGACTGCAG
This sequence comes from Plotosus lineatus, assembly GCA_024760905.1. Lineage (NCBI taxonomy): Eukaryota > Metazoa > Chordata > Actinopteri > Siluriformes > Plotosidae > Plotosus > Plotosus lineatus. Next base: position 57,079,979 of record CM045732.1, read on the forward strand.
CCCATCTCAGAAAACTCTGGGCAAAAGGTGCCAGAGTCCAAAGATGTAGGAAACAGGCACACCCAGAACAAGCACACAAGAACAAACATGAGGCTCGAACCCAAGACTTTGCTCTGAGGTGGAAGTGATAACCACTTACCACCATGCACTATTCGATTCATTCATTTTCTAAACCGTTTAATCCTAATTAGGGTCCCGGGGAAGCTGACGTCCATCTCAGCCGATTCTGGGTGAGGGCGAATATACCACCCTGGACAGCTCGCCAGGCTATTACAGGGCCAACACTCCCAAAACCATTCACACACTCACACCTCGGGTTGACTGGGAACAGCCAATTACCTTACTGTGCATGACTGTACCGTCCTGCTTCGACACAGAGCAGAACATTCATCAACTGTACAATGTAGGATGAATGGGGACCTGGCAACGCGGCAATGCAGGCTAAAGTATGGTACCTTTCGATTATGAGGTCATTTCCTCCAACCGGAAACCGCCTCCACAGTGTAGCGTTACAAGAATCACTTTGAAAAATTTTTAAAGGTATGAGAAATTGATGTTGTTTTATATAGACATCAAAAGAAATAAACTGACACTCTAAAAAAATGCAAAGAATCTCTCGAACTAATAGGAATCGTCACGTGACCGGAAGTTATGTTTTACCGCCAAAGTTGACGCGGTGTTTCTCAGAATGTAAACACAACAGCTCATGTGAAAACTTAAACGTCGAGAACTTTTAAATACTGTTTACTGAGACATAATTTAAAGTACTACTTATGTAAGATGATGTAAATATAAACTTTAGCGTGTGTATTTTCGGTTGTATTTTTTAATATTTCTATTTTTACTCGAGTTAACCCATGTTGCTGGGATTGCCTGCTGGCAACAGGAGCAAAGATGAATGACCAAGGAGCAGGGAAAGGTTCCTGGAAAGGTGGAGGAGGTTCCTGGAGGGGTGGAAGAGGTTCCTGGAGAGGTGGAGGAGGTTTCTGGAGAGGTGGAGGAGGTTCTTGGAGAGGTGGAGGAGGTTCCTGGAGAGGTGGTAAAGGCACACAATCTGGAGGTGGTGGAAGTAATGACTGGAGAGGTAGAGGAAGATGGAATGGAGGAACAAACCGAGGCTGGAGAGGGCATACATGGGGAAGAGGACGGGGCAATTATTCACCCAATAACACACAAGGAGGTGAGGACTTGGAATCACATGAACTGAAGTGATTAATTATACAGCAAAAAGAAAAAAAGGACTGCAAAGGAAAATATACTTACATTTTTATCTATTTTGGTTTTATTCTCCATTTTAATACTGAAGAGTATAATTGTGTATGTATATACTCTGCGATTACCTGGCGAGCTGTCCAGGGTGTACTCTGCACCAGCCTCCTTGTGGCATGAATTGGGTTGATGCAGTTCAAATACTGTAATGAATTATAACTTACTGTATGTGTCTGTATTATGATATGCACAGGTATTTTAGTAGTATTTTGCGAATAAACAATCAATTTTACTTTTTCGTGTTCTGATATACTTTGTGAGGTAGTTGTGAGATAATAAAACAATCACCCGAGGAACAGCCTTGTCACTGACAACGGTGCTGCTTTATCATTCTGTGTATAGGTGCAGAGGTTTCTTCACCAGTTGCTCGTGCAAGCCAAGTAACACTTGATATAACTTGCCCTTATAAAGGATGGAGGCTGTACTTTACAGAAGGTTTGTATGTTGTTTATTTCCCAAACAGCAGCTGAGGTTTTTAATAATAATACTACTACTGTATTATTATTATTGTTATTATTTGGCAAAGAGACTATGTACAATCTGAAAAATCTCAAATGGACTACTACTATCTCTTTAGCAGAATGAGTTTGAATTTTAGGAAAATAACTTTACTGGTGAATATTGTTATTCTCACTAGTTATAAGACACAATACAAATTTATAAGCAGGTCAGAGCAAATTGAATGTAAAAAATAATGACCAGTCTTCAGCTTGGACTGTACAAGTCCTCAAGCTGCAGTGTCTATGTACAGACCTCATACTTAGTCAATATACAGTTGCTGTATTTTTTCCCAAATTAATGACATTTTGCTTTGTCTGATGTCTTCTGGTCTTTTCAAAGGTTTTATTGAATCTTCACCTTATGTCGAGAAGATAAAGGCGTTTGAAAAATATTTCACTTCACAGATAGATCTTTATGACAAGGTGTGTGTGGGGATATATATATTTCTTCTTCTTCTATATACAGTGGTACCTCACCTTACGAAAGACCCAACAAACGAAAAATCCAAGTTATGAAACGCATTTACCTAAAATTTCTGTCTCTGGATACGAACGTGCCATCTCAAAAATTCAAACAATGCGCGAGTTGCTCTCCCATTGGCTCTCTCCCAACACCCCGTCCCGCTGGCCTCCCATTGGCTAGGAGGAAGCTGTATCTCCATAATACCCATGATGCTTTTCGTGTGCCTTCGTCCCATTGTTCGTCACGGAGATGCAGCTCCCTCCATTGGCTATTATGGAGCTGTATCTTCATAATACCCACGATGCTTTTCATGTGCCTTCGACCCATTGTTTGTCATGGAGTTCTAACACACATAAAGGACAGAGTTACTGTTGTTTCATGAGTTTCTCAAGTGTGCTCATTGTAACTTTATTTTTTGGCTCAAAAAATTTAACCTTGCATAAACATTTGTAAGATTATAACTCTGCTAAGAAGACATGGTCAACACACTCGCACACACACACACACACACACACACACACACACACACACACACACACACACACACATACATGCGTGTGATTCCCGGTGCGAGTGAAAAGAAGCAGCGGGCTCATGGCATGCGGTTGAGTGATATCTCAAAGGAATATGGCCGAAACCCTTCTACCATTGGTACGATATTGAAGAAGAAGGAGGCCCTAAAAGGTACACTTTTATAATTTTTAAAGGGTTTAGGGGGTAGTATTGGGGGCCTTGGAACGAATCAGGCCCTTTACATGTAAAATGCCACTCAACTTACGAAAAAATCAGGTTATGAAACCACTTCTGGAACGGATTAATTTCATAAGGTGAGGTATATTATTATATACATATATATGCAGTGTGTATGTATATATATATATCTTCTTCTTTTCTTTTCGGCTGTTCCCTTCAGGGGTCGCCACAGCAAATGATCTGCCTCCATCTCTCCCTATCCTCTGCATCTTCTACTCTTACTCCAACGACCTTCATGTCCGCCTTCACTGCATCCATAAATCTTCTCTTTGGTCTTCCTCTGGGCCTTTTGCCTGGTAGTTCCAACCTCAGCATCCTACGACCAATATACTCACTATCCCTCCTCTGTACATGTCCAAACCATCTCAATCTAGCCTATCTGACTTTGTCTCCAAAACATCTAACATGTGCTGTCCCTCTGATGTACTCATTTCTGATCCTATCCATCCTCGTTACTCCCAAAGAGAACCTCAACATTTTCATCTCTGCTACCTCCAACTCTGACTCCTGTCTTTTCCCCAGGGCCACTGTCTCTAAACCATACAACATCGCTGGCCTCATCACCGTCTTGTACACTTTTCCCTTCATTCTTGCTGACACTCTCCTATCACACATCACACCGGACACTTTTCTCCATCCATTCCAGCCTGCCTGCACACGCTTCTTCACCTCTTTTCCACACTCTCCATTGCTCTGGATTGTTGAGCCTAAGTACTTATAATATATATATGCAGTGTGTGTGTATATATATATATATATATATATATATATATATATATATATATACACACACACTGCATATATCAAATGAAATCTGAAAACATTAAATTTTTTTGTGTGTAACGATATTGTTAGAAAGAACCCATTTTTTCTCCCACCAGGATGAAGTTGAAAGAAAAGGCAGCATCTTGGTGGACTACAAAGACTTGCTTGCGAATAAACAGATTTCTACAGCACTGCCAGGTCTTGCTCATGAGCTTAAAGACATGCCTGAAAAGATACTTGACTGCTTGGGCCTGGCCATTCATCAGGTACATGGTCAGTCATTGTCATGGGTAGAACACTGATTTGATCAGAGACTGTGGCGATATAAACTTGGTGTAAAGCATAAAAAGCTTTTCTTAAAGGGTCTATTAGTTAATCCAAACGCAGAATTAAATCCGAGACTTCTCTTGCAGGTGTTGACGAAGGACTTGGAAAAGCATGCTGATGAGCTACAAGCACAGGAAGGGCTTCCTGCAGACACAACCCCTATTATAAACATCCCACATATCAGTGCTAGGTACTGCTTCTGTTATGTTATTTTGGTATATTCAAAGTCAGTGTTATACAATAATCATTTTGTTGTTGTTTTGGTTAGGATTTATAACTATGAGCCTTTCACCCCTTTGAAGATGCTCCGAGCCAATTTATACGGCAAGTTTGTAGCTATTAGAGGAACTGTGGTAAGAGTGAGCAACGTCAAACCTCTTTGCTGCAAAATGGCGTTCATCTGTAACATGTGTGGAGACACTCAGAGTCTGGCTCTGACTGATGGGAAATACACTGTACCCACTAAGGTAAAAAAAGAAAACTGCTTTGCAGTGCTTGTTCTCAGGTTGGGAAGATTTTGGTGTACATTCATCCCATATATGCATATTAATAAACTTATTTATTTACTTACTTATTTATGGGAGTTTTTTAAGTACGGTAGATAATTTACAGTATCTCTTGCCAGTTCGAGCTTCAGTTTCTACGGCGTCAAGTGCTTTGCAGGTTTTTCAAAAATATTCATCGAAAAATAAAAAATTAGGATATTAAGGGAAAAATTTAAGGAAAATGCCACAAAACAAGGCCAATTATGCCAACCCCACCCCCCCAAAAAAAAAAAAAAAAATCCAAAAAACAACCCAAAACCCCCCAACAAAACTACTTACATTTTTATGTGAGGTGTGCGTCTGTATGTGTGTGTACAGTATTATATTTTATTTACATCTTATGCATTATTTTTGAATGTTTAATTGTTATAAGCATTTGTATCGTTGAATATGTATTTATTGATATTATATACTTACACATATACATGTACCTATACTCCATGGTATAGTGGTGGCCTGGTGGTAGAGGGCGCTGGATCGCTGATCCTCAGGTTGGGGGTCCCACTCTCTACAATGTTGTCCCCACCCCCACCCACCCAGTGCAGCTGACTGGGTTATCAAAGGCTGGCCATGTCCCTCACTGTCTATGGTGAGAGGAATGTAAAAGAACCATTTGCTGACTTTCGACAAGAGTAGCTGCATAGCCGTCAGCGTGTTTCTGCCCCATGCTAAAGAGTTGTGTCAGGAAGGGCATCTGACATAAAAACCTATGCCAAATTAAACGTGCAAATCATTTGCTGTGGCGACCCCTGAAAAAGGGAAAAAGCCAAAAGGAAATCTCATACATGTAACTATATGTCAATTTTTTGGTTGGGGTCGACCCTACTTCTCAGACATTGGTGGTCACGGGGTGTCTCGGTCCCCATTAACCGCGGAAAGTGAGGGATCCCTGTATTTCATCTTTTTTTTATGTACTTGCTGTTCATGAGTCGATATGTTGGCAGTGATTGCTCATATCCAGTGCATCTGGATATAATAATGCCATTTAATTTCTATAGCCCATTTTCTTCTGTTTTTTTTATTTTTATTATTTATTTATTTTTTTTTACTTGCAGTCAGTGAATGAAATGAGACTGCTGATGTTTTGCAGTGTCTTCAAAAAGAGTGCCGTGGACGATCTTTTACTCCCAATAGAAGCTCACCACTAACATTGACAGTTGACTGGCAGACTATAAAGTAAAGTGTTTTTCATTATATTTGTAGAGTGCAACCACAAAATGAATCCAGTACATTAAGAAATAACACATTTTTATTAGCTATCAACACTTAATACTATTTAATATGAGTTATATTTTATTGTATCTTGTGGATTTAGTCCATTAGAAATTAATGATAATGTTTAAGTTATCATAACCTTAAAAAAATAATTCTGCTGTAATCTTGGATATAAAAATTAAAATGAATGCATAACAAGTAACCACATCTACAAAGTAATTTTTTTCTGTGTTTTAGGATGTAATGTTTTAATGAGAGGCACATTTTAGATAAAGGGAAAATATCAGCATTTATGGGAAATAAGTTTTTACATTATTTACCAAATCATAGTATATTAAACTAAATCTTTGCTTTATTGGACTCATTTTGTCTGGATGCCTCATTTAGAAATCCATATATTTCTTCTTCTGTTTATTCATACCAAAAATTCCAAGTTTGTTTAATGTTGTCTGTGCAAACATAATTTATTTTCAGTTCAGGTATTTATCGAACAGCTTTTTTTTTTTTTGCTTTTGTTTACAGTTCAGTCAGTTTACTTTTTTTTTTTTTCCTCAGGGTTCAGGAACTAATATCAGATGACCAGCGTGAATCAGGACATATTCCCAGGACCATTGAGTGTGAGCTTGCTCAGGATTTGGTGGACAGCTGTGCACCAGGAGACATGGTCACCATCACAGGGGTTATAAAAGTTTCGAATGAGGAAGGTTGGTACCTTGGTGCACACTGAGCATGAAGAAAACAGAAATGCTGACCGGTGAAATTCTTTCTGAAATTAGAAGCCAGTTATAGAGTGAACAGATATTGTTTAGTCTGAGCATGAATTTAAAGACTTTGTAATAAATTATTACTGCTTCAGTTGACATTATTTTTAAAGTAATTGTGGATGTAGTTAGAGGAAGTCCCTGCCTGCTGGGTTTTTTTTGTTTTGGTTTTTTTTGCTGAAAATTCAGTGCAGATGATGCGCCATCTAGTGTCAGATTCAGTGCATATAGATCACTCTAGTGCTGATTTCAGTCTGTTAAACCATTGAATATTTTTTTTTCCCCTCAACATATTTTTTCCGTACAGTAAACCCCCCCCCCCCATTTGCAGTTCACCGGTCGCGCCTCCGCGTACTTGCGGATTAGCAGCAGTCCCGGATGTTACTGGAACATGATTAAAATTTAACCAATGGCTAAAAGCTTTTGTTTCTCTCTCCTGCTGATTGGTTGTGTACGCCTTTTGTTTTCTTTCTCTTTCGTGCACATGTCATCAACGTGATTGCCTGAATTGTGAAGTAAATTTTTTATTTTGTTTTTAATGATTATTTAAGCCCTATGATGTCACTCAAACACCCCGCATCTTCTCTAGCTTCTGGTAAGGGGCCTAAGCGCTTTATTTATTCATAAATATTATCTATCTATCAATCTATCTAGTGCCTGAGTCGTAGGACGACCATTGGCGACCCACCATGAAGGATAACGTCCTGGTTATCATCTTCATGGAGGTTTTCTTGGCAGGATTAGTGCAGTGGTTTGCCATTGCCTTCTGCACGATGTGAACCTACGGGCAATTTAGAACGGCCAATGAACCTACTGTGCATGTCTTTGGATTGTGGGAGGAAACCGGAGCACCCGGAGGAAACCCACGCGAGCACGAGGAGAATATGCAAACTCCACACAGAAACGCCCAGGCCGGGAATCGAACCCAGGCCTTCTTGCTGTGAGGCGGACGTGCTAACCACTACGCCACCATCCCGCCATAAATGTAATCACAGTATAAAATTAAAAAGTTTTACATTTTACTGCATTATTACTGTATTAATGAGTAAGACTGTCTATAGAATGTGTTTAAGACGCATATTTTAGTCCATGTAATATCATACATGGGATTTTAAAACCGCGTCAGGAATTCACGGATTTTCAGGATCTGCGGGAAGGGGCAGAACGTAACCCCCGAGAATAACGCGGGGTCACTGTATTTTCCGAAGTAGCTGCAATATTAATATTATTACTTGTTACTTTTTTTGTATTTTACAGGCTTTGGAAGAAACAAAAAAGACAAATGCATGTTCCTTCTATACATAAAAGCAAATTCTCTGAGTAATTCAAAAGGGCAAAAACACAAGTCTGCATCTGAACCTGAAGGCAAGGAGGCATCTGTGGAGTTTTCACTCAAAGATCTGTACGCCATCGAGGAGATCCACTCACAGGAGGATCTATTTAAATTAATTGTCAAGTGAGGAACAATGTTTTTAATAAATATGTATAATTTTGTATCGTCAGAAAATTGCAGCATTAATAATAAGGTATAAAGACGTGACTGTATTCTAAATGCATTTTTAATTTATTTTCCTTTTTTTTTTTTGCAGTTCTCTTTGTCCGGCTATTTATGGGCATTTGGTATGTCTTTGTGTATTTATATGTGTGTATTTGTTTCTGCTTGTATACATCTGCAGGTGTGTGGCATGATGGTGTGTCCTTCATGTTCACTACCTTGATAGATTTGCTTTTGCGTTGTTGTGTAAAAATCTACTTTGTGTTGATTGATTGCTGTTTTCAAGTTTGTTAAGGCAGGGCTAGTGCTGGCATTATTCGGAGGCTGTCATAAATATGTGGATGATAAGAACCATATCCCTATAAGAGGAGACCCGCACATGCTTGTCGTCGGAGATCCAGGACTTGGCAAAAGTCAACTGTTACAGGTACATATTTTCTTTTCTCTCTTTTAAGATGCGTTATAGAGAAGTTGTTATGAAGGAATGTTTATCAACGTACTGTACTCTAAATTTGTTCATAGGCAGTCTGTAACGTTGCCCCACGTGGCATCTATGTTTGTGGGAACACCACTACCACCTCAGGTCTGACTGTCTCTCTGTCCAAGGACAGTGGATCCGGAGACTATGCACTAGAAGCTGGTGCTTTAGTGTTAGGAGATCAAGGTACAAAAATAATCTCTTAAAAATTTACAAGTTATTGCTTAATATACACGTACAGCAGGATTCTGTTTTGTCTCTAGGGATCTGCTGTATTGATGAATTTGATAAGATGGGGAATCAGCATCAGGCCTTATTGGAGGCTATGGAGCAACAAAGTATAAGTTTGGCCAAAGCTGGAATTGTGTGTACTCTTCCAGCTCGTACTTCCATCATTGCAGCTGCAAATCCAGCAGGAGGACATTACAATAAGGCGAAGACAGTATCGGAAAACTTGAAGTAAACATTTTTAGAACAAAATATAATGTCCTGAGTAGGTTTACTGACTCAAAAATAACAATTTGATATATATATATATACAGTGGTACCTTGACTTACGAGTGTCTTTTATAATGAATTTTCAATGATACGAGCTTCGATCTCACCAAAAATCTGCTCCATCCAACGAGCAAAATTTTGATTTACGAGCTCTGCCGGCGCAATGGCTTTTCTGGGCCGATTAGCCTTGTATTCTTCCGTGTGTATTCCTCCGCGCTCCGAGAACGCCTTGTCCAGTGCTTCTCAATTATTTTCTGTAATGCCCCTATAGGAAGAAAAATATATTTTTATGCAGCCCCTCATCCGCGCGAGACTATAAATAGTGGTTAATGCGCTTAATTGCATTTGCTCGGTATTCCCTACACCATAGGGAACAAAGTGAGAGTGCCACTGCCATCTACTGTAAAGGATGCACAATCACACTGAAGCAGAAGGAGGCCTTGAAAGGTATACTTTTATAATTTTCAAAGGGTTTAGGGGTAGTATTGGGAGCCTTGGAACGAATCACGTGCTTTACATGTAAAATGCGACTCAATTTACGAAAAATGCAGGTTACGAAAAAAGCTCTGGAACGGATTAATTTCGTAAGGTGAGGTACCACTGTACTTGCAAAGTTTTTTTTATATGGAAGGTGAATCTGGAGAGCTTGTCAGAAGGAAAATGGTAGAGTAGATATGTTAGAAACAAATATATTTATAGGTGAAGACTGATGGTCCGTCTTTCTTTGTAGAATGGGCAGTGCTCTGCTATCGAGATTTGATTTGGTCTTTATTCTTCTGGACACTCCCAACGAGGACCATGATCACATGCTGTCTGAACATGTCATGGCTATGCGTGCAGGGAAGAAAAGCATGATTAGTGGTTTGACTGCCACTAGGGCTGGCACCAGGGAGTCCAACATGTCCATTCTGGAAATTCCCTCAAGCAAGCCTCTTTCAGACAAACTCAAGGTAACCGAATTGGCATTTCAATGTGTCTCACAGAAAATAGGAATAAGGTCTGCTTGTCAAGAGCAGTGACTGTTATTAATGCTTTACATATTCATTCCACATTTATTTATTCTCAGGTTCTTCCTGGAGAGCCTTTTGACCCAATTCCTCATCAGTTGCTGCGAAAGTATCTCGGCTATGCCCGGCATTATGTACACCCCAGTCTTTCGGTTGAAGCTGCTCAGGTCCTACAGGACTTCTACCTGGAGCTGCGCAAGCAAAACCAGTCAGCTGACAGCACCCCAATCACAACCCGACAGCTGGAGTCCCTCATCCGGCTCACCGAGGTGACTGCCTGACACAGCTTCAGAGCTGCAAAGGCCATCATGTGTTTATTCATAATTAACCGTTTTTTTTTTTTAACTCCATCACTTCAATCCATTGTTGGAACATTCACTGTTTTGTTTTTGGTTTGAAGGCGAGGGCACGTCTTGAACTTCGAGAAAAAGCTACACAAAGTGATGCAGAGGATGTAGTGGAGATCATGAAACACAGGTAACAAATAATGGCAAATTAAAGTTTTTTATTTTTTTTTACCCTATTTCCCATTTCTAGGCTTTGATTTGGCAGTAGGTGGCAGAAGGTGCAGTGGTTAGAGCGGTCACCTCATAGTAAGGACATCCTGAGTCTTTTTGTGTGGAGTTTGAATGCGCTCCTTGTGTCTGAGTAGGTTTCCTCAAACAGTCCAAACATATAAAGATTAGTCCACTGACTATTCTACATTGTCCATAGGTGCGAATGGCTGTCTGTCTCTTTGTGTTAGTCCCATGATAGTCTGGTGAGTTGTCAGGGATGTACCCTGCCACTCACCCAGTGTTAGGTGGGATTGGCTCCAGTTCATTCATGCCTGGCAGGGAATATGCATTATAGAAAATGTTTGATTGGATGTTGGCATAAAATTCACCAAAAGCATATATTTAAATAGTTTTAATGTAATGTTTGTTTGTTTATTTATTTATTTATCTATTTCTATACAAGTTTGACAGATACTTACTTGGATGAATTTGGTCAGCTAGATTTTGAACGATCTCAGCTTGGGTCTGGAATGAGTAACAGATCAAAAGTCAAGAAGTTTGTTGTGGCTTTGAACCAAATTGCTGAGCGCACCCACAAAACCTTGTTTGAATGTCAGGACCTTCGACAGCTGGCCAAAAACCTCCAAATTCAGGTAAAGAGTTTTTTACTTTTTTATATACAGTGTGTGTGTGTGTACAACCTCCGCTGACGAACGCTTAAGCTCACGAACTTTTCGCCTCAAGAACATTAAATTTGCGAGCATATAGTCTCTGCTGACGAACTAGTTTTCGGCGGACGAATCAAACCACGCGGTCGAACAGCGCCACGGTGGCGGCCACGAGAAGCTGACGCACGCTCATGGCGCCACAGTTCGTCAACCCCTTTCTTTGAATGCGGAAGTGGTTTGTGTTTGCTAGACATTTTGGACCATATTGAGTGTACTTTTGCTATTATGGGACCGAAAAAGACCCCACCACAGGCTGAGATCATTGAAAAACACGAACGAGGTGTGCGTTTGTGTGACTTAGCGTCCCAGTACCAGTACGCTAAGTCTACCATTGCTCCCATCCTTAAGAACAAGGAAGCTATTAAGGGTGCGTGTGTGGCTAAGGGTGTTTCCAAACAGTAGGCGTTTCCAAACACGCCTTCCAAACAGTAAGTCCCTCCCTCCCTCCTCCTCCCACTCCATTCCATCAAGCCATCAACTACCACCACAAAGGTAAATAAAACGACTTTATTATACAGTACAGTTTATTTCTTTAATTACAATACAAGAGCACATTTATTATACATAAAATAAGGTATATTTTTTGTGTAGTTTTAAGGCGTATTTAGTAGAAAATTATGTTTTATGGGGACCTGGGAACGGATTATTCTCATTTTAATGGTTTCTTATGGGAAATAAATGTTCGGAAGACGAACTTTTCGCCTCACACACACTTTCTGGGAACCAATTATGTTCGTGAGCTGAGGTATCACTGTATATATATATATATATATATATATATATATATATATATATATATGGTTACCTTAAACAAGTTAATTAATTTATTTACACAATCTGTTTTAGGTTGTTGATTTTGAAGGCTTTATCAGTGCCCTCAATGAACAAGGCTACCTCCTAAAGAAAGGACACAGAACGTACCAGCTGCAAACCATCTGAATGAAAACTTATTTCAATACTGCTGTTAATGCTTATATTCCACTTTGTTTGTTCAATTGTTGTTTATTACACAGGTTCTAGGCATTTGTTTATTTTTAAATTATTAATGAATTTGAGAATTTCTTGTATAGAACTTGACAACATTATTTATTTGTGGATAATTTAGTAGATACATATAATTTGTACCAGCACTCACTGTAAATTTTATTATTAAATACATATGTGGGGCCGGTGGTGTAGTGGTTAGGGTGCTGAGCTCATGATCGGGAGGCTGTGAGTTCAAATCCCAGTGAGACCCCCACTGTGCTAAGACCCCTGGGCGAGGCCTCAACCACAAGTGTGCTTCTGTTCACCCAGCAGTATAACTGGGTACCAGTAAGAATATACTGGGAAGGTAACCTGTGATGGACTAGCGTCCCATCCAGGAGGAGTTGAACTCCTGGTCGCTTCACGCTACAGAAACCGGGGATAAGCACCGGTCCGATTAGCCACTAGGCTCGGGTGTAAAACGCCCAGCGGACTTTACCTTTTTTTTTTTTTTTTTTTTTTACACATGCCACAGGTCATTAGTAGCATGAGTACTGATTGCAGCCCATCTGTTTGTTTGTAGTTTTCCAGTCTGTTTGCACAGTTTAGGAAACCATCCACATCCTCACAACAGCACTGATGCATTGCTTTTGGGTTTGTGTGGTTCAGGCAAGGATGGAAGGATCTTGTCACAGCTCAGTTCAGGATAATCAAACTAATTATTTACTGACTCTGATTGTAACAGTTAACTGAAAGATATAACTATATACAGTACCAGCCAGGAGGTTGTGTCTAATAAAGCTGTCAATAAAAATAAAGTTTAAAACTCTAGAAATGTTTCTGTATTGGACCCACTTATGTTGTGTTGTGCACTCAGCCATATCTGTATCATATATATTTTGCCATTTAGGTATTATTTGATCGGTATGACAGGTTTATAGCTTACAAAATTGATCAACATTAAAATTCAAATATTTATTTTGACTGTAAATCAAAGAAATACTGGTAATTGCCAGAAGTGCTTCTCTGCAACATTCTAAAATAAATAAAAATAAAATGATGCACTGTCTTTAAATTGTTCTCTGTACAGTACATTCGCGTTTAGGTTTTCATACAGCGACATCTAGAGGCTAAGGCTGGTTACTGGGAAGGGAGTTACAGCGACATCTACGGGCTAAGGCAGGTGCTGAGGAGGACTGGGCGTGGAATACTGTAGTGCTGCCCTGTTTTTGAAACTCTTACGGTTACTTTTTCCGGCATTTCACTGACGACTGTCGCAAAACGGGGCCGGAATACGGCAGACCGAAGCACATTGGGTGACAGGAAAGAAATTGAAATGGGTCGGAAATGTTGTAAAGAGGAAAAACAATGACGCAATCGACGCCTAACTTGTGTTTACGAGATGGTTAAAGATACGAATGACAGTACGGTGGACCTCGCTGATGAATTAAGGCGGTTTGGAGTTGGTGTTAGCCATGTTTTTAGCTTTTTACAGAAACCAGCTGCTAAACTGTGTGAAAGGACACGCACCGCGGATCAGTGTCGGTCCGGCTCCCAGGTACACACATGTCCGGCAGTGCAAAGAGTCACCTCCGGTCTGTCGCCACGACATTCAGCTGACAGCCGCTCGAAAAGGATGTAAACTTAGTCAGAGATTAAAAGTAAAGTTTTCCTCTCCTGGATTTCGTCCCGAGTGTGTACACACTGTCGAGTATGTCATGGATCCAGCATTTCAATCAAGTCAGCCATGCATTTACAAACCAAGTGTAAGACCGAGCCAGACCACACTAATCACAACCCACGCGAACATGTTGAACTGTCAGGTTCACCCCCTGGGTCGCATGTTCAGTGATCGGGCTCATATTGGCCTTCAGTCGAGGTTAAAGGGGTACTGCACTGCACCTCAGAAAAACCCCGAGATTAAAGATCAAGAAACCAGTCAATGCTCCTCTTCTTCCAACTCATCCTCTTCCTCATATACAGATCATGAAGTACAGTTTAAAGAATTGGTGAGTAAAACAATAAAACATCCAAAACCACAAAGTACATAGTGCAGAGTTTACCAGGTCATCCATGTCATGTCCAAAATCCAGAAGTTCAGAGAGTTCTCCTGTTAAACCAGTGCTTCTCAAATAGTGGGGTGTGATTGGGAGAGGGAGGGGGGGTATATATATGATATATGATGTATGATCCTCGGGAACATGCTTTTCTGGAATCGTGAACGCGAATCAAGTGCAATTGCACCTCCACTCCACTAGTTGGCAGTGGTGCTGTCATTGTCGCGCTATGGTGTAGCGCAGGGGTGTCAAACTCGTGCCACATAGGGCCATGTGGCTGCAGGTTTTTGTTTCAACCAAGCATCAGCACACCTGACTTGGCTCATTCAAACAACTGATAAGAGTCTTCAGGCGTTTGATTGGTCAGTCTCTGGACAGAGCACACAGATTCACCAATCAACTGCCTGGAGACTCTAATCAGTTGTTTGAATGAGCCAGACTGACCAATCAAACGCCTGAAGACTCTAATCAGTTGTTTGAATGAGCCAAGTCAGGTGTGCTCCTGCTTGGTTGAAACAAAAACCTGCAGCCACATGGCCCTTTGTGGCACGAGTTTGACACCCCTGGTGTAGCGGTTTTTCGCAAGAGAAAACTTCATGAAATGCAGTACTGTAAACAACACGAAAAATTTTCTAACAGGAACGGAGAGAAAAGTGGAGAGAGACGGAGATATTAAGACATAAATAAGGTGAACGAGTTTAAATAAGGATGTGTTTTTGTAATTTCAGGCACGTTGATGCAGTTTAAATCTTTTTCTTTATTGTAAATTAAACTATACAGTCGGCCCCCAATTTACGAAGACCCCTTTGTACGAAATCCCCGGATTACGAAAAACATTTTCTTGAGTTTCCGTCCCCGAAATACCACGGGCTCTTACAAAAAGAAATTCAAAATTCAAACGCGCCAATCAAAAATTTCACACGGCACGCGAGTTGCTCTCTCATTGGCTGTCTCTCAACATCCCGCCCCGCTGGTCTCCCAGATAGAGAAAGAAGGAAGCTTCACTCTTTAGTTTTTAGTTTAGTTTTGTTTAAGTAAAATAAATTTTAATTCAGTAAATGTTTAATAAATGTGGGCGCATTTGAGCTCATCTGGAATTCCGATCCCTCAATGAATCAAATTAAACTTTGGTTTGTCAAGCAGGGTGATTTGAATTCGCTTTGAATTCATGTCTTGTGGGCGTGGCCTGGTTTAATGGTTTAATAAATAATTTTCTTTTACTTTTAACACATATTTCATAGAAAATTGTTGTACTTTTATCATTTTTAAAGGGTTTATGGGGTTTATCCAGTCCAAAGACTGGAGCCTTGGAACGAATTAGGCCTTAAACATGTAAGATGAGACCCCTACTGACGAAATCCCCGCAATACGAAAAGGGCCCTGGAACGGATTAATTTCGTAAATTGGGGGCCGACTGTATTTCTTTCTTTTTTTGTTTTTAATGTTAATAAAGATACAATGTTACGCACTAAAAACTGGTGTACTAAAAACAAATTTATCGACAATACTATTTATAGTCGCTCACTGGGTGGTGGTAGGGTGATTTTTTTTTTTTTTGGTCCTAGAGGGGGCGCCACAGAACATAATTGAGAAGCACTATGTTCAATCAAAAATAATCCGCTGAACATAATGAGCTCTAGTCTGGTTCTGTGTGTGTTTTTTTTTTTTTAATTATTATTATTAAGGGGCAGTGGTGGCCTTGTGGTGTAAGTGCTGGATCACTGATCCTAAGGTTGGGGGTTCGAGTCCCACTCTCCACAAGGTTGTCACTGCCCCCCCCCAATGCAGCTAACTGGGTTATCAAAGGGCGGCCATGTCTCTCACTGTCTATATACTGTCTCACTAAGCCGTCAGTGTGGTTCTGCCCTGCGATGGCCTGGCGAGCTTTACAGGGTGTACTCTGCCCTCGCCTGGAGTCGGCTGGGATGGGCGGCAGCCTCCCTGCGACCCTAATTAGGATTAAGTGGTTACTGAAAATGATGATTTTGATTATTATTATTATTTATTATGCATTTCACTGACAATCATACTTTCCTCTTCTCCACAAATCTTTGTAGTATGAAAATCCATGGACAATCCCCAATGTCCTTTGCATGGCCAGGATTGTTCTCTCTCCTTTCCTGGGTTACTTAATTGTGGAAGAATATTTCCACATATCTCTTGGGCTGTTTGCTTTGGCAGGAGCGACTGACTTGGTAAGATCAATGTCCTGGTAATGACTTGTTGCTTATATGAATTTTTACACTGGAAAGTCCAGACTCACCTTATACTGCATCTTATTACCCAGCTGGACGGCTACATTGCTCGAAACTGGCCCAATCAGAAGTCGGCTCTGGGTAGCGCTCTGGATCCACTTGCTGATAAGATCCTTGTTAGTGTTCTGTACATCAGTCTGACCTATGCACAGCTCATTCCAGGTTGGGTCCGTAATGCTACCTTTACTACCAGTTAGTGTTCTAAGTGAATGTCACTCACAGCAGTAACTGGACATTTTAATGAAATAATTCTTGGAAAACCTAAAGTTTTTAACATGTGACACAAAGATTTGTCTAATACTGTCCTGCTCAGTAATCGAAATCTTGTTATATATTTGATCATAAACTTTATTTCATTTTTTTTTTCTAGTTCCACTCACAGCACTGGTGATCTTCAGGGATGTTGCTTTAATAGCTGCAGTTTTCCATGTCCGTTACAAAACCGTCCCTCCTCCGGTAAGTACGGATAAGTATATGTAGTCCCTGGCTAAAAACCGTTGTACAATAACATTTAGTTGAACAGCTTTTATGTTTGGTTACAGCTAACATTCAACTTGGAATTGTCTGTTTCAATAAAATCATGCAATGCTTTCGCCAGCACATCCAAACAACTTACTTTAAATACGGTTACAGTCTGGACTCTGTGGTGGCCAATTCATACGTGAAAAAGATTCTTCTTTCTCCCAAAACTACACTTTCACAGTACAGTCATCCCTTGCCACTTCGTGATTTGAACTTCGCGGTCTTGGTGCATCGCGGTATTAAAAAAAAAAAAAAAAAAAAAAAAAAAAATTCATAAAAATTTCAAAATTCGTGCCGAAACTCGCAGGGCCCACCCACTCGCAAGCTGATTGGCTTAGACGCGAGACAAAATTTTGTAGCAGTGACAGTAGAAGGGTGGGTGGCGGTCTATTGATGGGTTAAGCTGGTCATTCTGTACATCCAAATCATCAGTTGACTTTATTTACAACACACAGTATTGCTGAGTCTTAACCTGACCACTTGAAGTATCCCCAGACAATAGCACTGCCTCAGAGACTTTCAGTGTACACAGTGGTCTCCTTTATCTTGTCAGACCCTGCCATCAGGTAAATTTGGACTCATTAGACTACAGGTCCCCAACTTTTTTATCACCGCGGACCGGTCAACGTTTGACAATTTTCCTGCAGACCGGGGTGGGGGGGGCTTGGATTGTTTATATTATAAATATTAATTATTATTATTAATAATAATAAGCACTCCATGAATGTTATTTTTCAACAGCTGAAATAAAGTTGGTTGGGAAGTAGAGCTTGAACTTTCTAAAAAAAAAAAAAACACAACCCACAGGTGATGGTGCACCGGCGGGGAGAATGCAGGCTCAATCTCACCCAAAATCCCCGCTAATGTTTGAAACATGTCCAACTCACGTTCATGTGCCGTCCCCTTGTGGGTTACAGTTTAGCGCTCAAATGACCGACATGTAACCGAGAGAATCTGGTCATTTTTCAAAATAAAAGATATTTTTCAAAAATAAAGATCGTTCAGACTCAGATAATAAATAAATAAACGGAAGCGGACCGGTACCAACTGAGCCACGGACCGATGGCCGGGGACCCCTGCATTAGACCACATGACCATTTACAGTTGTTGGAGAATGTGATGTCCGTGTACTAAAGCAAACTGAAGTTTTTTATTCTTCAGATTTTTTTTTTTGTACGAACAATAACAATGTTTTTTCAATGATTCAACTTCATCAAGGAAACTTAGTTTCTGCAAAGTTCACCACTGTTCGTCCAGATCTTTAGAATGCACCGGAAAGTTCTTAATTCAATTCTGCTCATATTGTGTTCAGTCTTCAGCGGTTATTTTCTTCGATTGGTAGAGGTTAATAATTTGAACTTTCTGAAGTTATAGTTGAACAAATCGTTACCAGCAGAAATGTATTAATTACTTCAGTAATTATCCAGTGAATTGTCTTATTTACATTTTAATTATTTTTTTTTATTTTTTTGGACCAGGCGGTGTGTAACGGACTTTTACTCATAACAAAAGTTAGAATTTTTGCCAATCGTACTTGTGATTTATGATGTGCTTCACAATTAATATTATATCAGTGAGTGATTTAAATATTATATTTTTGATCAGTTTCGGGTCCATAACAAGTTTTACTCTTAACAGGTCACACTGAGCAAGTTTTTCAACCCATGCTACACTACGGCCCAACTTAAACCAACTCTCATAAGCAAGGTATTGTGTTTAACATGCTGTTTATGGACTTCTGTGTAGTCTGTTAAGATGGTCATGTTAATGAAACCAGTTTCGGTGATTCCCGTTCTGGTTCGGGGGAACAAAGGCTCAATTCATCACCTTGTAAGTAAAAGTTTCAGTCTGTTGTCCAGTTGCATGTACATTGGTACCTTGAACGCTAACAGTCGTTCGCTCATGCAGTGTAATTAAAGAGCCTATATAGCTAGTGGTATAGTGGTTAGGGTGCTGGGCTCATGGTCGGGAGGTTGTGTGTTCAAATCCCAGTTAGACCCTCACTGTGCTAAGACCCCTGGGCAAGGACTTAACCATAAGTGTGCCTCTGTTCACCTAGCAGTATAAATGGTACCAGTAAAAATATACTGGGAAGGTAACCTGCGATGGATTAGCGTCCCATCCAGGAGGAGTTGAACTTCTAGTCGCTTTACGATACGGAAACCGGGGATGAGCACCGGCCTCATGAGCCAATGTGGCTCGGGTGTAAAAATCCCAACAGACTTTACTTTTACCTTTATATCTATAAAAATTGGGTATACACTAATTCTGACCGGGTCTGCTGTACTACCGCACTTTTTTTTTTTTTCAATTGGATTTTCCAAGTAAAATTTAACGATCTAGATGACATCTTGAGATGACTTTTTTTTTCTTTCTACATTAAAGCGATGAATCCTGAACAAACAACTTTTGTTCAAATTGGATGTGTTTTGATAGAAATATAATTGCCCTTTATACAAGATTGGCTCCGCCCCATTTTCTTCCTAATTTGGTCATATCCATTTCCCACCCATCAAGAATTAATTTCCTTCCCTATCACAGGACCACCACCAGCTAGCTAGGGGCAAAAGCATGCACCCCCCCCCCGTGACATTCAGCGCTAACATACTATTTTCAAACTGCGGCACATGCGTATTTTGGGGGCGTTCGAACACACCGAGAGAAAGCACTATCTACTCCTTCGTACAAATGAGCTCACAGACACCTGTGATTGGCTGGCAATCACTGTGAGTTACAGGGAAGCTTCCTCCCATGAGAGCTTGTCCAATTACCTCCCATGGACTCCCGTTCATGAATGGCTGGATGACCCAGATTCAAACTTGCGTTCCCTGGGATAATAGTGACACACCTTGTCGATGCGCCACTCGGGAGCAAGATTGGAATTTTTTGAAAGATACAGCATCATACAATTGATGCAAATAACTGCAATAATATTCCCGACCACAATTAATTTCCAGCCCTGCGGTTGGTGAGCTGTCCAGGGTGTACTCTGCCCTCACCCTGAATCAGTGGGGTGGGCACCTGCCTCCCCTGGCCCTAAATAGGATTAAGTAGTTCAAAAAAAATGAATGAATGATTAATTTCCGTAATGTTTTTATATATATATATATATATATATATATATATATATATATATATATATATATATATATATATATATATAAGACAAACTTTGCTGGTAGCGTTTCCCTGGTTCTGCTGCAGCTCAGTTTCTCTTCACTGTCCTCTCCTGTGTTTCCGTCTCACATCGGAGTTATTTCATGATTAATTGTGTATCAATGGGAGGATTTGGATTGACTCAGTTGTGCAGTAGTTATGAGCTGCATGATGCAAGTGTGTTCTCTAAATACATTAGATTTAAACATGAAGGCCATCCCAGTCTAGTAGGTTAAGGACTAGTTGTTGGTGATGGTGGTGATGGTGTTGTTCGCCTGTGACATTTGACATTGTTCCTTTGTTCCATGCTTCTTTTGTTTCTCTGTGGTGGTATATGAGAAGCTATGGGGCTATGATCTTTTGTGTGTGTGTTCCAGTTCAACACTGCCATCCAGCTGTTTCTGGTGGCTGTTTCTCTTGCTTCTCCCATCTTTCACTATACTGACAGTGTTTTTTTGCAATCGCTGTGGTAAGTGTTTCCTTATAGTATTTCACCAGTTTTAGATTACTCAATACATGACCCAGTGTCACACAACGCCTGAAAATATTTGAGCTCATAATTGTTTTATTTACAGGTATATCACGGCACTGACGACTGCAGCATCTGGTTACAGCTACTATCATTATGGAAGAAAAACAGTTGAAGTATTGAACAACAGAAAGTAGTTCTCTTGTCATCCCTGTAAGTTGATAACACTTTGAGGTGGAGAAGGCTGGGAATCCTTTGGCTGACTGGCTGCGTGTATAATAATGTGTATTATTGCAGTGGTCCAAGTTTTTTTTGGAGCGACTGTATAGCACCTTTTTGAATCAAATTATTTTGATATCTCACTGAACCACAACTGTCTACTATAGACACAGTCAGTACACAGTCTATAAAACTGTGAAATGTTATTTTTTTATCTTTTTTGAACTATTACTGCAAATTTCTGATTAAAAATTGATTTCAAATCCAAACTGTTTGCAACTTTTTTTTTTTTTATTGTTGTAGGTTTATTTAAAACGTTTTGCTGGCAGCTAGCTTTTTGTGGAATGTAACTGACAATGGAAGATAAGCTGCTGCATTTATAAATGCAAATTAGTTGTAAATTGAAATATGCTGAGGCAGTATGGTAGTGACGTGCTTTAGCATATTCACCTCACAGCAAGAAAGTTCTAGGTTCAATAATTCCCGTGCATGGGTGCTTCTGTGTGGAGTTTGCATGTTCTCCCCAGGCTACCATGGGTTTCCTCTGGGTACAGGTCCATTAGGCAAATTACCAAATAACTAGGATTGTGAATGGCTGCGTGTGTGTCTGGCCGTGTTGGCCCTGCAATGGATTGGCAAGCTGTTCGTGGTGTACGCCTTTTCGCAAAGTCGGCTGACATAGGCTCTAGCTTCCCCCAACCACAGTAGAATAAGTCTGTTTCGTGACTAAATTGAATGAATGAAATTTGCTAGCCTTTGGCATCAAACCAGTGAGAAGCTGTATTATTTGGTCATGATTATAGGTTTTTTTTTCCAGCATGCATTGGTAGAAAAATGTGAAAACGTTACTATCGGTCAAGTGTTTTATAAATACTGTACGTATCTACCTTCTAACATCAAAACCTGCATTTTATGAGGGAATGCATGGAGGCCACAAAATCATCGGTCTACATCAGTGGTCCCCAACTACTGGTCCACGGCTCAATTGGTACCGGTCCGCAGAAGAAATAATTAATTATTTCCGTTTTATTTATTATCTGAGTCTGAACGAACTTTATTTTTGAAAAATCTTTTATTTTGAAAAATGACCGGATTCTTTCGGTTATGTGTCGGTTATTTGTATATATATAAATTTGTATTGTATATATGTAAATTTTGTATATTTATTAAAATATAAATGTTATATTTACAATACAAACAATCTATGACCCCACCCCCACCCCCTAGGTCCACGGTAAATTTGTCAAGTGTTGACCGGTCCATAGTGGAAAAAAAGGTTGGGGACCCCTGGTCTACATTGTGCAGTGTTCAAGGATCCCCGCAATGCCTGCTATCAGTATATAACATGGAATTCCAAATCATTTGATATTAAAGTAGATCATTCTCACAGTTAACCAATAAAATAGTAAAGGTTCAACCAGTTCAACAAAGTTCTTTTGGAGTACAGTGATCCCTCGCTACTTCATGCTCCAGTTTCTGCGGCTTCAGTGCATCGTGGGTTTTTCAAAAATATTCAACGAAAAATAAAAAAATAGGAGAAAAGTTAAGGAAAATAGGGGAAACTTAAGGAAAATTCCGCAAAAAAAGGCCAATTATGCAAAAAACAAAAAACCCCAACCCAAAACCCCCGAACAAAAAAATAACTTACATTTTTTATGTGAGATGCACATCTGTGTGCGCACGCACATGTCTGTAAGTGTATTTATATTTTATTTACATCTTACGTATTATTTTTGGATGTTTGTTATTATAAGAATTTATAGCATTGAATATGTATTTATTGATATTATATCCACATGTACATGTCAGTCAGGGGAGGGTCGAGCCTACTTCGCGGAATTCGGTGGTCGCCGGGGGGGTCTTGGTCCCCATTAACCCTGGAAAGTGAGGGATCCCTATAATTCTCTTTTGTAAAACCCTTCAGTGTAAATATACCTCATAAGACATGCTCACAGCAGCTCACATTTCCATGGTATGCTCACTTGCAACCCTGCAGATGAATCTGATTTACTTGGTGAATATTTCACACAGTCATGAAAAGGTAATGAAGAAAGTGTGCGTTTGGAGGCAGACTGGCAGAGATTCCAGTTTGGAGGATAAATTGGATCCATGTGAACACCTTTTAAATCACGAAGGGAAAATGTTGCTTCACTTTTATTTTGAAAAAAATCCATAGGAAATGTATTTATGAAACAATTTTGTAAATAAAGATTTCAAAGGTCCATATTTCATGCTGAAAACGTTTACAAAAATACATGATACTCAGGAATTAAATGGTGGGGCGGTCATAATCGGGAGGTTGTGTGTTCAAATCCCAGTTAGAACCCTACTGTGCTAAGACCCCTGGACAAGGTCTTAACCACAAGTCTGCCTCTGTTCACCCAGCAGTATAAATAGGTCCAGTTCATTTTCTGTAACCGCTTAATCCTAATTAGGGTCGCGCGGAGGCTGGTACCCATCCCAGCCAACTCCGAGCGAGGGCAGAGTACACCCTGGACAGCTCGCCAGGCCATCGCAGGGCGGAAAAACACGCTGACAGCTATGCAGCTACTCTTGTCAAAAGTCAGCAATGGTTCTTTTACATGAACCTCACACCATAGACAGTGAGAGACATGGCCGGCATTTGATAACCAAGTTAGCCGCTTTGGGGGGACAGTGACAACCCTGTGGCAAGTGGGGCTTGAGCAACCAAACTTAGGATCAGTGATCCAGCACCTCTTACCACTAGGCTACAACTTCCCAGTATAAATGGGTCCCATTAAAAATATATTGGGAAGGTGACCTGCGATGGACTTGCATCCCATCCAGGAGGAGCTGAACTTCTGGTTGCTTCACGCTACGGAAACCAGGGATAAGTACCGGCCTGATGAGCCACTAGGCTCAGGGTGTATATATATATATATATATATATATATATATATATATGAAAGGAAAAGTGTACAAGACGGTATTGAGGCCAGCGATGTTGTATGGTTTAGAAACAGTGGCGCTGGGGAAAAGACAGGAGGCAGAGCTGGAGGTAGCAGAGATGAAAATGTTGAGGTTCTCTTTGGGAGTAACGAGGATGGATAGGATCAGGAATGAGTACATCAGAGGGACATCACATGTAAGATGTTTTGGAGACAAAGTTACAGAGGCTAGATTGAGATGGTTTGGACATGTACAGAGGAGGGATAGTGAATATATTGGTTGTAGGATGCTGAGGTTGGAACTACCAAGCAGAAGGCCCAGAGGAAGACCAAAGAGGAGATTTATGGATGTGGTGAAGGAGGACATGAAGATAGTTGGTGTAAGAGAAGAAGATGCAGAGGACAGGGTGAGATGGAGCCCCTTATGGGAAAAGCGGAGGAAAAAAAAAAAATATATATATATATATATATATATATATATATATATATATATATATATATATATATATAAAATGTTTCCTTAGCCTTTTAGTTCTAATATCTCAGTCAGATTTTGTCCTGTGTTAATGTTATGCATCTTTTCAAGCAGATTTTATTCTCTTACAGACAAACACAGACTTGTTTGTTAAGATTTATTATAATGATATTTCTGAACTTATTAATCTCCCATATGCCGGAAATGTCTATAAAATGGATCCTTGCATAAGTATTCAGTTTTTTCTACATTTTGTAGAAGTACAACCTGAGACTGAACACTCATCCGCCATAATATTAAAATGAAGAAAAAAAATCGATATTTTGAAAGTTCTTGACAAAACAAACCAAGGCGGCAGTGGTGGTCTAGTGGACAGGGTGCAGGATCGCTGATCCTAAGGTTGGGGGTTCGAGTCCCCACAAGGTTGTCACTGTCCCCCCAGTGCAGCTAACTGGGTTATCAAAGACGGGCCATGTCTCTCACTGTCTATGGTGAGAGGAATGTAAAAGAACCATTGCTGCTGACTTTCGTAAAGAGTAGCTGCAAAGTCGTCAGCGTGTTTCTGTCCCTTGCTAAAAGGGTTGTGACAGGAAGGGCATCCGACGTAAAAACCTCTGCCAAATCAAATGTGTGAATCAGACGATTCGTTGTGGCGACTCTTGAGAAAGGGAACAAGGAAAAGAAAAAGATTGACAAAGCAAACCATCACTTTTAGTAGAAAAAGCAGTTCTGGACTTGCTTTAAATGTTTCACTGCCTTCATAGGACTTTTTGTTCAGATATGTTCTCTAAAACTCGGGGCCTTCAGGAAGGCGTGTGTTTAGTGTGAGTACGGAGACTTAAACGGTACATGGGATTAATTCAATTTAATTCTATGACGTCTTAAGGGAATTACTGTTACTCCTTACTTCGGAGCTGTTTTCAGGGACGAGCACTACATATACTGCAGATTGGCGTGCGTGTACTGTATGTGTGAATATTTGAAAAAATTGTTGTATGATTTCAGCATGATGGCGCTACAGCGCACTCACAGCTCATACACATCTTTTGTGTCCTGCAAGACTCAGAGTGTTTGTTGCCAAAAATCTCTATCTTGGTCTCATCTGTTCAAAGCACACGGTCCCAGTTGAAGTCTCAGTACCGCTTCGTGAACTCCAGACAGACATTTGTGTTTATGATTATAAGTGAGAAAAGTTTTTCAGTTCATGTCGAACAGCTTTGTTGATATATAGTTAGCGCCTGATGGTTGTTTTGGAGACTTTGTGACCCCAGGATGCTACCACATGTTGCAATTCTTTCACAGTGAGCTTTGGAGAACTTTTTATTTCTCTTACCATCATCCTCACTGTGTGTGGTGCCAGAATAACCTTGCGCCCTCGCCCAGGCTTGTTTATCATTGTTCCGGTTGTTTTAAACTTCTTAATGATTGCTCTGACTGTAGATATGATATGGGCAGGTGCAGGCGAGGAGATGTTTTCTTGTAGCCATTGCCTGACCTTAACTAGTGCCTCACTTGAATAGTGTGTTCCTTTGCCTTTCCCACGTTGAACAGCGGAGAAGAGAAATGGTCTCTGTGTCACGTCATATTTATACCCCAGGGAAACAGGAAGTGATGAATTACTAATTAAATAGATACTCTGACCAACTTTGTAAACTACTGTAGAAATGACAGAAATACATCAATTAAATGTACTGTACAGGGATCCCTCGCTACTTCACGCTTCAATTCATGCGGCTTCAGTGCATCGCATTTTTAAAAAAATATTCATCAATTAAAAACATAAGGAAATTAAAGAAGAATAGGGCAAAAAAAGTTAAGGACAATGCCACAAAACAAGGCCAGTTATGCAAACCCCCCCCCCCCCCCCCCAAACATAAACAAAAACAACCCAAAACCCCCATCAAAACTACAGACGCTTCTCGACTTACGTTTTAGTTACGTTCCGAACAGCAAATGTAAGGTGAAAAAAAACGTAAGTTGTTACTGTACGTTCCAGTGACGTATGACTGTTCATACTGTACTATACATCCATAAATACCATTACTGTACCTCATAAAACACCCCTAAGTCAATTATTATAAACATAACATTGTAAAATAATATCAACATTAATTTCAAATAAATTAAATTCAAGCAAAATAATTTAAAATAGATAAATTTTAATCAAATTCACTTATTACCACTGATTCTGATTATCACTATCACTAGTAGGCTTACGCTTCTGACCAACCATATTTGCTTAGGGTTACAAAGACGCAAAATAATGTAAACACAAAGATCACAGAGATGCCATCTTAACACAAGGGTAACATGCGGTGAACTGGGAAGAAGCAGGGGCACTTTCAGTCTGTCGTTTGTAAACAATGGACGCAGTGTCATGCACAAGTAACGTGATACGTCTACGTACTACGTAAGAACATCTCGTACTACAGAGAGCGCGCTAAGCTCAAAATGAATTAAAATTTTTTCTTTTTTTTTTTTACAAAAACCGTAAAATCGAAAAAAACGTAAGGCAAATAAACGTAAAGCGAGGAGCGTCTGTACTTACATTTTTATGTGAGGTGCGCATCTGAGTGCGTCCACGCGCATCTGAGTGCGTCCACGCGCATCTGCGCGCGTGCGCGTCTGTCTGCGTGTGTATTTATATTTTATTTACATCTTATGCATTACATGGGCAGTGGTGGTCTAGTGGTATAAGGCGCCGGATCGCTGAACCAAAGGTTGGGGGTTCGAGTCCCACTCTCCACAAGGTTGTCATTGTCCTCCCAGTGCAGCTAACTGGGTTATCAAAGGCGGGTCATGTCTCTCACTGTCTATGGTGTGGGGCATGTAAAAGAACCATTGCTGACTTACGACAAGAGTAGGCTGCAAAGCTGTCAGCGTGTTTCAGCCCTGCGATGGCCTAGCGAGCTGTCCAGGGTGTACTCTGCCCTCGCCCTGAGTTGGCTGGGATGGGCACCAGCCTCCCTGCGATCCTAATTAGGATGAAGCGGTTACAGAAAATGAACTTATGCATTACTTTTGAATGTTTAATTGTTATTCTAAGCATTTATAGTGTTGAATATGTTCAGTTCAGTTCATTTTCTGTAACCGCTTCATCCTAATTTGGGTCGCAGGGAGGCTGGTGCCCATCCCAGCCAACTTTGGGCGAGGGCAGAATACACACTGGACAGCTCGCCAGGCCATCGTAGGGCGGAAACATGCTGACGGCTTTGCAGCCTACTCTTGTCGAAAGTCAGCAATGGTTCTTTTACATGCCTCACACCATAGACAGTGAGAGACATGGCCGGCCTTTGATAACCCAGTTAGCTGCACTGGGGAGGACAGTGACAACCTTGTGGAGAGTGGGACTCGAACCCCCAACCTTTGGATCAGCGATCCAGCGATCCAGCACCCTATACCACGAGACCACCACTGCCCCCTGTGTTGAATATGTATTTATTGATATTATATACACATATACATGTTGGGGCAGTGGTGGTCTAGTGGTATAGGGCACTGGATCACTGATCCAAAGGTTGGGGGTTCGAGTCCCACTCTCCACAAGGTTGTCACTGTCCCCCCCAGTGCGACTAACTGGGTTATCAAAGGCGGGCCATGTCTCTCACTGACTATGGTGAGAGGCATGTAAAAGAACCATTGCTGACTTTCGTAACGAGTAGCTGCAAAGTCGTCAGCGTGTTTCTGTCCCCTGCTGAACGGGTTGTGACAGGAAGGGCATCCGACGTAAAAACCTCTGCCAAATCAAACGTGCGAATCAGATGATTCGCTGTGGCGACTCCCGAGTGAAAGGGAAAAAGCCGAAAGGAAGACAGACAATATACACATGTATGTATACGTCAGTCGTGGGGGGGGCGTGGTGTTTCCGACTTGACGGAATTTGGAAATGGTCGCGGAAAGTGAGGGATCCCTGTATTTCCTACGAGTTGTTAGGGGTGCCAATAATTGTGGAAGAGGAAGTATTTTTTTCGTGATTTCAATTTCCCCTTAAATTTTAGTTAAGTGAAAGTTAAACTGTCCGAGAATTTTTCAGTGTGAGAGTCGCTTCTGTAATAAAAATTGCACTAAATGAAGTTTCATGTGCATATACCGTAATAATTTATGTATCTGTCATGATTTTTTCATTTACCTTTGAAATGTTGGAGGATTTATTTCATCATCCTGTATATATATCAGACAGTTGTGTGGTAAAAGTGTGTGCTGTTTCGGAGGAAGAGGCTTCAGGAAACTGCTGGAGAGAAGAATGAAATAGGTGAAGCAGTGCTGACTAGGTTACGTGGTATTGACGTGTTCTTGAGGTATAAGAACATTGTTGGGGTTTTGACTGTTCGCTTTGGATATTATGGAGGGAAAGCCTTTTTGTTCACCTCTGCTGTAGCAGTACGTACATGATACTCGCTCATGTTGGCACGAGTAATTTGTGGTAAATTAAATAAAATCCCCAAGCAACCCAGGTACAATTCTTTCCACATCATGCACTTGCTGTAATACCCTGATGGGCCATCACATTGCACAACCATGTGTATTTTTTTTTTTTTTTTAAAGTTTGATGATCTGGAAGTACGCAATGAGCAGAAGCGTGCTCATGGCATAAGTAATCGTTCGGCGGGATGAGAGCATGAGTCATATTTTAAGTGTTCTCAGCTGTGCAGGAGGAAAAACTGTGCCATGCTCGCTCAACTCACAGTCAACTCGCTCACTTCCAACGCCTGCATTTCTAACTGACAGCCCACCATGATAAGACCTTTTCGATAACACTCCAACTTCACTGCTTCAGCATTTTAGCGAAAAAAGACATGCTAGTTTTCTGAAGTGTATTACATAGAAAGAATTTTATTGCATTCATTCATTCATTTTCTGTAACCGCTTCATCCTAATTAGGGTCATGGGGAGGCTGGCGCCCATCTCAGCCGACTTCGGGCGAGGGAAGAGTATATCCTGGACAGCTGGCCAGGCCATTACAGGGCGGAAATACACGCTGAGCGCTATGCAGCTACTCTTGTCGAAGGTCAGCAATGGTTCTTTTACATGAACCTCTCACCACAGACAGTGAGAGACATGGCCGGCCTTTGATAACCCGGGTAGCTCCACTGGGAGGATGGTGACAACCTTGTGGTGAGTGGAACTTGAACCCCCAACCTTAGGATCAGTGATCCAGCACTTTTACCACCAGGCCACCACCACCACCACCCAGAATTTTAATAGCATCAAATAAAAAGTTAACGGCAAAGAGATATTTACAATGATCAGCCATAACATTAAAAATGTGGTGAGTTGAATAAAATATCAACTATTTCTCAGCCAAGCACGAGGTCTGCACAGAGAAATCTCAGACGGAGGTCTTTAGTGTAGACCAAACTGAATGGGAGATCTGTGCAAATAAAATAAAATAAAAAATAAAAATAAAAAATAATAAAAAATAAATAAAAAAAACAACCAAGGGCTGAGAGTTCTCTGTGCAAACTGAGCAAACAGGGTCCATAAGCCGTTTATTAAGTAGCTGTGATTTTTAAACTGCAGCTTTTTTAATTGACTTTTGGTGCTGTAACTTTTTTTTTTTTTTTCCTTCTGTTCGGTGCATATATTTTCCAAACTGGATCCTTGTCTGTGAGAGCTTTGATAACTTTCAACTTGCTTTCCTTTCCATGACGACCTCAGGTTTACACTGGGCCTGATATCCAAAATCTCCGCAATGTGAAAGAATCGTGGGGAGCATGGGGGTCGTTGGATCGAATCATGATGATCTTGAGGGAACTTTATGAAATCGTGATGATTGTGCTAATTGCACGACTATATGTTCAGTTCATTTTCTATAACTGCTTAATCCTAATTAGGGTCACGGGGAGGCTGGCACCCATCCCAGCCAACTCCGGGCGAGGGCAGAGTACACCCTGGACAGCTCGCCAGGCCATCGCAGGGCAGAAACACGCTGACGGCTTTGTAGCTCCTCTTGTCATCCTTTACATGAACCTCACACCATAGACAGTGAGAGATATGGCTGGCCTATGATAACCCAGTCATCTGCACTGGGGGGGACAGTAACAACCTTGTGGAGAGTGGAACTCGAACCCCCAACCTTAGGATCAGCGATCCAGCGCTAAGGGGGCACATCAGATCATAAACAATAAGAAGTTTGCTCAGATAATATTACGCGAGACCATTAACTGCTTGATAGGTTAAAAGTATTTTATATTCGATTCGAAATGTAACTGGGAGCCAGTGCAGTGTAAATAAGGTCGGGGTGTTATGCTCGTGTGTTCTGGTTCCAGTAAGGACTCTCGCTGCTGCGTTCTGGACTGACTGGAGCTTGTTTCTGCTCCTGTAAAAGCATTCAGACTACAGTAGCCATATAATAATTAAAACTGTTCACCAAAGGCCACAGCTTGTTTTGGTATATACTACACAGGAACATAAGAAAAAAAACTCAAACTAGATTTTGATTGTTTACTTTTTATATTTTTAATCATGAAGGCAGGTAAACTTGTCACACACATACAAATGTAAGACATCAAGCACAGAAATAGCTTTGCGGATCAGAGGATTTTTATGGACTGCTCGCCAAATTTCTCCCGACTTTCCCCCTGCTTTTAAAAATGGGTTAATTAGTATATTGGCTTTTGTGTTTTCTGCACTGTCTATGATAGAAAATGCACGGTTGGGTAGTTTAATAGAGACCATGATGGATAGAAGTACTATACTGCACTCATAGTGCAATGTACAGACGCTCCCTGACTTATGTTCATTCGTTTTACGTATTTTTCGATTTTACGTTTTAAAAAAAAAAAAAAAAAAAAAAAAAAAAAAAAGGCAAATTTTGAATTTAGCGTGCTCTCTGTAGTACGAGACGTACCTACGTAGTACACTGACATAATGACGCAATGACGTAATGATGCTGTGTCCATTGTTTACAAACGACAGACTGAACGGGCCCCTCCTTCTTGCCAGTTCACTGCATGTTACCCTTGTGTTAAGACGTCGTCTCTGTGATCTTTGTGTTTACACTGTTTTGCGAACCTTTGTAACCCTAAGCAAATATGGTTGGTCAGAAGCGTAAGCCGACTAGTGATAGTGGTAATCAGAAAAAGCGGAAAGCCATCTCGTTAGAAACGAAGATGGCTATTATCAAGAAAATTGATGCTGGTGAAAAACACGTGAATGTTGCACGTTTCTTCCAAATAGCTCCGTCAACCATCAGAACCATTTACAAGCAGAAAGATCGCATCATAGAGAATGTTAAAGGTTATATTTGATACTGTATTTGATATTTGATGAGTGAATTTGATTAAAATTTATCTATTATTTTGCTTGAATTTAATTTATTTGAAATTAATGTTGATATTATTTGATATATTTGATATTATTTTACAATGTTATGTTTATAATAATTGATTTATGGGTGTTTTATGAGATACGGTTATGGTATTTATGGCTGTATAGAACAGTATGAACGTCATACATCACTGGAACATACGGTAACAACTTACGTTTTTGTACAGCTTACGTTCGGCCGTCCGGAACCGAACAAAAATGTAAGTTGGGGAGCGTCTGTAATCAATGTACTCAATACTGTACTGTACTCAGTTGCTGCAGTACTGCACCCTGTATTTCAGTTTGACATTTATCTTTACATGTATGACATTTGGTGCACACACACACACACACACACACACACACACACACACACACACACACACACACACACACACACACACACACACACACACACACATCCAGAGCATCTTATATTGAAAGCCCAGCAGCAATACTGGGGTTTAACCTCCTGACCTCTGAGCTCAAATCTTTAATGACGGAGCCATCACTGAACAAACTTAATTCGTAACATGTAATAATTTATTGACATTGGCATCACTAGAAAGTCAAAGTGCAGTGTATTTAGCATGATCCACAAGCATGATCCAGTTGCTGCCTGAGTAATCTAATGATAAACTATTTAAAAGGAAATCTAAAGCACAATTGACATGCGACTCAATAATAGCACCTGGTTTCCCTATCGAGTGCATGGCACGAAGGAGACCACTAATATACTTGCATTTAATTTCTCCATTGTGAGATTAATAAAGCTGTATCTTATCTCACCCAGTGCTTCTCAATTATTTTCTGTGGCGCCCCCTCTAGGAAGAAAAAAAAAACATTTCACGGCCCGCGAGCGACTATAAATACTGTAGTATTATTTGTCTATAAAATTGTTATTAGTACACCTCTGCATAATATTGTATCTTTATTAACATTAAAAACCAAAAAAGAAAGAAATATAGTTCAACTTACATATATCTTAATATCTCCGCCTCTCTCCATCTTTCTCTTCGTTCCTGTTAGAAAATTTGTTGTTTTGTTTCTTGAGGGGTTGTTTACTGCACTTTATAACGTGTGCTCGTGCGAAAAACCGCTACACCATAGCGCGACAGGGGCAGTGGTGGTCTAGTGGTATAAGGCACCGGCTCGCTGATCCAAAGGTTGGGGGTTCGAGTCCCACTCTCCACAAGGTTGTCACTGTCCCCCCCAGTGCAGCTAACTGGGTTATCAAAGGCCGGCCATGTCTCTCACTGTCTATGGTGTGAGGCATGTAAAAGAACCATTGTTGACTTTCGTCAAGCGTAGACTGCATAGCCGTCAGCGTGTTTCCGCCCTACGATGGCCTGGCGAGCTGTCCAGTGTGTACTCTGCCCTCGCCCAAAGTTGGCTGGGATGGGCACCAGCCTCCCTGCGACCCTAATTAGGATGAAGCGGTTACAGAAAATGAACTGAACATAGTGCGACAATGAGAGCGCCACTGCGAACTAGTGGAGAGGAGGTACAATTACATTTAATTCTCATACACTATTCCAGAAAAGAATGTTCCCCCGCACCCCCCCTTGGTTAAGTTAACCTCAAAGAGATCTGAAGAACAGATTGAGCCCATATGTAAGTAGTGTTCCTGGATCAGCTATTATAATTGTTGTTGTTGTTGTTGTTGTTGTTCTGCCAGAAGGTCAGTTAATTAAGTGAAATAGCCTAGTTCTAAAGGGTGGGCAGTGGTGGCCTGTTGGTAAAGGTGCTGGATTGCTGATCCTAGGGTTGGGGGTTCAAGTCCCACTCTCCACAAGGTTGTCACTGTCCCCTCAGTGCAGATAACTGGATTATTAAAGGCCGCCATGTCTCTCATGTCTATGGTGAGAGGTTCATGAAAAAGAACCATTGCTGACTTTCATAAAGAGTAGCTGCAAAACCATCAGCGTGTTTCTGCCACTTACTAAGGGTTGTGTCAGGAAGGGCATCCGATGTAAAAACCTATGCCAAATCAAACATGCGAATCATTAATATGACTTCCATGAAGATGGAGGCAGATGATTCACTGTGGCGACCCTTGAAAGGGAAAAGAAAAAGAAGAAGCCTAGTTTAAAAGGAGTGTAATAATGTGTGCATGGTGCACTGCAGTAAATGTTTGTCCGGTCTAGGACGCACCCAACTCACACTCACTGGAACATCACTCTGAGGAGAAATTATTTATTTGATAACACATTTAAGTTATAATTTAATTTATTGAAGTATGTAGTATTGGAAATGCAGTTAGGATCAAGGGTAGCCTGTGCTGGGTCTGTGTTCAACAGAGGGCAGCATTGCTCAATGTTTAAACATGAAACCAAACACATGTTAAATTTCTGAAGGCAAACACATCTGCTTTTCCTGAAAGCATCACAACATAATTTCAACTGTTTTTGTAATACAATATTCTTAAAAATCATGATGAGTGAATCTGTTTAAACTGATGAATCTCAATTATGCATCATCTTTAACAAGCATGATGTTTAAATAAAAATTATCTGGCAAACATTTTATTATTATATTATTCATTATTTGTAAAACTGCACATACTACAGTATACCTGAAACAACTATATTCTTAAAACAAGGTCAGTATTTTATGTTCAGTTCAGTTCAGTTTATTTTCTGTAACCGCTTAATCCTAATTAGGGTCGCGGGGAGGCTGGCGCCGGGCGAGGGCAGAGTACACCCAGGACAGCTCGTCAGGCCATCACAGGGTGGAAACACACTGACGGCTTTGTAGCTACTCTTGTCGAAAGTCAGCAATGGTTCTTTTACATGAACCTCACACTATAGACAGTGGGAGACATGGCCGGTCTTTCATAACCCAGTAAGCTGGGTGTGTGTGTGTGTGTGTGTGTGTGTGTGGGGGGGCAGTGACAACCTTGTGTTGAGTGGGGCTTGAACCGTCAACCTTAAGATCAGTGATCCAGCACCCATACCACCAGGCAACCACTGCCATTATTATTATTATTATTATTATTATTATTATTATTATTATTATTATTATTGTTATTATTATTATTATTATTATTATTATTGTTATTATTATTTATTTAACATGCTTAACGTGACCTCGTCATTACGAGAGCTGTGAGCAGATTAGCAAATTTAAAAATGTTTTAGGTAACAGTGTGTTTTTAAACTCATGCAAAGTTGTAGTATATAATATGTGGAAACATTAAGAAAGGCAAAGTGAGATGAGATTTTTTTTTCTCATCTTCATTCATCATTGTTCATTCATTGTTGTCATTGTTAAAACAATGAGATCATTGTTTTTTTTATTATTATTATTTAAATATTTATATATTTTTTCATTCATTCATTTGTTTTCTGAACCTCTTAATCCTAATTCGAGTCAACTCCGAGCGAGGGTGGGGTACACACTGGATAGCTCACCAGGCCATCCCAAGGCCAACACTCTCACAACCATTCATACCCACACTCACACTTAGGGGAGATTTGGAGCAGCCAGTTAGTTTACTGTGCATGTTTTTGGACTGTTGGAGGAAACCAGAGTACCCGGAAGAAACCCACACAAGCACAGAGAGAACATTAAAACTCCACACAGTAACGCCCAAGCTGGGAATCAAACCCAAGCCTTCTTGCAGTGAGGTGGATGTGCTAACTACAGTGATCCCTCGCTACTTCGTGCTTCAGTTCCTGTGGCTTCAATGCATCGCGGGTTTTTCAAAAATATTCATTGAAAAATAAAGAAAAATAAGGAAATTAAGGAAAAATAGGGGAAAAGTTCAGGAAAATAACGCAAAACAAGGCAAATTATGCAAAAGAAAAAAAAAACAAAAAAAACAAACAAAAACAAATAAACTACCCCAAACCCCCCAACTACTTACATTTTTATGTGAGGTGCACATCTGTGTGCGCGTACCCACATCTGTATGTGTGTACAGTATTTATATTTTATTTACATCTTATGCATTATTTTTTGAATGTTTAATTGTTATTATAAGCATTTATAGCAATGAATATGTATTTATTGATATTATATACACATATACATGTACATACACGGGACAGTAGTGGTCTAGTGGTATAGGGCGCTGGCTCGCTGATCCAAAGGTTGGGGGTTCGAGTCCCACTCTCCACAAGGTTGTCACTGTCCCCCCCCCCCCCCAGTGCAGCTAACTGGGTTATCAAAGGCGGGCCATGTCTCTCACTGTCTATGGGGAGAGGCTGTAAAAGAACCATTGCTGACTTTCATAAAGCGTAGCTGCATCGTTAGCGTGTTTCTGTTTCTTGCTAAAAAGGGTTGTGACAGGAAGGGCATCCGGCATAAAAAAAAAAACCTCTGCCAAAATCAAAAACGTGCGAATCAGATGATTCGCTGTGGTGACTCCCGAGTAAAAGGGAAAAAGCTGAAAGGAAGACAGAATACATGTACGTACACATCAATCAGGGTGTCGATCCTACTTCGCTGAAATCGGTGAAATCGGTGAAATTCTAGGTCCCAATTAACCGCGGAAAGTGAGGGATCCCTGTATTATGCCACCGTGCCACCTTTATAATTTTTTTAGTTTATTTATTTATTTATTTTTATGCATATTTTACCCTCATCTGTGCGCTCTGCATAATGGCATGTCTTTGAAATCATTCAGAGATTTTGTAAAAGCTGCATAGAAACATGAGAAAATTAGTCTGTAATGTAATGGTCAGTTATACATTTTTCGATTTTTCATACATACGTCATGAAAGGAAGACAGACAGACAGACAGACAGACAGACAGACAGACGTCATGAAAAGCAAACTAAAGCAAGGTTTAAACTGATTGCCCCCCCCCCCCCCCGTTTCCTAAGCAAGACACGGATGCCGCTGCATTTTGTTTCAAGTATTATTTGTTCTGATAAGGTCTATCAACCCTGAGCTAGTGGACCACATCACACCATTCCTGTGTAGTATATATTACTGTAATTATTCATCCTTTTTAATATTTTTTTTCATTCCTGTTCCACCAGCAGCTGATTTTTGTGCTAGCTGTACTCAGATATAGAACTGACCTAAAATGCCAATGCTAAATTAGGATATATTTTTCGCTGTTGTGGCTGATAATGTCCTCAATTCGGTCAGATCACACCCAGAAAAGGAAAATGGCTTCCAGGCGTTATGATTAACAGTCATTGGATTTGCTTAATCATGATTTCAACCTACGACCTAGTTTTTCTTGCCAAACTATTTTTTATATAATGTACAACATTGTGAAAAGTGTTAAAATATGCGCACGGCCAGCGTCTCTGACCTTGTTAATGGATTTTGACGGCTTGCAATATGTATTGCACTTGTGTTTCACCATCCATAGACTGTTATTCTGATTTGGAAGAACACATTTGATATATAGAAAAACAAAAACATATCATAGTCACATGACCTGGGTTTAACCCTTTAATGTCTATAATTGACAGGCCTGACAATTCCTTGATTCGCTTTTGAATTTTCACATTTCGATTTTTCGAACCTGCAAATTTTCAAGAGAATTCTGAAAAGAGAGAAGGGGTAAAATCTGACCGCACGGGGCAGTTTGGACCTGCATCAACAGATAAATAACTTGTTTTTATTCACGTAACCACCTGCGACAATTGTGTGAGTCACAAGCATGCCCTCTATAATACCAGTATTGTTTGGGCCATAGTTTTCTCTTCATGGGCAAGGTGGGAAGAAGTCCCCAACTCCAGAGCAAACACGTCTTGGAGTCTTATTTTGCATCCTCAGTAATCTGAAACCTTACTGGTCTTATTGTCTTTCTTAAAAAAAAACAAAAAAAAACAATATGGCAGCTGTCCCAAGCCCCTGCGGCACAGGCACCTGCCTCTCATACAGTAGAACCAGAGAGAAAGAGAAGCAGGGATTGAAGTGGAAAACAGAGGAGGGATGCTGCGGATGGACTGTCACACCAGTACACAGTGGTTTCTGCATGGATCAAGCTGCTGCATGTTCAGAGCCCTTTGAAGAAGCCGTACTTTCCCCTTTTCCATTTTAATGCTGCATTCATTTGGTGTGTTCAGTAACAGGGCAGACGGATGAATGGACAGTGTAATTATGTTGTTCATTCACTGATCCACATCAGCACAGGTCTTTGTGTCAGAAAAAAGACATCTCTCTCTCTCTCTCTCTCTCTCTCTCTCTCTCTCTCTCTCTGTGTGTCTCTCGCTCAGATTTACAATTCTTTCAGGTGCCAATAAAGTGCATTTTTGACCTTTTTTTGTCCTTTTCATGTTATTTGTGCTTAAAACAGTGTGTAGGGTGAATATCTTCAAATAAAAAGTGTAATCTGGTTAAGAAATTATGATTGTGTGTCTCTTTTTACTCTAGAATATTTTACAGATAGCTTGTGACAGTCCATGTAGACGTACAGCGAATAAATGAATGGTACGTAGTGATTCTAGAAACAGCCCATTTCCATTACACTTATGTGCTACAGCGGTAGTGCAATATACCATCTGCCTCTCCTGTGCTTATTTCTAGACTTTAGCATTAAACATGTCTTCACATGTCAGCCTATAAATCCTCAAAATGGGTTGCATCACCTGCTGTTCTGCCAGCAATGATTATATACCTGCCTCCCATTCAACTCTTTCCTTTCATCCTTTTGCAATGAGAACATACTGGACTAAATGGGAACCTGCACTGTGAAATTTGTGACTGTGTAGTCTGTAGGTCTGTTACCTGTTACAAACTCTAGGCTTTTGAATATTGTTCTTAATGAACAGGTATATGCAGTTCAGTGGATGTAGTCAGAATGTCCAAGTTTACAAAAACCACGCAAATTGGGGAAACATTTTGTATGTTTGTTTCTTCAAATAAGTGCACAGTCTTCAAAAGGTTCACTCTCAGATTCCCGATCCTAATTCCGAGCTCCTAATTTTTGAATGCCGTTCATAAGCTAAAACACGTTGCCATAAAGCTTTTAGATCCTCGTCGTTCAATGGCGAGAGCTGTCAAAGCATTAAGTTAAAGGTCTTATAACGAGAAGCAGATGCCGCAATTATTCACATTACAAAGGTGGGCTGAACAGTAGTCCCACAACACAGCTGAGCATATCAAACACGCTGAAGGCCACAAAAAGGAAATAATTAATCCCGGACTGTCGTACTAAAAACCTTTTTTTTTTTTTTTTTTTTTTTTTTTTTGGAAAGACTAAGCTAAAAAATGTTTGGACTGCAGTGTCAATTCAAACCAAACAAGAAGTAACTCAGTAACTTTTCACGTCATTACTGGTTATTGTAAAAAAAAGGAGCAATAATTTAAAATAATTTTAGAATTTTAGAATTTAAACTCACCTGCATTGAGAACATACATACATACATACATACATACACACATATACTAGTATATACTCTATACTGTAAATATATATATATTATTTACTGATAATTTTATTTTACCTCATCACAGATCCCCCCCAGTGCAGCTAACTGGGTTATCAAAGGCTGGCCATGTCTCTCACTGTCTATGGTGTGAGGTTCATGTAAAAGAACCATTGCTGACTTTCAACAAGAGTAGCTGCAAAGCCGTCAGTGTGTTTCTGCCCTATGATGGCCTAGCGAGCTGTCCTGGGTGTACTCTGCCCTCACCCAGAGTCAGCTGGGATGGACGCCAGCCTCCCTGCAACCCTGATTAGGATTAAGCGGTTACAGGAAATGAACTGAATGAATGACCTCATCATAGGTGTATTATACTGTATACTACGTATATGTGTGTGTGTGTGTGTGTGTGTGTGTGTGTGTGTGTGTGTGTATATATCTTCTTCTTTTCCATTTGGCTGTTCCCTTCAGGGGTCACCACAGCAAATAATCTGCCCCCATCTCACTCTGTCCTCTGCATCTTCTTCTCTTATGCCAACTACCTTCATGTCCTTCTTCACCACATCCATAAATCTTCTCTTTGGTCTTCCGCCTGGTAGTTCCAACCTCAGCATCCTACTACCAATATATAATATATTCACTGTCCCTGTATGTGTGTATGAATATATATATATATATATATATATATATATATATATATATATATATATATATATATATATATATACACACACATATATATACATATACATACATACGTATATATATATATATATATACATACATACATTATATATATATATATATATATATATATATATATATATACATATAGAGGATTTTCTGAGTAGATCCTTCTGTAGGAGAGTGCTCAATACTTTTTGGTAGAGCAAATAACTTCTTCTATAATCACCTGAAGAGAGAGGATGGTTTCACCACCCCTCGAAACAGATCTGTAGTGATAAATGGAGTTTCAATAGAAAGTCTTTGTCCTGTCCTTTTATTTTTGGTATATATATATATAGATATATATATATATATATATATATATATATATATATATATATATATATATATATATATATATATATATATATATATATACACATACATATGTCTGTGGGTGTTTCTTGAGAATAAACTTTTTTAATTATCTGCTGCCTGGGTTAAAAAAGAAGTCCCACACTCTGATATTTTTTGGACCACCTTTGACATTGATTACAGCACAAAATCACCATGCCATTGTTTCATAAAACCGAAGCAACATCACACTCTTAATTTATTTGGGTTAATTTTTCTCAAAATGAAAAAAAAATGAGTGCAAGGAAAATTGAACCATTACATAAAATCTTGTCCAGAACATCCTGAATAATTTCAGTTGGGGCACGGTCTGTACTCTGGATTGGTTAGTTTAAATTGACTTTGGGTGTGAATGTGTGTACATGGCACACTGTGACCAATGCATCGAACAAGATGTGTTACTGCTTCACACACGGTGTCTCCAGGGTAGGCTCCGGATTGACCCTAACCCAGACCAAGATGAAGCATCCAATAAAAATGACTGGTTTTCATATACAGGTGTTATCACAACTACGACTTTATTTACCACCTCTTTTGATTACTGACAAAAGTTTGTTTACACATTTTTTTCATGGATTTTTTACACCAGGTCCATAGTTCTTAAAGAAAGGAGAAGAAAAACACAATGCACACAACTTAGCTGAGCATCACAACCAGCAGCATCTGTTTCCAATATGTAGCGTAGCGGAAGGGTGGGTGCTTCATTTAGTGGCGAAAAAGTACAGCCTACTGTACCTTTAAATAGCCTGCGGCTTTGGGCTGGACGGATGTGTGGCTTATTGTTGTATCCCAGATTCCTTGAATCTAGACTACAGCTTCTTTCCTTTGAAATCTACAAGAGTACAATTAAAGTGGAATGTGTGCAATGTGTTCTGTGAGTTCTGTGCATTATGGTGAACGAGGCCAAAGCAACGACAGGCCAGATATTGCTAAGTGTTTAGTCTCAGGACATCTCAAGATGGTGCTGGTCAACCACATCACACTTGTTCACCCCACAAGCTTTTAAAGACCTGCTGTGATGAGAATAATAATGAAGCAGTGAGAAGGGCACGCATGTTTGTTATGAGCATCTCAGTGAGCATCACATTTGTTGGAATGATATACTGGACTTACTGGAAGAGATTATTAGCAAAAACGCCTGTAGAATATTCCCTGTCACATGACAGTTAACAGAGTGTCGTCACTGGATAAGGAATTGGTGATTTGCTTCATGAAAAAAAATCACTTTTTTTTTGTAATCTGATGTTTTGCCTGATTTTGTCGGAGATCTGAAATTAAATAAAAATAAGCTATAAGTTAATTTAGGCACGATCCCCTGAAATTTCATGTGAATGCTTAAGTGTGCCAAACATAACCACCTGTGAAAATAAATGAATAATAAAATAAATCATGTATGTACAAAAATTCAGATGTCAAAATAAATGGTTTATGCAAAAAAAAAGGAAATAACAATGTAAAGTAAAATGTGTTAAATATAAAATAAATTTCATGCAAGACTTGACTATGAGACGTTTCTGTAAAGGTGTGAACATTACTTACACAGTTAACAAAATATTAACTGCCTGGGTTATTTATTTTTTATTTATTTATTTACTTTGGGTGCATTGCACAGGACTTAGTATAGCGCCTAGTGCTGTAGAGCAGGGGTCACCACCCACTTGTCCACGGACCGGGACTGGTCCGCGGCTCAATTGGTACCGGTCCGCAGAAGAAATAATTCATTATTTTCATTTTATTTATTATCTGAGTCTGAACGATCTTTATTTTTGAAAAATCTTTTATTTTGAAAAATGACCAGATTCTCTCGGGTACATGTTGGTCATTTGAGCATATATATATATATATATATATATATATATATATATATATATATATATATATATGTGTATATATATGTATATGTATATATATGTATATGTATATGTATATATATATATATATATGTATATGTATATATATATGTATATATATGTATATATATGTATATGTATATGTGTATATATATATATATATATGTATATATATATATATATATATATATATATATATATATATATATATATCGCTAAAATGGAACCCACAAGGGGACGGCACATGAACACTGGCGAGTTGGACATGTTTCAAACAGTAGTGGGGATTTTGGGTGAGACTGAGACTGAGCCTTCATTCTCCCCACTGGTGTTGTTTGTTTGGGTTTTTTTTAGAAAAGTTCAAGCTCTACTTCCCAACCAACTTTATTTGAGCTGTTGAAAAATAACATTCATGAAGTGATTATTATTATTATAATTATAATAATAATGAATATAAATAAATTACAATATAAACATCTATGATCTCCCCCTCTCCACCCCACCCCCACCCTCGGTCAACAAAATGAAAGTAAAGTAAAACTGTCAAGCGTTGACCGGTCCACGGTGATAAAAAGGTTAGGGACCCCTGCTGTAGAGCAGCTGTACTGTAGCTGCTTAGACTTCTCGCTTCCAGCTTCATCCGCAGCCGCCATTTTGCTCATTGAGTGAAAAGAAGGCCAAGTGTGCAAGTCCGTCCCGATGGTACAAAGCTTCTGCTAAGTCAAGACTCTCACATTGCCTCCTCGTGGCACACCCTGGTAACTGGGCACCTTACGGCAACAGGCTAAATATGTGAGGGATCTCAGAGCAGGTTGAGCCCCAGAGGTGCAGTATGCAGGCCCACCGTGCCCTGGTACTCACTAGTCAACCATCTGCTGCCTTGCAGATAAAGCCCTTGAGGTAACGGCTAAAAGAAGGACAACTCCGACTTATAACCTCCAGCTATGGGCAAATAGCACCACTGTCTTGTGGTCATCACGGGAGTGACAAAGGCTAAGGGAGACACCCCTACAGAAAATCTGAAGTGGAGCCCCGAAGGCAGTTGGTCCCTGCGTAGCGGCACCTCCCAGCAACTCCTGTAGCCAAATTGGTACCAACTGATTCGGCTCGCCCCTTCCATTGGACACTACCAGCTAGGCCGAGAAGGGGGATCTGTCGACTGGGCATTTCCGGTCCTCCACAATTTCGCCCTGGCCTGTGCCTTGGAGAGGTCACTTCAGTGCCGCCTTCTGCAGCAGCTCAACACGGGGAGATGCACGGCAACCCCCCCCCCCCCCCCCCTCGTGATCTTTCGAGATCAACGGGGTCAACGACAATAATTTATTTACTTTCTTACTGAACTGTTTAATACTACTAGGGTCAGGGGAAGCTGGAACCCACCTTAGTGAAATCTGGGAAAATGCAAAGCACACCCTGAACCACCTGTCAATCCATTACAGGGCAAGACACACAACCATTCATACTCACACTTATCTCCAGGTGCAATTTAGAAACATCCATTTATTCTTGTGCATATTTTTTAGATGAACAACACCAGAATACCCACTGGAAACCTACACAAGCATGGGAAGAACATGTAAACGCCACACGGAAATGGCCTCACCAAGCCTGAGACGCGAGCCCAGGACCTTCTTGCTGTGAGGTTGACATGCTAACTATTACGGTACACCAATGTGCTTTGGAGTGATTTTGTGTGTGTGTGTGTGTGTGTGCGTGTGTGTGTGTGTGTGTGTGTTTCATAGTTGCTGAAGAGACCTTCAACCAAAGTTCTTAGAACTGCAGCATCCACAAAATGCTTCTGTACCCTAAAACTTTAGCTGGAATATTCGCATAATTTTCTTTCCTATAAACATGGCCTTTGTGGTTTTTAAAGCAATAAATCCATGCAGAAATATATAGCAGCAGATACAAATATAAGAAAAATAAACATGCTGAGCTGTGCTTAGCTGTAGCCATAATGGAGTGTGAGCGCATCCTTTCCAAGGGTGACCACAGAATAACTTCTGTCCACAATTTAATGGGAAGATTAAATCAAGCTCCCGTGCAGACACAAACATGTTGGTAAAAAGCCCACGTGTTGAAAGTAGTTTTATATAATGGCTGAATGATTATGTATTTATTTCCTTCCGTCTTTCCATCATAAAGCATGGGGAAGATCAAGGCAAGGAAATGGCCCTAGTAACGCACACACATGCTGCCACCACATCCTTTTGAACCGGTAACCCTCCACCATTCTTGTGCATCATATGCTTGCAAAGTGGTTGAACATGTGACCAAACAGATGTTAGGAAGATGGATGGAGCATTTCTAACCGTGGAGAGGCCTCTTCTCCAGGCAACCCAAGACAAATGATTACTCTACTAATCAAAGGGATGACAAACATCCTGACATGCATATGGCAAGAATAAAAATAAATCAAAGCAGTCCGCTTAATCAGCCGTAGCCTAATGGTTGGAGAAGGGGTTTTGAGATCGAAAGGTCGCTGGTTCGATTACTGACACAGAAGGAAAAACATGTGG
This sequence comes from Plotosus lineatus, assembly GCA_024760905.1. Classification (NCBI taxonomy): domain Eukaryota; kingdom Metazoa; phylum Chordata; class Actinopteri; order Siluriformes; family Plotosidae; genus Plotosus; species Plotosus lineatus. The sequence continues at coordinate 57,124,396 of CM045732.1, forward strand.
CGGGGTATGAGCTGCATCTTGCCTTCCTCCATCTACATGGCTGAAGTGCCCTTCAGCAAAACACCTAACCCCCAGCTGCTCTCTGGGCATCCGCAAAACGTGTGCAACCGCCCACTGCTCCGAGTGTGTGTGCTCACTTTGGATCGGTTAAATGAAAATCTCCATTGTGGGATTAATATAGGATAGCAAAATCGAAAAGAAAATAATAATAATAATAATTTACAGTATGATGATGATCTGCCATGTTGTGACATGCATTTTTTTTTACTTATTTATCAAAACGCATTGAAAATCACATGGCATATGAAATGCTGATTTTAATCAAGGACAAAAGGCAGTGCTATAAGTGGTTTAGGTGCTGGGTCACTGATCCTAAGGTTGGGGGTTCAAGTCCCACTCAACACCGGTTGTCACTGTCCCTCCCCAGTGCAGCTAACTGGGTTATCAAAGGCTGGCCATGTCTCCCACTGTCTATGGTGTGAGGTTGTAAAAGACCCATTGTTGACAAGAGTAGCTGCATAGCCGTCGGCGTGTTTCCACCCTGCGATGGCCTGGCGAGCTGTCCAGGGTGTACTCTGCCCTCACCCAGAGTCAGCTGGGATGGGCGCCAGCCGCCCCGTGACCCTAATTAGGATTAAGCGGTTACGGAAAATAAACCGAACTGAATCTAGGACTAGTTTTAACAAATCCCACCGTTCTGGCCTTTTCTGACAAATTCTGACTAGAAATTAAAGTAAAATAAGAATCTACATGGATGAGAAGATTTTATATGCAGTGAACACAAGAATGTTTCAAGAGAATAAAGAAAATTTCAGGGCTGTTGAAGGTCTGCCGGTATCATGAAGAGGACATTTTTGGCTGGTTGTCTTTTGACATCTTTGACTTGGTTGTTTCTGCCAGAGGGCAGCATTTCCGCATCGTGTTTATCACGCCCACCTCAGCAGAAGGGTCCTGCTGTTGAATCCTGGACTTTTGTCTTTATGTGTGTAGTTTGCATGCACTTCCTGAGCTTTCGTGGTTTTCCTTCTGGTCCTCTGGTTTCCACCTACAGTGCAAAGACACGCACATTAGGCTAAATGGCTGTTCCAAGTTACCCCAGGTATGAATGTGAGTGTGAATGGTTGTGCGTGTTCCCCTGTGATGGACAGGAGGCCGTTCAGGATGTGCCCTGATTTAACCCAGTGTTGACTGAGATGGGATCGCATCCTTGCAACCAGAGTAAGATTCAGCGGTTTAGCAAATACTGTGAGTGAGTGAGTGCTTCTACCTGCTTCAGACAGGGTTAATAATCCATCTTTCAAAACATGACTCAGCACATGCAATCTTCTTCTTTTTCCCTTTATAAGAGGTCGCTAACGGCAATGCAGCTACTCGTTACAAAAGTCAGCAGTGGATTTTTTACATTAACCTCTAACCATAGACAGTGAGAGACAAGGCCGGCCTTTGATAATCCAGTTAGCTGCACCGGGGTGGGGGTGGGAGGGGGGGTTGACAACCTTGTTGAGTGTGGGACTTGAACCCCCAACCTTAGGATCAGCGATCCAGCACCCTTTACCACCAGGCCAGCACTGCCCAGATAATATACTCACTCACTTCACTTATCCCTTAACATCCAAGGATGTTGTTGGGGCGCCTTCATGGCGAGACTTGGGCTGATTTGGCCTGGCGGAGCCCATCCCTCTCCAGGTCGTAGAAACACGCTGACGGCTTTGCAGCCTACTCTTTACGAAAGTCAGCAATGGTTCTTTTACATGCCTCTCACCATAGACAGTGAGGGACATGGCCTGCCTTTGATAACCCAGTTAGGTGCACTGGGGAGGACAGTGACAACCTTGTGGGGGCTCGAACCCCCAACCTTAGGATCAGCGATCCTGTGCCCTAACTAGACCACCACTGCCCAGATAATATACAGAAATATTTAAATAAAGACAAAAAGCCCCCGCATTAATCAATGACTATTTCAAATAACAGATAAAACCCCGGAGAAAACCCCTTTCATCTGAATTGAAGAGGAATGCCGGGGTACACCCTGGACAGCTCGCTAGAGCATCACAGGGCAAATTTTTTAGAATGTGCAAGGAAACCAAAGTACCCGGAGGAATCTTATGCAAGCCCAGGGAGAACATGCAAACTCCACACAGCCTGGGAATCGAACCCATGCTTTTCTGCTGTGAGGTGGGCTTGCTAACCACTGCACCACCGTGCTGCTTAAAGAAACCAACTTCAGTATTTTCCTCAAAGTAAAAATTCCAATTACTTTAACAACCTGGTCCGGTTTGACTGAACAACTTCCACTTATACTGAAGTGATATTGGACCAGAGTATCCATAGTGTGGCTCAAATAATGAAGTTGTGTACTTTGTCCACTTCTTCTTGTGACACACAACATAACAGTTGTACTTGTTGAACTTGTGGTGAGTGGGAAAGATAGCCGAGATCCACAGCATTCCACTGGGAAGTTCAAGCCCAAGTCACAGAGATCGATGACACATGCACTGACAGTCGCGGCTTATGTCCACTCGCTAAGCCAATGTGGTGAAATGCAGATTGCTTTTCAAACTTCTCTTCCAGCCACGCATTCCATCCTTACAACAGCTACAGTTTCTAATCCAGTGGAGCAGAACTGATGCAGCTCAGTCAAAAGGGGCACGTTTTAAAAATTATTTTCTAATCTTGCATTAAATTTCCTGATTGTTAAAGAAAAAAAGGTGAAACCATACAAACCATATCATATAAAAACATGACTATTCATTTCAGAGATGAGAGAGATTTCCTTTCGGCGGCTTTTCCCCTTTCTCAGGGGTCGCCACAGCGAATGATTCACACGTTTGATTTGACAGAGGTTTTTACGTCAGATGCCCTTCCTGACACGACCCTTTAGCGAGGGGCAGAAACACGTTGATGGCTACGCTACTCTTTACGAAAGTCAGTGGAGAGTGGGACTCGAACCCTCAACCTTAGTATCAGCAATCCTTGTGGAGAGTAGGACTTGAACCCTCAACCTTAGTATCAGCACTCCAGCACCCTATACCACTAGACCACCACTGCCCCATGACTATTCATATAAATTCATGTAAATTATACTTATTCAGGGGACAGTGGTGGCCTAGTGGTATAGGGTGCTGGATCGCTGATCCAAAGGTTGAGGGTTCGTGTCCCACTTTCCACAATGTTGTCACTGGGTGTCCCCCCCCTTCCAAGGTGCAGTTAACAGGGTTATCAAAGGCCGGCCATGTCTCTCACTGTCTATGGTGTGACGTTCATGTAAAAGAACCATTGCTGACTTTTGAGAAGAGTAGCTGCAAAGCTGTCAGCGTGTTTCCGCCCTGCGATGGCCTGGCGATCTGTCCAGGGTGTACCCTGCCCTCGCCCGAAGTCGGCTGGGATGGGCGCCAGCCTCCCCTTGACCCTAATGAGGATTAAGCGGTTACAGAAAATGAACATGATATATTTATTCATCAGCTCAGTTCATTTTGTGGAACCGCTTAACACTAGGCTTGAGGTGTGAAAGCACCATGTCCAGACTGCATGACTTGCACTCACACTTTCTTACATTCATTTGCACCCAGGTGGAAATTCATCACCAATCCAGTTGCTAGTGTTTTAGAGACTTGAAAGGGAAATAGAGAACCCATGTGGAGAAACCTTAATAAAATTAAAAGTACAGATAATAACCAGAAACTCATGACTAATCCACGGCCCCCGGAGCTGTGAAGCGGCAACACTTTGTGTTCCAACACTCCTTTGTGTACAACTGTAGAAGCCTATTCATGTTTAACTACATTACTGTAATAATAATTTAATTATAATTAGATTGGATTATATATAATTACATGTTACATGTCAGTATTACAGATGTGTTAAGTTGATGAGTTCTGCAACTGCTTTTGCTTTCAGACTTTACTTGTTCTCTACAAACTGCTGACAGCACATGTCTAAATATCAAATTCAAAAAAGAAAGGTAACACTGAAGCCGTACAACATAATTTATGCGGTTCAACAGTAATATTTTGTTTAAATCAGAACTCTGCCAGGAATACAGAAAGCCCAAAGACATGCTTCATTAACAGTCTCTTGGCAGGGGAGCCTGCCGAAGGTCAATAGATTGTTAGACAGTTTTAGACTGAAGTGGTAATTGTTTCCTTTCATAAGCTACATGGATTCAAGATCATATCAGGAAATAATTATTTAAAAATCTGAAATTTTTAAACTTTTTTTTTTTAACTCCACTGCAGGCATATGAGGAAAATCACTGATGCAAAACTGTAAAAGACGCTGTACGAAACAGCTGTACTTCAAAAATAAATGCTTTCTAGAGAAGTGGTAGACCGATGGTAGGGTGCCGGATTACTGATCCCAAGGTCGTGGGTTCAAGCCCCACAATCAACTGGCTTGCCACTGCTGCCACTGCAGATAATTGGATTAGATTATCAAAGGCTGACCATGTCTCTCACTGTCTATGGTGGGAAGCATGTTATAGAACCATTGTGACTTTCATCAAGAGTAGCTGCATAGCCGTCAGCGCGTGTTTCTGCCCTGCGATAGCCTGGCGAGCTGTCCAGAGTATACTCTGCCCTCACCCAGAGTCGTCTGAGATGGGCACCGGCAGTTCAGAAAATGAATGAATAAATTAATAAAAATGTGAGGTGCTCCACCGAATGTAGGCACTTGTCACAAGTGACGTATGGTGCTTGTGAGACAAAGCGCGGCTTATCCGGACTTCCGATCTTTCAAATGAGCAAGTGCAGGTTGAGTACTAAACAGGTATTCAACGACCACACTTGCGACAAGCGCCTACATTCAGTGGAGCACCTCACAAAAAGGTTCTATGAACCAAATTGAAAAATAGATTGATGAAATCCTTTACATATGATTCTTTGGCACCTGAAAAAAATGTATGCAACTTCACATGAGAATGAAATATATGCTTATAAATAATGGGCAGAAAAGGGGTATAAAGGGGTATATAGGGGTATATTTCAAAGTGTTATGACTTATATGTGATGACATAACAGTTAAGTAACAGTTACTTCTGTTTCACACAGCATGAAGGGGGGCAGTGGTGGTCTAGTGGTATAAGGCACCGGATCGCTGATCCAAAGGTTGGGGGTTCGAGTCCCACTCTCCACAAGGTTGTCACTGTCCCCCCCTAGTGCAGCTAAGTGGGTTACCAAAGGCCGGTCATGTCTCTCACTGTCTATGGTGTGAGGCATGTAAAAGAACCATTGCTGACTTTCGACAAGAGTAGGCTGCAAAGCCGTCAGCGTGTTTCCACCCTGCGATGGCCTGGCGAGCTGTCCAGGGTGTACTCTGCCCTCGCCCTGAGTTGGCTGGGATGGGCACCAGCCTCCCCGCAACCCTAATTAGGATGAAGCGGTTGCAGAAAATGAACTGATGATGAACAGCATGAAGGTCCTGGATTCAAATCCACAAAGTCTTGTTTCCTTTTGGCTTTTTCTCTTTTTCAGGGGTCGTAGAACCATCTGAACCAGAACCATCTGATTCGCATGATTGATTCGGTGTAGGTTTTTACGTCGGATGCCCTTCCTGACACAACCCTTTAGAAAGGGGCAGAAACACGCTGATGGCTATGCAGATCCTCTTTACGAAAGTCAGCAATGGTTCTTTTACATGAACCTCTCACCACAGACAGTGAGGGACATGGCCAGTCTTTGATAACCCAGGCAGCTGTACGTTGGGGGACAGTGACAACCTTGTGGAGAGTGGGACTCAAACTCCCAACCTTAGAATCAGCGATCCAGCACCCTTTACCACCAGGCCACCACCACCACCCCACTCAAATCCCATAAAGTGATTCACAAAATGAGTGAATGCATGTCTAAAATTACTAATTTCCACAGTGAACCCTTTTTATCTTCAAAACACGTGTTTCCTTTCCCTAACTCCATCGTACGGTCACTAAGTACCCAGGTGATGCATTCACTGAGACTATCCGGTGACAAAATTGTGTGTGTTTCGTGTTACATAATTAACATATAAATTATTATATTCAAGGAACCCATTCAGAAATCCCCCTATAAATGCATAACCATGTTATTGTTGACATAAAAACGGCTAACATGAAGATAGTATGATAAATGGGGCTCTGCGGATGTGAGGTATCGCAGGGACTCTCCAAATGAATAATACAGCAACTCTTTCATTTCCAGACCCACAGGCAAAAAAACAAACTAACAAAAAAACAAAAAAACCCAAAAAACAAAACACCTCACTATGCGCCATTGACCACACTCTAGTACTATACACTGCAGATCTAGAAAACTGTACTTGTCATGTAGAAAGAATGATGTGTATATATATATATATATATATATATATATATATATATATATATATATATATATATATATATATATATATATACACTGATGGCACTGTGTAACTCTGGGACCGTGAACCCATTTCAGTTAAGCCGAATTCCACAGAGTGCTGTTCTCCTGGTGTGTCTGAATGGTAATCCCGATTGCTATCTTCCTAATCCACCTCCATGGCTGACCCTGCTTTAAGGGAGCAGACACTAGATGATTGTTTGTGTCATTGATGTAATGTCTGGAGTGCCTCCACTCTGTAATTGAGAGAAGTAGTATGTGAGGGTGACAGACATTGAGAAGACAGCATGCGTATTCCATTATCATAGGATACTAAAACTTCATTTATTTATTTATTTATTTATTTATTTTCTTTATGCTGATACTGAGTGTAGTACAGTTGAACACAATGTAGTAAATGTTACTTGTACAAGTGCATGTCATTCCACATCTCCGTAACTGGTAGCGTCCAAATATCCTTAAAGTAGGTGTAGCCTAAGCCAGAAGGCTTTAGTACTTATACAAATAGAGGTGTGTATTTCTTTTAATCCCACACACATTGTTCTGTCTGTATCAGACATTGTCATTTTGCTCTATTTCTCAAAATATAGGCCAAAAAGTATATTTCCAAATAGTAACCACCACAACCCGAACCGGACAGTTAATATGGTATCAATAAATAACGAACTTGGCGAATGCATTGGTAAGGCTCACGTTATTAAATACTGTATGTGCTTTATTATCACATGAGATTTATATCTAACTGCTCAACTGGTCAGTTTCAATGCACAACATTTGCTGGTTTGTTTATTTATTCATTTATAGATTCAAAATCTATTTGGGAAGCTTTGAGAGGGAACGAACCAATAGATGAACTGTGCATTTCTATTAGTCGAGAGCACGTTTAGTGGTATAGGGCGCTGGATGGCTGATCCAAAAGTTGGGGGTTTCGAGTCCCACTCTGTCCCTCCAGTGCAGCTAACTGGGTTATCAAAGGCGGGCCATGTCTCTCACTGTCTATGGTGAGAAGTTCATGTAAAAGAACCATTGCTGACTTTCGTAAAGAGTAGTTGCAAAGTCGTCAGCGTGTTTCTGTCCTTTGCGAAAAGGGTTGTAACAGGAAGGGCATCCGACATAAAAACCTCTGCCAAATCAAACGTGCGAATCAGATGATTTGCTGTGGCGACTCCCGAGTAAAAGGGAAAAAGCCGAAAGAAAGACAGACATATATAAATAAACAATATATATATATATAAATATATAATAACAATAATATAAATAATAACAATATATAAATAATATAATATATATATATAATATATATAAATAAATAATATAAATAATAACAATATATAAATAAACAAATTCCTATATATATTTTTTTTCCTTTCGGCTGTTCCCTTTATTCTCAGGAGTCGCCACAGCGAATGATTCACACGTTTGATTTGGCATAGGTTTTTACGTCAGATGCCCTTCCTGACACAACCCTTTCGCAAGGGGCAGAAACACGCCAACGGCTTTGCAGCTACTCGTTACGAAAGTCAACAATGGTTCTTTTACATGAACCTCACACCATAGACAGTGAGAGACATGGCTGGCCTTTGATAACCCAGTTATCTGCACACTGGGGGGGCGCGGGGCGGCGGCAGTGACACCCTTGTGGAGAGTGGGACTGGAATCCCCAACCTGAGGTTCAGTGATCCAGCATCTGTACCGCTAGGCCACCCCTGCCCCATTATATTTATTTATTTTTATCTTATTTATTCAGCTGCAGTAACTGCTTCTCCCTGATTATAGTCAAAGTTGGTCCAGAGCCCATCACAGGAACACTAGGCTTGAGGTGTGAAAGCACCATGTCCAGATTGCATGACTTGCACTCACACTTTCTTACATTCATTTGCACCCAGGTGGAAATTCATCACCAATCCAGTTGCTAGTGTTTTAGAGACTTGAAAGAAAAATAGAGAACCCATGTGGAGAAACCTTAATAAAATTAAAAGTACAGATAAAACCAGAAACTCATGACTAATCCACGGCCCCCGGAGCTGTGAGGCAGCAACACTCCTTTGTGTTCCTCCCTTAACCACCAGGTGACCACTGCCCCAAACAAATTCCTAGAGTAAAAATGAAAATATACATTTAGCAATTTATATAATCTATGTTGTCTTACACACACACACACACACACACACACACACACACACACACACACACACACACACACACACACACACACACACGCGCGCGCGCATGCAAGCCTGTTGTGTTTGCAGTCGGTTTAATTCACATTTGATAGAAAAAACTGAGGTTGTACTTTATCAGTCTAATAAAGTTATGTACAGAATTAAAATATTTGAGATTAAGAATACATTTCCCATTTATTTTTCTCAATCAATATTCAGGATTTTTTTTTTTTACACCAAACGCTTCAACTAACCAGCTATTTCTGTGCTAAACAGCTGTCCATGATAAGCATCAAAATATGGAATGAAAGATTCAAGGAACCTATTATTATGATCATTATTATTATTATTATTATTATTATTATTATTATTATTATTATTATTGTTGTTATTATTATTATTATTATTATTATTAGCATCATTATTATTATTATTATTATTATTATTATTATTATTATTACTATTACTATTATTCAGTTCATTTTCTGTAACCGCTTAATCCTAATTAGGGTCGCGGGAGGCTGGTGCCCATCCCAGCCGACTCCAGGCAAGGGCAGAGTACACCCTGGACAGCTCGCCAGGCCATCGCAAGGTGGAAACACGCTGACGGCTTTGCGGCTACTCTTTACGAAAGTCAGCAATGGTTCTTTTACATGAACTTCTCACCATAGACAGTGAAAGACATCGCCGGCCTTTGATAACCCGGTTAGCGTGATTTTTTTTTTCTCTTTTTGTAACAAACCTAATTTTATTGGACGACAGGTATTTTATGGTAAGAATGTATTAAGATTTTTCATGTTTTTCAAGTATTTTAATTCAATCATTTACAATATATTATAAGAAACTGTATTTCTTACAATCCAGAAGATAGATTAAAAGAGTTATTCCACTCCCTCTGATCGTATACGATTAATGACCTCCATGACTTCACCAGGTTATAACTCCATATCAGATCAAAGATAATGAAATATCTGCTTTACAAGAAAGGAAATTAGAGTATCTGGAGAAAATCCAGGCAAGCAAAAGAAACACAGAAACACTATCAACGAGTTGGAACTCAAACGCAAAACCTAGTTGCTTTAAGGTGGAAGCACGAGCCTCTATTGTGCTGCAGGAAAAAATTGTTATATACAACCCTAAATCAAAAGTATGGAAAATGCTGATTAAAAGAAAAAAAAAAGGAAAGTACTGTACTCATTTCTAAAAGTTTAATTATCCAGAATATGTCTGTCTTCCTTTCGGCTTTTTCCCTTTTACTCCGGAGTCGCCACAGCGAATCATCTGATTCGCACGTTTGATTTGGCAGAGTTTTTTTTTTTTTTTTTACGTCGGATGCCCTTCCTGTCACAACCCTTTTTTTTAGCAAGGGACAGAAACACGCTGACGACTTTGCAGCCTACTATTTATGAAAGTTAGCAATGGTTCTTTTACATGCCTCTCACCATAGACAGTGAGAGACATGGCCCACCTTTGATAACCCAGTTAGCTGCACGGGGAAGCGGGGGGGGGGGGGGGGGGGGCCGTGACAACCTTGTGGAGAGTGGGACTTGAACCCCCAACCTTTGGATCAGCGATCCAGCGCCTTATACCACTAGACCACCACTGCCCCCAATTATCCAGAATATATAAACCTAAAATATTTACTTTATTAATACAAAAATAATCCACAGTCCACAGATGTAAAAGAAAACTCTGGATAAATTAAAAAAGTTTAATGATGTTCCTCAAAGACAGATGGGAGGAGATTTATGTATTTCACACTCTGTATAATATCAGCAAAGAATTCAAGTTTTTGGAGGAATTCTTCTGAGTAGATTGAGACTGTCATTTATCTATTACTGATATTACCACATGAGCTTGGAATTACTTTGGCAAACCCTTAACAACTCTAAAAGTTACACCCACAAATGAAAGTTTAAACTTTACTCTGCACAATGAAAGCAATATGTTTACTGTGTCCAGAAGCATCAGGGACTTCTCTGGTTAATGAGACATCTTACATCACAACAGATTATAATTTTTTCAATATTATTATTGTGGTGATCTCTCTGGACCAAAGAAGAAAAGTAACATTCAAATTGTCATTAGCAACAAAGTTCAAAAGTCAAGGTTGTCTTAGTATGAGGTGCACAGGTACACTTCTGTGGCGCACAGTTGTATCAGGACACAAGTAAGTTACACTTCTGTGGTGCACAGGTGTATCAGTGCACAGGTGAGTTACACCCCTGTGGTTCATAGGTACACTTCTGTGGTGCACAGTTGTATCACGCAGAGGTGAGTTACACCTCTGTGGTGCACAGGTGCACTTCTGTGGTGCACAGTTGTACGAGTGCACAGGTGAGTTACACTTCTGTGGTGCACAGGTAGACCTCTGTGATGCACAGTTGTATCAGTGCAAAGGTGAGTTACACCTCTGTGGTGCACAGGTGCACTTCTGTGGTGCACAGTTGTACTAGTGCACGGGTGAGTTACACTTCTGTGGTGCACAGGTAGATTTCTGTGGTGCACAGTTGTATCAGTGCAAAGGTGAGTTACACCTCTGTGGTGCACAGGTACAATCTCTGTGGTGCACAGGTGCACTTCTGTGGTGCACAGTTGTACGAGTGCACAGGTAAGTTACACCTCTGTGGTGCACAGGTACAATCTCTGTGGTGCACAGGTGCACTTCTGTGGTGCACAGTTGTATGAGTGCACAGGTAAGTTACACCTCTGTGGTGCACAGGTGCACAGTTGTATCAGTGCAAAAGTAAGTTACACTTCTGTGGTGCACAGGTACATTTCAGTGGTGCACAGTTGTATCAGTGCAAAGGTGAGTTACATCTATGTGGTTCACAGGTACAGTTCCTTGGTGCACAGTTGTATCAGTGCACAGGTGAGTTACACCCCTGTGGTTCACAGGTACACTTCTGTGATGCACGGTTGTATCAGTGCACAGGTAAGTTACACTTCTGTGGTGCATGGCTTTATCAGTGCACAGGTGAGTTACACTTCTGTGGTGACTGCAGCATTCTTGTATCAACTACACTGAGATTTTGGAGAATCAACTATTCCAGGAACGCCCATGCACGTTTAAGAACGGGACAGAACACTTGAAATAGCGGATCACTTCTGGCCCTTGGTCCCTAAATGACTTTTATGTGTGGTGAGCTATACTTTACAATCTCAATTAAAAAAAAAAAAAAAAAAAAAAAAAAAAAAAAAAAGATGTTAACATTGAATAAAAAAATGTGTGTGCTAACTGCTTCATCCTAATTAGGGAGGCTGGTGCCCATCCCAGCCGACTCCAGGTGAGGGCAGAGTATACCCTGGACAGCTCGCCAGGCCATCGCAGGGTGGAAACACGCTGACGGCTATGCAGCTACTCTTGTCGAAATCAGCAATGGTTCTTTTACATCAACCTCTCACCATAGACAGTGAGAGGCCATGGACATGGCCGGCCTTTGATTACTCAGTTAGCTGGCCATGGAGGGGACACGACAGTGACAACCTTGTGGAGAACGGGACTCGAACCCCCAACCTCAGGATCAGCGATCCAGCGCCCTTTACCACTAGGCCAACACTTGGCCACCACTAGGCCCCTGTATTTATTTAAAAAACAAAAAAAACTGGTATAAATAAAATACCCTAAAATAGCTTTACATACAGTACTAGATTTCGATAAGAACCCAATTACTGTACAGTACTTTTTAATCAGATGGAATTTTTGAATCAGAATATGATTTATTATTTCATAAAGCATATAAAAATCAAATGTGTTAATATTATACAAAGTGACTGACTATTATTTCAATTATTTTTGTTTCTCCAACTGTGTTTATTTCTGTAATGTACACCACAGTGTAAATTATCTTTGCGCAGTGTTCCCCATGACTAAGATAATAAAAAATAAACAGAGAGGTTCTGCAGGACGAGATTGTCAAATCTACCACAACACTAGATAAATTATCCTAGAAAGTGAAAAATGAGTCTTGCAAAATATCATGACTAAGACCTTCTCGTTTTTCACAGGTGTTTTTCATTGTGTCCCTGAATGTGAACCAAAAACTTTTTTTGTGGCTTCTGGGTTTGAAACCTTATCTAATAAGAATCAATGAGTAAACGTAGAGCACAAGGTGTGATTGTGACAAATGTGAACGGTGTACAATGTCTTGTTTAAATTTTCCTTATTTCATGACTGGCTTTGCGAGAGATTGTGTTTCTTGTTGTAATGGAATCAGTGCAGCCCCATACCACACATGGACGTCCTTCTCACAGTGTAAACAGACACGGATTAAATGATTTATAATAACATCTCAGTATGCTGGAAACTACTTTGTAATGTTACATATTACACCCCAAATCCAGTCTTCACAGACAAATCAGTGATTTAATTACATTACATAATTTTTTTAGATAACCCAGGTCACCGAACCTACATTTCCACCCGCCCTTTGAGGCCTGTTCACCACTCAGAGTTCTATATTTCTCGGATAGTTCTGTACAAGTGGAATGTAAGCTGTGAGTTCAGCCAAGAAACTGTTATCTTTTAAACACTAATGGATCAGTCAGTTGTGTCTTGTCAGTGCTTTTCTGGCGTTGCGCTTCGGAACATGTTTGATGAAAAACATTTTTTTTTTCTCGGGGGCACAGTAGGATGCAGCAAATACATGTAGACCCAAGGATCACAATACGTTTTGAAGAATGGATTTACACTGAATGTCTGAAAACACATGTTGAAAAGGCTTGAGGGTATACCAGGCCTATAGATTACATTTCTTTTTCCATAAAGAACCGTGGTAGTTCTCATAATCTGGTCTTAATGAGACTCATTGTGGTAACTGTCACAGCCTAAAGCTGGCGGTATACTTCAAATGACGAATCAACTAAACGACAAAGAACCACATAGTTGTCGGTACAGTCAAAGAGAAATGGGTGTTTAAATATTTCTAGGACACTCTATTGCCTGGAGGAACAGAATGGCTTTGAGAAAGCTGAATTGAATTGAATCCGATTGAATGGAACTGAAATGAACCAAATCATTTTGAATACCTTCTCCATGTTCGGTATCCCGCCTGACTACCACTTGAAAACATTCCATGTTCTTCTACAGCGTATGCTTCTTTGGCATGCATTACTGCATATGGCTGGGATTTGGTATGAACATGTGGTGCATCAGCAAACTTTTTGTGATTTACACGTTGTCAAATTTACTGCACAGCAACTGTCTGTCTGTCTGTCTGTCTGTCTTCCTTTCAGCCTTTTCCCTTTTACTCGGGAGTCGCCACAGCGAATCATCTGATTCGCACGTTTGATTTGGCAGAGGTTTTTACGTCGGATGCCCTTCCTGACACAACCCTTTTTAGCAAGGGACAGAAACACACTGACGGCTTTGCAGCTACTCTTTACGAATGTCAGCAATGGTTCTTTTACATGCCTCTCACCATAGACAGTGAGAGACATGGCCCGCCTTTGATAACCCAGTTAGCCGCACTGGGGGGGGGGGGGGGGGGCAGTGACTACCTTGTGGAGAGTGGGACTCGAACCCCCAACCTTTGGATCAGCGATCCAGCGCCCTATACCACTAGAGCACCACAGTTGTGAAATCCTAGTGGGATGTGGGATCATTGTGGGATCATGTGGGATCATGTGGGAACCCTATGTGGGATCATTGTCCCAGCCACCAAAAAGTCTAGTCGTTTAAAAACAAAAAAAAAAAGTCCGTTGGGTTTTTTACACCCGAGCCTAGTGGCTCATCGGACCGGTGCTGATCCCCGGATTCTGTAGCGTGAAGCGACTAGGAGTACAACTCCTCCTGGATGGGACACCAGTCCATCGCAGGCTATTCTTCTTTTCCTCGGGAGTCACCACAGCGAATCATCACGTTTGATTTGGCAGAGGTTTTTACATCGGATGCCCTTCCTGACACAACCCTTTAGCAAGGGACAGAAACACACTGACGGCTTTGCAGCTACTCTTTACGAAAGCCAGCAATGGTTCTTTTACATGAACCTCTCACCATAGACAGTGAGAGACATGGCCCGCCTTCGATAACCCAGTTAGCTGCACTGGGGGGACAGTGACAACCCTGTGGGGACTCGAACCCTCAACCTTAGGATCAGCGATCCTGCACCCTATCCACTAGACCACCACTGCCTCTCATTCACAGGTTACCTTCCCAGTATATTTTAACTGGTACCCATTTATACTGCTGGGTGAACAGAGGCACACTTGTGGTGATGACCTTTTGCCCAGTGGTCTTAGCACAGTGGGGATCTCACTGGGATTTGAACTCACAACCTCCCGATCATGAGTCCAGCACCCTAACCACTACACCACCGGCCCCACCAAGTCTGGTTGTACTTGTTACTAATTGGTATTCCTGAAATCACTTTGAAGTTGACTTCAAACGTAAAGGAGGCAATTGAAAACAAAACAAAACAAACAATTTCAGACATTTGTCCCTGCTGTGCCCTTGACCCTGTTGGGATCACTTTCAAAATCTCACCAGTTCATCTGCTGCTTAAGATAATATTTTCATATAAATCCTGCTGCAGACATTCAACCACTTGTTGTTGAGATGCCATGGTACTGAGAATCTTGGACATACATAGATAGAGAGAAGCTTGAACAGATGCAAAAATGGACTGAGGTCAAAAATCTTATGGAACCCAAAACTCTTGGTAGATACAGAAAAGTTATTCGTTCGTGTTAGGCACATGACAGTGCTCACATATAAATATTGGAATTAAGAAGAGTAGATCACAACAAGAAGGTCCTAAGTTCAAGTCCTAGGCTTGACAAGGGTGTATGTGTGTGAAGACGCATGTTCCTGCATGCTTGTGTGGGTTTCCTCCAGACACTCTGGTTTCCTTCCACAGTTCAAAGACTTGTACATCAGGATAACTGACTGATTAAATTAATCTAGGTATAAGAGTGAGTGTGAATAGTTGTGTGTGTTGGCCCTGTGATAGACCGGTGAGTTGTTCAGGGTGTACCATGCTTTCGCTCACCTCGCGTCCAGCCCAAGTAGGATTAAACAGATAAATGAATGAATGAATGAATGAGTTTAACAAAAATAGTCATGCTGATAGGCTTCAGAATGACTGTGTATGGTGTGTAATTCGGATATTTGACATATCAGGCTACTTTTTACACAATTCTATATTATTTAAAAATGATTATATATTATTATTAATACTGAAATTAATTATGATGATAATGACGATGATGATGATGATTATTATTATTATTATTATTATTTCATTATTATTAGGGGCAGCTATAGCCTAATGCAGGGGTCACCAACCTTTTTGAAACTGAGAGCTACTTCTTGGGTACCAATTAATGCGAAGGGATACCAGGTCGATATACACTTCTGAAATTACAAATTTGCTCAGTTTACCTTTAATTATATGTTATTATTAATAATTAATGAGATTCATCTATGTGAAGATATTGCTTGGATTTAAAAATATATAGAAAAAAATAAGATGCAGCTCAATGAAGAGTGGCGCTATGGAGCCATGGGCCTGTCCTAAAAATAGCAGTGAACAGGTCCGCGGGCAACTTATATTGTCCTTGCGGGCTACCTGGTGCCCGCGGGCACCACGTTGGTGATCCCTGGCCTAATGGTTCAAGAAGTGGCTTTATATATACAAGCAAACCTCTGTTTCCACAATTCGTTCCATAAGGCTGTTCGAATAGTGATTTGTTTGAATTCCGATTCTATTTTTCCCATTACAAATAATATAAATAGTCTTAATCCATTCCAAGCCGCTAGCAAACTACCTTTTCTAAACATAATGTTATTTCATGATGTCATTTATATATCAAATTGTATATGAAATGTGAAACAACAGGGCAAACAGACCTTCCTAGAACTTCTCAACACCATCTTCATCAGAACTTGCTACTTCCCCGTGACGAACCACGTTGTGAATCCCACTTCTCTTCTTGAAATTGTTGAACCAACCTTGACTTGCCTGAAAGTCGAACCCTCAGGATTTGTGCTCGGGTCTTTTTTTTTTTTTTTTTTTTTTTTTTTAACAAAATCATCATACACTTCTCATGCTTTGCAACAAATAACATCTTCGCTTACACTATCTCAGACTAACTGCTGCTCGTTAATGTATATAAGCAATATTTTTTCCGTCTCCTCCAGTATATCTCCTTGGCGTCTCTTGTTAGTTTCGTGTTTGGATTCCGAAGTTTGTTTGACTTCTGGGACAAAAACATTCCAAATTTTTTGGTTGAATACTGATTTATTCAATGTCTAACGATATATATATATATATATATATATATATATATATATATATATATATATATATATATATATATATATATATGTGTGTGTGTGTGTATATATGCATATGTATATATATATATATATATGTATGTATATGTATGTGTATGTATATGTATATATATACACACACACACACATATATATATACATATATATATATATAGTGTATATATATATATATATATATATATACACATACATATATATATATACATATACATACATATACATATATATACACACATACATATATATATATATATATATGTGGCAGTGATGGTCTAGTGGTATAGGGCGCTGGATCGCTGATCCAAAGGTTGGGGGTTCAAGTCCCACTCTCCACAAGGTTGTCACTGCCCCCCCAAATCAAACGTGCGAATCAGATGACTCGCTGTGGCGACTCCCGAGGGAAAAAGCCGAAAGGAGTGTAAATGTGTGTGTAAATTCTCACCAAGGTCTGCACTAAACATTGCGTTCTCCTAATATCCTTAATAATCATCTACTAGATAATTGCATTTTGAATGTATTTCACGTTGAGCTCTTCTCTGCCACTGTGTTTAGATGTGTGAAGCCCCTAATTAACTTCAAAGCCCCTCCGTGCGTCTTATTTGCATATCCAATTGTTTCCCGGGTTGTTCACGCGCCTATGAGATCTTCACCAATCAGAAGTCGATCCTCAGGTATTTAACGCGTGGAAAGCGCCTGGAGGTTAAAGGGGAAACGACAACAACACAAACTGTTCTTGTGCGCGGCGTGAGAAGCTCGTGATCCTTATGGCCGCTTTTAGGTTTTTATTTCTGCCGTGGTTTTGTATGTTCGTGAGCACCGAGACCGCGCACGTGCACGAACTTTTAAACTCACTTGGGGTTTTAAACCGTCAGACACGTTCAGCACGTGGCCAGGTGCCCCCCACGATATTAAAATTATTCAACGAGGCCGAGAAGAGGCGCGGCTTTCATGGCTGCAGAGTCCCACAGTATGGAGTCAAAGGAAACATTGTCAGATATTTGCAGGACCAAGGTTTGATTTCATCAGCCTTAATTCCTGATTTTAGGCCTCATGACGTCATCATAATTTCATGATGTCTCTCTCTCTCTCTCTCTCTCTTCTAAATAAATATTATGTTTCTCTCCAGGCATGATGATTGCTGACCTCAGCAGTGCTTGTCCTGCAATCACGGAGCACCATTTGTATTTTAATGTATCTGTACTGGAGAATGTTGAGGAGCTGGTGTTGGCCCAGTTAGAAATCAAGTTCAAACACAAGGTCATTCCAGCACCACGAAAAGACATAGCCTTCACCATGCACATCTACAGCATTACGAAGGGTACGTTGATGGGCATGGATCCTCGATCCGGTCGCAGGCTTCTACTATCACAGTCTGTCCAATTCCCAGCAGGCACCATGAACTTTAACCTGACCGGTCTGGCCAAGTCGTGGAGAATCCCCACCAGCAACTACGGCTTGGTGTTGACCTTGCAGGCCACTCTTGTAGACGACGAGCTACACAAAGACTGTGACATTGAACTCCTTCACCAAAGTCCTGTAACGATCCCGGAGTTCGAGGCGATACTTGCGGTCGTTTCTCTGAACCGTAAGCAGTGCCAACCAAGATTAAAGCGCCATGTGCATCACGAGTTCTACATGCCAAGCAAAATCTGCAAAGTCCGACTTCTTTATATCGACTTTAAAGACGTAGGCTGGCAGAACTGGATCATCGCGCCCAATGGATATTTTGCTAATTACTGCCATGGAGAATGCCCCTTTAGTCTGGCTGCAACTTGGAATGGGACGAATCATGCTGTGCTGCAGACCATGCTGAACTCATTTAACCCGGAAGTAACCCCTCAGCCGTGCTGCGTCCCAATCAAATTGTCTCCCTTGTCCATGCTCTACTATGATAACCATGGCAACGTGGTGCTCAGACATTTTGAGGACATGATCGTGGATGAATGCGGTTGTAGATGAATGTTTTTTTCTTTATTAAATGCATATATTTAAAATTATAATAATAAAAAAATGCCACGTTTAATTAACTTTTATTAAGGAATTAGGTGAGCTGTTTGGCGGTGTAAGACTCGGTAACCACCACTGGTTGGCGCGCTATGCTAAGATTTATTCCAGAATACTTGAACCTGACCCCCCCCCCCCCCCCCACACACACACTTTTTTTTTTTTTTTTTTTTTTTTAATAAATAAACCATGATCATTGTAGGGTTAAGTCTAAATTATGGACATTACATGATCTTTAACGTGTCCAAATAATAAAATTCTCCATTCAATAAAAAGTAACAGAATATACAAAAATACAGATTGTTTGTTTGTTTTTGGAAGAAAAAAAATATCAGTGTCTTATAATAAACCGGAAATCTGCGCTTCAGACAACTAATAATCGTGTTTGACAGCATGAAGAGCTTTTTCCTGCTTCCTCTGCCCGGTGTTGCGTTCACTCGTGACATCACCAAGCAACAAAAAGACGCTCGAGCAGGGAACGGAAGCAGAACTCCCAGTCAACCTGCGTGCTGTGCACTAAAACTCCCAGTTTCTTTCCGACACTTCTTCATCGTCCTCTCAGGGGCTTCAATGCGTCTGAATACTTGTGGCACGTGTATGTATTTGGAGCCACATTAAGACCAGTGCGCTCTTTTTTCAGGAGTTTTAATGACTGACAGCTGAAAACATGTTGCAGGAAAAAAAAAAAAAAAAAAAAAATGAAATGCGCGCTCGGTGTTTTGGGATCTTTCCGGTTTCTGCACTGCAGCTGTGCGGCGGTGGCGAGCTCTGAAATGAGAAACACTTTCGTGAATCAGCAGTAATCGACTTTAAAACGTGGGGAAGACGAGAGGGAAAGCTGCGCGCTCGGACTTTCAGCGGCACATCTGGGCGCGATCAGACAGACGCGTGTTGGAGGGGAAACGGCGCGCGGGAGCGGAACTGCGCACTGGCTTCAGCTGCACTTTATCCTCAGAGCGCAACTTGGACACACGCAGCACCGAGCACGGAAGGACTCCTCGTCCCAGGTCTTCCATCAGACACTTTTGTGCGGATACTTGCTCTGGCTCGTGCGGGATGTCTGTGCGGACTCACCGGAGAGTTTTATAAAGTTGATCAGATTGTGTGTGTGTTTTTGTTTTTGTTTTTTTTTTTCTTTCTGTTTTGAGTCGCCGCCTTGCGCGTTTTTCGATGATGTCAGGCTCACAGTTGAAATCTTTACACTTTCTATCACTCAGATCTCACGAATTTACATCACGTGCTATTCGGTTGATAGATTAATGAGTGATACACGTCGGTAATACAAAACAAAACAAAAACAAAAACAAATTATTAATCCGATTGATCATAATAATGACCAAGTGGAACAGGAGCCGTGGAAGTGGTGCGCGCCGGGGGTTGGCTGTCTGATTGCGCCGTCTTCTGCGCCTCGTGTCTCGGGCTCACAGTGATCATGGTGCCGGTGTTGGTTTTGCTTACCGCGCAGCTCTTGTTCGGGGTTTGCGCGGGTCTTCTGCCGGAGATCGGACGCCGGAAGAGCCCTCAGCTCTCCCAGGACGCGCTGGACGCTTTCGAGCTCCGTCTGCTCACCATGTTCGGGCTGAAACAGCGGCCGAATCCGAGCAGGTCCGCGGTGGTTCCGGAGTACATGCTGGATCTGTTCAACACGTATTCAGCCAACAACGCCGAGCAAAAGCGCCGCAGATCGAGGGCCACCGTGGGCAGGAGCGCAGACCGACCCGCCAGCCGGGCGAACACAGTCCGCAGCTTCCACCACGAGGGTAAGTTATCGCATCTCACTTGAGCCCAGTGATCAAAGTGGGTTTTTTTTTTTCTCTTCTTCTTCCTGTGCACAGCTCGTTATTTTTATGAAAATAATATAAGTACGCAGTGGCATCAACATTTGATAGACAGAGGAAGGCACATTTGGTTACAGTGGGCTTTGTCTTGCACAAAATCTTATCAGGCGAGCATCTCCATGCTGTCATAAATATTTAAAAACTAGATAAAAATAACCACGTGGTGGGGTTCTACAGTTGTGTTTCATATGAAACAAGAAACATTCAACCACAAAAAGAAGTGCAATACTATACTTCAAACCTATCCAGGACTTTATTTCAAGTTACGAGTGACAGGTCAGTCTTTCACAGCATCGTCTAATTTGAGCATCTTTGACTTTACTGTACTTACAAATAGGTTTTGTGACCAAGCAAGTATCACAGTATTTAATTACTGTACTCATCTTGAGTATGTTTTAATCTCTTCCAGAGGCAACCGAGGAGCTGTCATGTCACAGTGGAAAGACAACTCAAAGGTTCCTCTTTAATCTAAGCTCCATCCCAGGAGAGGAGTTTGTCACATCAGCAGAGTTGAGGATTTACAGGCAGCAGGTGATGATGATGATGATGATGAACAGTAGCAGCAACATCAGTGCAGGGTACCACCGCATCAACATCCATGAGATCATTAAGCCTGCTCTTCCTTCCAAAGAGCCCATCACAAGACTTTTGGACACCAGACTGGTTCAGTACAGCCTGAGCAAGTGGGAGAGCTTTGATGTGAGTCCTGCTGTCTTGCGCTGGACCACAGAGGGTCACACCAACCATGGATTTGTGGTGGAGGTGGTTCACCCATGCGATCCAGAAGGAGACTACAAAAGACATGTCCGGGTCAGCAGGTCGCTGCATGACAACACAGACTCGTGGCCTCAGATCAGGCCGCTGCTGGTGACATTCAGCCATGATGGCAGGGGACACGTGCTCCACTCTCGGGAGAAACGACAGGCCCGAGTTAACAAGCCAAAGAAGAAACACAAAGCCAACTGCAGGAGGCACTCTCTGTATGTGGACTTCAGCGACGTGGGCTGGAATGATTGGATAGTGGCACCACCAGGCTACCATGCCTTTTACTGCCAAGGAGAATGTCCTTTCCCTCTGGCAGATCACCTAAACTCCACTAATCATGCTATTGTACAGACACTGGTAAACTCGGTGAATAGTAACATTCCCAAGGCATGCTGTGTCCCCACAGACCTGAGTCCAATTTCCCTGCTCTATTTAGATGAATATGAGCGGGTGATCCTGAAGAACTACCAAGACATGGTGGTGGAAGGCTGTGGGTGCCGCTGAAGCACATGGACACTATAACTTACTTTTGCAAAGACACTTTATTTCCCAATACTACCCTTTATTTATGCGAAGTAAAAAATTTTTAAGGATAAAAACATATTTTGAAGAAAAAAAAAATTATAAAACTATATTTATGTCCACTAATGGGAAAATAAATATTTTAATTGGAGTTCAACTAAATGTATTTTATGATGTACATTTCAATTAGTTTAAATTCAATTTACACACATGAAGTACCAGCCAGATTTTGTATTTATTTCTATTTTAACCACTTTTAGTGAATAGGTTATATCTATTTATGTGTAATCGGGAAGACAAAAACAAAAAAAGAGAGTTTTGTAAAATGTTGAAACACATCAGATGGGTTTATGTGCCTAGGATCAAAAAAAAAAAAAAAAAAAAAAAAAGCAAAAAAAAAAAAAAAAAAAAAAAAAAAAAGCAAGATTTGGGCTACTCTATACAGAGCTGCTCAAGCCCTAAAAGTGTTAAGATGTGTTGCAATTTCAATTCCAATCACACTGTTGTGTTAAATGGAGTACTGAATATATATTCAATAGAACAAACCAGATACAGCATTGGGCCTTTCTTAAGTAGTAAGCAGTGGTGAATGTGAATGCACTTATCGAGAAGCAATGTGACAGGTAGTTGACACTGAATCCTCAGGAACTTTCTTGCTATGCGTGAGATTCACACTATATGAGTCTATGAAATCTACCTACAATATTGTCTAAAACACAGTTGCTATCTACAGTATGTTATTTTTGTCCTGATCCTTTGGTTCCTTAAAGGTCACTTCATTGCCCTTTTTAATACCTTGTCAATCTCCATGGCTGAGCATGTGTTATTCACAAGATGGCATAATAATTACTCTGATGCCTCAACACTGTTAAAAACTCTGTTATAGAAAGGGGTTTGCTCTTGGAGAGGTCAGCTTCTTTGTTATTAACATGTCCACAAAAGTATATCACGTGACCCCATGCTGCTAGACAAATATTATGCTACAACACTTAACCACCTGTTTTGTTTTTCTTATTTGGGTTTTTTTTTTATGTTAAGGAAATAGGCCAAACTTCCCAATGTTCACTTACTTGAACCTAAATGTCAAAAATGTAAGAGGAAAAAAACATTAATAAACATCTATTGTTTAGGACTCTTTAACAAGATTTATTGGGGTTCAACTCCGATGAGGGTTAATAAAAACACGCTGGAACACTTTTTTCTTATTTTTAAGATGAATTTAGCTATGATCTCCACTCGTTTTACATCAACTGGACAATGTACGTACTTGGATGAACTGGGGTATGGAACAGCATTTCCCCTCCATAGTGAATAAGATAACAAATGGGGGGAAAAGGTAACAGAACAAAAGCTTTATAAGCTTCAAGCTAGGTTAAATGTCAGAGGGATTACAGCTCCACTTCTTCGTGGATCATAAAATGAGGTCTGAGGGAAGTCCTCTTTTTATCTCTTTTACAGCTTTTGTTAAAATGGAACATGCGCCGCTTGGTTGCTGAAATGCCTCGACATAGGAGTGCTTTAAAAAAAAAAAAAAAAAAAAGAAAAGATGTCAAAAGTTCACGAGAGGGTCAGTAACTGTATGGGTTTCAAAAAGTTCCACTGCGTCTTGGATGTTCTTTTTTCTTTCAAAATAAGAGTGTATGGTTTACAGATGCAAGGAACTGATACACCCTGTGTCAAGGTGTATGCTGGAGAATCTGTAGTGTATACATCTGGTCATGCTCACTAACACAACAATAAACTATCGATTTGTTAAAGTGATGCCATAACTTCATTGATTAATCCAGGTATTCTCAAATAATTTAGTATTCTGAGCAAAGATTTTGTGATGCCCATAATCCTTGTGATGTTTTAATGAGAAGGTGAAGATTGCAATTGATAGGGTTCATAATTTGTCTTGCGATCAACATTAATGGTTAAGAAAAGAGCACAGGAACTTCCTAGAAACTGTTCCAAAGAGCACTCATCCGGCCTAATAAATAATAACCAACTTTTATCTGGTTCCAAGTTTAAATAAAAGTGTTGGCTTGTCATACACTGTGATCGACCTACGAACTGAATACTTAATTTTTACTTAATATTAAATGTACTTTACACCTTATAGCAAAATTCCAAAGTGTGTCTATACATTTATATATATATATAATATATATATATATATATATATATATATATATATATATATATATATATATACATACATATATATACAGTGTATATATATATAACATATATATATATATATATATATATATATATATATATATAGTGTGTATATATATATATAGTGTATATATATATATATATATATATATATAATTTTCTGAGTAGTTCCTTCCATAAGAGAGTGCTCAATACTTTTTCGTAGAGCAAATAAAAAAATAAATAAATAAAAGGACAGGACAAAGACTTTCTATTGAAACTTCATTTATCACTCCAGATCTGTTTCGAGGGCTGGTGAAACCATCCTCTCTCTTCAGGTGATTACAGAAGAATATATATATATATATATATATATATATATATATATATATACACACACACACACACACACAGTATATATGAAATCTCACAGAGCTCATTCAGTACTGCACATGTGCACACAGCACTGGCTTTGCTTGAGCTCCAGCAGGGCCTGATTTCGGGCGAAGGAGTTTGATGCAGGGAATTCGTCCTGAAGCCTCTCATTTAGCTCATAACCATGAACCCGGATCTCATCTGGACTGCATTTGCACTATAGGGGCCTGACCACAGCGCAAGGAAATCATAGACCCAAAATTGCTGCGCTGCAGAGTCAGTGGCCAAATACTGGTATTTTTATTTACTTCAAGAGGCAACAAGTTAATTTATATGCATGCAAACGTTTAACTCGGAATAAAGCAGCAGCAGAAATGTGTTCTTGCCTGTGAGGGCATTTGGGTCTTGCTAGTTTAATTGTTTGTTTTCATTGCTTAAGTGTATAAACTGTGCATGAGCCAGTGAGTGTGGAAACTCCTCTCTCATGCTACAGAACAGACTCTTGCAATAGCCTTTTGCTTTCCTTCAAGCAAGCACAGATTCAGGCACAGATTCAGGCACAGCTGCGCTTGAGGTAGGGAAGATATTCATTCGAATTTTATTGAGCATTTAAATGTTATAGATCCATTACACTATTCAATAATTAATCCTGTTGTGTGTTTACAAAAGCAAACGTCTCACAAGTGCTTATTATGAAAGCCAGAATGGAAGCCAATGGAGGCCAATGAAGGCCAAAAATATAATATTATAGCCTTCGGATATGACAGCCAAAGCCCATGAATGAACAGGATGAGCTATTCTGCATCCTAAACAATTTTTGGCGAGTCATTCAACCATTTTGTACTGTGCGAAGATTTCAATGGCCCTTGTTTACATTCCAGTGGTTGCAGCAAGGTAGTTGGTTTGCTGAGAAGCATCTCCAGGTGCAGAGAGATTGCCGAGGTAATTACAAAGGAAATTCCCTGACCACAGTGACAGTGCCTCTATGACGAGCTCTTACTGTGTCATTTACCTATTCTCCCACATAAGCCCTCAAATACCATCCTTCACATGACTCAAAGCCTCTTGTGAAGATGCATGTTTGCTCACTGAACACGCCCTTGAACTGGGTTACTGGAAGCAACATTTGTGCTGAGGGAGTTGAGTAATGGGAGGATTCTCTGGTTGAATCAGGGGGGGAAAAAAGTGAAAAGGAAATTGAATATATATTTGCACGGAGAAAGCCACAAGACTTTGGGATTTTCGTGAGTCGTCATAAGTGAGAAGGCTGAGTAGAAGAAGGTTTGAAAGATCTGAATTGTTTTATATATCGGATGGCACAGTGGTGTAGGGGTTAACGCATTCGCCTTACAATAAGAAGGTGTCTGTGAGGGGTTTGCATGTTCTCTTTGTGCAGACCTGGGTTTCCTCAGCATACTCCGGTTTCCTCCCACAATTCATAACATTCACAGTAGGCTAACTGGCTCATTTCAAAAAATGTCCCTTGGTGTTGTGTATATTTCATTCATTCATTCATTCGTTTTTTTAATCCTTGGGAGTCGGAGTCCCCTGAGGCAGTTTGTTCACACAACGTTGCTTCTGCCCTTCCATTGGATACTTCCGGTGGTGCCGAGAGGGGGGACTTGCTGCTTGGGTAACAGCCTGTCCTCCATACTTCCTACCCAGGCTCTGCGCACTGGAGAGGATAACCAGCCAGAGCGCAGGTTTGTAGGCCTTCGAGACTGATGGAGGCCTACTCCATTTTCTTAATCCTAATTAGGGTTGTGGAGAGGCCGGTGCCCTCATCTCAGCTGACTGTGGGCGAGGGCAAAGTACACTCTGGACAGCTCGCAGGCCATTGCAGGGTAGAAACACACTGACGGCTATGTAGCCCACTCTTTTCGAATGACACCAATGGTTCTCTTACATGTCACTAACTACTGACAGTGAGACACATCGCTGGCCTTTGATAGCCCAGTTACCTGGACTGGGGAGGTGGGATGTGTGGTGGTGGTGGTGGTGGTGGTTGTGGTGTTTGGGAGGAGGGGGGGTTGGAGATACATAAGAAATGGTTTCTACAGTGTAACTGGTGGGTTAAAGCTCATGATTCATTGCTGAAGGCAATATTTTGCGTGTACCTTTAATGTCACTGTATTTTTCCATGTTGTCCTCAAAGAGTAAGTCAGTGTTTTTTAAAAAGGTAAAGGTTTTATCTTTGGGATCACATTTTTATTACACTGTGCCGCAATAAATATACCAAAAGCTTCAGCATCTGTAATATATTATTCACAAAATAACAGATTATTTCACTTATGTTACCCTGAAATATAGCACCTGTCATTAAAATCAGACCGTTATCCTATAGCATACTGTGTGCAGTGCCTTGGGAAAAACAGAAAACTGGGAAATAAAAATGAACAGAATTTATTGCCATGGCAACCTGCTGCAAAGGACAAATACAGCATGTATCCTTTTTGTGTCCTTTGACGACTTCACCTTTTTGAGTAAACTATTAAATCTTCTATATCCCTTTTCCAGTATAAACAAATTATGTCACTGCACAGTCATGGGGAAATTGAAGACAGTGACTTTGTGAAGGGAAAAAAAAAAAAAAAAAAAAAAAAAAGCCAAACAAAGTTTAAACAAAGCCTCCACTTGCCACCAAGAACGTTCCTGCCCCCAGAACTCCAACAGCGTAGGCCCGAGCACAAGGCTAGCAACAGGAGTTCTCCACCAAAACATGCTCCTCAGACTCAGCTGCATCTGCGTAAGATGCTACAAAGCTGTAATTTGATGTGCCGCTGGCTGCATCCATCAAGATTTATTTTGTGTAAATACATGCTTTACTTCCTCCAGATCCCACCAGCAGATGGCAACCATTAGTCCATCTCACTTTAAACAAAATATGGGCTGATATAAATACTTTGCTGACCACTTCAACGTGTGTGATCAGACTTCTGTCTGCAGGCCATTGCTTCAATTGAATATGAAGTGAGTTCATCATGTAGGGAGTGGCTGAAAATAGCCTAAAGTGCAGCCTAGCTAAGCTCTTTGCATGCTATGGCTGATGTGCTACAGGGATTTCCTTCAGTCGAAAGGGCAATACAGTCAGGAAATGTAGAGAATTTTATTATACAACGCTTTCACGTCTCCGCAGTGCAGCTAACTGGGTTATTAAAGGCCGGGCATCTCTCTCACTGTCTATTGTGGGAGGCATGTTAAAGAATTGCTGCTGACTTTCGTCAAGAGTAGGCTGCATGGCCGTCAGCATATTTCTGCCCTGTGATGGCCTGGTGAGCTGTCCAGGGTGTATTCTGCCCTTTACACAGAGTCGGCTGAGATGGGCTCCAGCCTCCCGATGACCCTAACTAGGATTAAATGGTTTAGAAAATGAATGGATGAATGATGCTTTCACATCTTTCATTTCCTGTCTAATTAATAGAATATTATTAAATACTGTATGTACTATATGCACGAATTTCCATTTCGGTTGTTGTCTAGAAAATATAAAAACAAACAGAAAAAACCGCTAAGTGAATTTATGAACAATGTCATTTCATTTCATTTTCTGTAACCGCTTCATCCTAATTAGGGTCACGGGGAGGCTGGTGCCCATCCCAGCCAACTCCGGGCGAGGGCAGAGTGCACCCTGGACAGCTCGCCAGGCCATCGTAGGGTGGAAACATGCCAACGCTTTGCAGCTACTCTTGTCGAAAGTCAGCAACGGTTCTTTTACATGCCTCACACCATAGACAGTGAGAGACATGGCCGGCCTTTGATAACCCAGTTAGCCACACTGGGAGGGACAATGACAACCTTGTGGAGAGTGGGACTCGAACCCCCAACCTTTGGATCAGCGATCCAGCACCCTATACCACTAGACCACCACTGCCCCTATAGCATTAAATATGTATTTATTGATATTATGCACACATATACATATATTGGCAGTAGGATGCTAAGGTTGGAACTATTAGGCAGAAGGCCTAGAGGAAGACCAAAGAAGAGATTTATGGATGTGGTGAAGGAAGACATGAAGGTCGTTGGCATAAGAGAAGAAGATGATGCAGAGGTCAGGGTGAGATGGAGGCAGATGATTTGCTGTGGCGACCGAAAGGAAAAGAAGAAGAAAAGAAGAAGATATACATGTACGTATACGTCAGTCGGGGGAGGGGGGGGTGTCATCTTACTTCTCGGTTGTGGGAGTCTCGGTCCCCATTAACCACGTAAAGTGAGGGATCCCTGTATTTCATCTTGTCCCTGCAATGCGTGCATTTTCCCAATAGATGGTGCACTGACCGCTGGTGGACCTTTGTTGGAATGTAGTGTATTACTCTTTATTTCACCTATATTTTTCTGTTGCCTTTTGAACCTGTCACAGATCCAACCCCTCAGATCTATCCTGAGAATCGACTCAACAGAACTCCAGACTTTGATGCACTGGCAAAAAAGAGACCAACACTGTTCCCACTGAAATTGGTGAGTTTTTCTGCTGTGTTATGAAAAAGTGTGTCTTTTAAATAAATGCATTTACAGGCAGCAGTGGAACAGAAAATGAGCAGAGCAGGAATTATTGTGATGGAGTGTTTTTTGGGTAATAATGTTTTGAATGTTGAAAGTGATATCATTCATCTTTTTCCAATAAATGTTGATTTCTATAACTTTACGCCTTTTGATCGAAACGCATTAAACACAGATGCAATCTCCAGGTTTGATAGATCACAGTGTGTGTGTGTGTGTGTGTGCTATTTTAATCTATTTACATTTTCTTTTTCCAGTATTGTGTCCAAATAGTGTGTAAACGCCACATCCTGCATATTCATTGAGAGAAACATTCTACCTGGATCAAGGCTATTTTGCACATTTGAAAGATGCAGTCCTCGGCGCACACTGATAGTAAATAAGGTTGTACATTTACTTGCGTGTGATTACAGTGCAATGAGGTTTTCACACTACACACAACACTTTAGTATATCTGGCCCAAACACTCTATCCACATACCCCTGTCCCGGCTCCTCTGTCAAATTTTAGACCCCATTGTGGCCTGCAAGTCAAAAAATTTGCAAACCCCTGGTTTAGACTATCAGGGAAACCCACACAAACACGACTAGCTAAATACATGAATGAATGAATGAATGAATGAATAAATGAATGAAAAAATAATGTAAACTCCTCACGTAAACACTCTCACCGCAGGCACAGGACCCAAACCCAGGACCTTCTTGCAAGGTGGTAGATATGCTAACCTCTACACCACCACGACACCCAACATGAGCATTCTTTTATATTCTTATATAAAGCCATAGTCTCAGCCACAGTTTGCAGTTTTCACAGCTAATAATGTGTTATTAGCCCTGATATAGAGAGCAGACATAAGTAAACACACCCCCAAAATTTCAGAATGAATATTTGCTGGTTGAAGAAACGGCTTGTGTCTTGCTGCACAGCCATAATAGCCCATTTGATGGAGATAGAACATAACAGTTTTTAAGCAACTTGCATTTCTTCCTCAATGTTTGTGGCCTTGGAAAGGGGATTTTCCCCAACTGCCATCTTCATGGAGCAAAGGCATTTTCTGATGGTTCAGGTCAACCTAGCCATGGATGTGTGGTTATCTTATATTCACTGTTTTTACCATTGACAGGGCAATATTTAAATTGTCGCTATTTATTGTTGGCTGATGCCACCCTCTGACTGACCCACAATTTGGAACCTCTGAAAATTTGAACATTTAATGACTTAAATTTAATGAACATTAGTCAGGCTGCTGTATAAAGGTGCATAAAGTTGTGCTAAAATTTTGCACTCGCACTCCTGGAGCTCAAGAATGGTCAGATTTCAGCGAATGTGTCAAAACAGGTCCCTGAGGACTGTTTGAGTTTCTGCCTTTAAGTCTCACAAATTTATTTGCTGAACTAGTTAAACGTACACACAATACCTTGAGCTGAGGCTGGATCCTATTTCAGCCAACACTGGGTGAGGGTGAGGTACACCCTAAACAGCATGCCAGACCATCATGGGGCCAACACATGACAATTCAAACTTGCATCCACACGTATGGGTAAATTGGAACACCCAGTTAGGCTAATGTGCATGACCAGAGTCTTTGGACCATTGGAGGAAACTGGATGTCTTTTGTGAGATTAGAGAAGACATACCGGCCTTCACTGTCCACGTGCATCATTGAGCCTGGGGTACCCATGACACTCTCATCAGTTCACTGGATGTTCTTCCTTGGACCACCTTTGGTAGGTACCACTGCATACCAGGGACACACTACAAAACCTACCATTCGGAAGATGAATAGACCCAGTCAGTTAGAAATATGGCCGTCAGAGTCCCTCACATTCTTACATGGGCCCGTCCTTCCTGCTTCCAAATGGGCCAAGTTCGAGAACTCATCTTCTACCTGTTACATTTCACCCCATAGCACAACTTACAATGGAGTAAATGAAGTGTACAACATGACAAAACTTACCTGTAATTCACTCAGCATTACGGATTATAGCCTCAGATTGATGGATTGGATTTTATTTTGGGATTATTCTGGATGGTTCGTAAGTTTTTGATTTTTCTGAGACTTCATAATCAGCTTTTTGCATCGTGGTTCTTAACTAATCATTGTGAAAGTACGCTCTAACTCCGGTCTTGACATACAGTCAATGTCTTCTTTGAAAAGGCTTTGTTATTAGCCAGTGGTGGCAGGGATGTCGGGCTCTCAGCTGTGCATTCTGCAGTAGTGTGAGACTCACAGCTGGAGGTGACTCTGGGAAGAATGTTAGCACAGTCCAACCTCTTTGTGCCCTATTACACCGGGTCTGGAGGCACTCTGGGGGACGGAACAGGATCAGTTTCCCTTCAGTACTGTTATACACTTTTCACCAGCTACCCACACCTTCCTCTGCTGGGAACAATACAGAAGTGCTTAAACTTGAACCAGTACTATTCTCTGCTTATTGAACCATTTATCTTGGGTTTTAGATGTACGCTGTTTAAAATGTGATTCAGATAAGAGAGAAAAAAAAGAGAAAATCTCACTGGGTAAATCATATCTTATAGTTTCTATTGTGACAAAAGCCTGTGTATTATAAATACTGACCCCAAAACACATTATTTTATAGTCCATCAGCAGAAACCTGCTACAAGATGTTGCCTGTAATAAAATTAGCATGTTAACACGAGATTGCTTCCACACCTGAAAGGCTACAGGAAGCACATTTCATCTGTTTTCCAAAGTTGAAAACCCAGTTGGATAAATGTCTACAATGGATTAAAATGAGAAACAAAACAAAAAACCCAACAACACACAAAAAAAACCACCCCAAAAACAAACATAAAACCACACACACACACACACACACACACACACACACACACACACACACACACACACACACACACACACAGGTACAGGGTGTACTCTGCCCTTGCCCACAGTCGGCTGAGATGGGCTCCAGCCTCCCCACAACCCTAATTAGCATTATATGCTTTAGAAAATATGCCCTCAAATGTCCTGGCAAGACATCCAGGATGTACTCTGCCCTTGCCCAGAGTCGGCTGAGTTGGGCACCAGCCTTCCCACAACCTTAATTAGAATTACGCAGTTTAGAAAATGAATGAGAGATTTCCATTCAGCTTGTTCCCTTTATCAGGGGTCGCCACAGCGAATAATTTGCACGGTTGATTTGGCATAGGTTTTTACGTCGGATGCCCTTCCTGACACAACCCTTTAGCAAGGGCCTACTCTTGTCAAAAGTCTAAATAATCTGTTAAGCCTACTCTTGTCAAAAGTCAGCAATGGTTCTTTTACATGCCTCTCACCATAGACAGTGAGACACATGGCCCGCTTTTGATAACCCAGTTAGCTGCACTGGGGAGACAGTGACAACTTGTGGTGAGTGGGACTTGAACCCCCAACCTCAGGATCAGCGATCCACTGCCCTATACCACTAGACCACCACTGCCCCTGGTTCCTTGACTTACGAGTGTCTTTTATACGAGCTTTGATTCCACCAAAAATCTGCCCCATCCAACGAGCAAATTTTTGATTTACGAGCTCTGCTGGGGAAATGGCTTTTCCAGGCCGATTAGCCTCGTATTCTTCCGTGTGTATTCCTCTGTGCTCCGAGAATGCTTCTGCAGTGCTTCTCAATTATTTTCTCTGATAAGATCTGATACAAAGGTTAATGAATGAATGAATACAAAATATGCTTTGAGCTTCTTATTTATAAACAAGGTTCAACACCACTTAAATTTATGAAGGAAGACGAATTAACCAGCGCTAACTGACTAACCAGCTGGGTCAGTTTGTTGGCGGCCATGTGTTTTTATTCAGTAACTGACTGAATAAAACTAGAACCATTACAGTGTGGGTAGAACCCTGCATCTAAGTTAAAACAACTACTCATCATACTTTCCACGTACAGAGATTCGATCTTCAGTTTGTGATGCATTCGTTTTCATTCGCCGGAAAGCCAGCACTTCTCTGAGACACTGTTCGTTCTGATAATATTGACATTATACATACATTTTAGTAAAATAATTGAGGATTTTCTGTAAAATTCTCTTAGAAAAAAAGTAGCATTTGACAAGAAACATGCGGTAATATTGTCGGGAATATGTGACAGAGTGTCTCTGTGTAATCTTCTGAACAGCAGCCATTGTGGGGTATTGGCAACCAGAGTTGGCATAAGTAGAGTGCCACGGGAAAGTCTATTGTTTTGGCTTTTAGTAAAACACAAAACACAAAACACAAGAGTAACAGTAATGTGCTGGTTGACCGTATAGGAGTTAATGTTCACTAGTCTGCTACAGCTAATGATATTGATGGAACATAGGAGGTGTATCAAGTCACTAAAATATTTTCATTTATTCTCGGTCTTGTTTTCTCTTGAGCAAAAGGCAAACCTTTGGATTAAGGAAGTCATAAAAAGTCTAGATACTTTAGATTTATTGTCTCTGGTTCATTTTGGTAGCACACCTCAGTGATGTAGAGTCCATCTGGGACCAGTTTTATGAGCTTTTACTTGACTCATTTAATGGCATCTGCCTGATGAGATGACCTTTGTTACAGGAATGAGAAAGGCCTTTAGCTGTTTGCTATTTAGTACAACTTCAAATCCAGAAAAACTGGATTGCTGCGTAAAATGTAAACTTTACATTTTAAAAAGACACACAAGGAGGGGATTACAGGGATCCCTTGCGACTTGGCTCTTCAATTCATGCGGCTTCAGTGCATCTCGTTTTTTTTAATATTCATCGAATTAAAAAATAAGGAAATTAAGGAAGAACGGGGGGCTGAAAGAAAATTCCACAAAACAAGGCCAAATATGCATAAAAAAACAAAACAACCCGAAATTTCCCATTAAAACTAGTTACATTGTTGTGAGGTGTGAATCTGAGTGCACGCGCGTTTGTATGTGTGTATTTATAATTTATTTACATCTTATGCATTATTTTTTAATGTTTAATTGTTATTAAAAGCATTTATAGCATTGAATATGTATTTATTGATATTATATACACATGTCAGTGGGGGGGGGGGGGGTGATCCTATTTTGGTGGTCGCCGGGGGATCTTCTTCTTTTCCTTCTTCCGTTCCCTTCAGGGGTCACCACAACGAAAGATCTGCATCCATCTTACCCTATCCTCTGCATCTTCTACTCTTACTCCAACTACCTTCATGTCCTCCTTCACCACATCCATAAATCTTCTCTTTGGTCTTCCTTTCGGCCTTCTGCCTGGTAGTTCCAACCTCAGCATCCTACTACCAATATACTCACTATCCCTCCTCTGTACATGTCCAAACCATCTCAATCTAGCCTCTCTGACTTTGTCTCCAAAACCTCTTACATGTGCTGTCCCTCTGATGTGCTCATTCCTGAGCCTATCCATCCTCCTCCTTTTCCTTTCGGCTGTTCCCTTCAGGGGTCGCCACAGCAAATGATCTGCCTCCATCTCTCCCTATCCTCTGCATCTTCTACTCTTACTCCAACGACCTTCATGTCCGCCTTCACTGCATCCATAAATCTTCTCTTTGGTCTTCCTCTGGGCCTTTTGCCTGGTGGTTCCAACCTCAGCATCCTACGACCAATATACTCACTATCCCTCCTCTGTACATGTCCAAACCATCTCAATCTAGCCTCTCTGACTTTGTCTCCAAAACATCTAACATGTGCTGTCCCTCTGATGTACTCATTTCTGATCCTATCCATCCTCGTTACTCCCAAAGAGAACCTCAACATTTTCATCTCTGCTACCTCCAACTCTGACTCCTGTCTTTTCCCCAGGGCCACTGTCTCTAAACCATACAACATTGCTGGCCTCATCACCGTCTTGTACACTTTTCCCTTCATTCTTGCCGATACTCTCCTATCACACATCACACCGCACACTTTTCTCCATCCATTCCAACCTGCCTGCACGCGCTTCTCCACCTCTTTTCCACACTCTCCATTGCTCTGGATTGTTGAGCCTAAGTACTTAAAATCCTCCACCTTCTTTATCTCTGCCCCTGTAACCTCAAAGTTCCTCTTGGGTCCTTGTCGTTCACACACATGTATTCTGTCTTACTAAGACTAACCTTCAATCCCCTCCTTTCCAGGGCATACCTCCACCTCTCTAGATTTTCCTCCACTTGGTCTCTGCTCTCACTACAGATCACAATGTCATCTGCAAACATCATAGTCCATGGAGATTCTTGTCTAACCTCATCTGTTAGCCTGTCCATCACCATAGCAAACAAGAAGGGGCTGAGAGCTGACCCTTGATGTAGTCCCACCTCCACCTTGTACTCTTCTGTCACACCGACAGCACACCTCACCACTGTCTTACATCTATCATACATGTCCTGCACCACTCTAACATACTTCTCTGTCACTCCAGACTTCCTCATACAATACCACAGTTCTTCTCTCGGCACCCTGTCATATGCTTTCTCCAGATCCACAAAGGCACAATGCAGCTCCTTCTGACCTTCTCTGTACTTCTCTATTAACATCCTCAAAGCAAACACTGCATCTGTGGTGCTCTTTCTTGGCATGAAACCTCGTTACTCACAAAGAGAACCTCAACATTTTCATCTCTGCTCCCTCCAGCTCTGCCTCCTGTCTTTTCCTCAGTGCCACTGTTTCTAAACCATACAACATCGTTGGCCTCATCACCATCTTGTACACTTTTAATTTCATTCTTGCCAATACTCTCCTATCATTTATCACACCGGACACTTTTCTCCAACCATTCCAACCTGCCTGCACACGCTTCTTCACCTCTTTTCCACACTCTCCATTGCTTTGGATTGTTGAGCCTAAGTACTTAAAATCTTCCACCTTCTTTATCTCTGCTCCCTGAAACTTCACCGTTCCTCTTGGGTCCTTGTCGTTCACACACATGTATTCTGTCTTACTGAGACTAACCTTCATTCCTCTCCTTTCCAGGGCATGCCTCCACCTCTCTAGATTCTCCAGGACTTTGTTCTCTGCTGTCACTACAGATCACAATGTCATTTGCAAATATCATAGTCCATGGGGAATCTTGTCTCACCTCGTCTGTCAGCCTGTCCATCACCATAGCAAACAAGAAGGGGCTCAGAGCTGACCCTTGATGCAGTCCCACCTCCACCTTGAACTCTTCTGTCACACAAATAGCACACCTCACCACTGTCTTACATCTCTCATACATGTCCTGCACTCATACTTCTCTGCCACTCCAGACTTCCTCATGCAATACCACAGTTCCTCTTTCGGCACCTTGTCATATGCTTTCTCCAGATCCACAAAGGCACAATGCAGCTCCCTCTGAGCTTCTCTGTACTTCTCTATTAACATTCTCAAAGCAAACACTGCATCTGTGGTGCTCTTTCTTGGCATGAAACCAAACTGTTGTTCAGAAATGCTGACCTCTGCCCTTAGTCTAGCTTCCACTATTCTTTCCCATAACTTCATCGTATGGCTCATCAACTTTATCCCTCTGTAGTTGCCACAACTCTGCACGTCTCTCTTGTTCTTAAAAATGGGCACCAGCACACTTCTCCATTCCTCTGACATCCTCTCACTCTCTAAGACCTTGTTGAATGTTTTTGTCAGAAAATCTACTGCTACCTCTCCTTGACACTTTCATACCTCCGCCGGTATGTCATCAGGACCAACTGCCTTTCCACTCTTCATCCTGTCCAATGCCCTCCTCACTTCACCCTTACTCATCTTTTTTACTTCCTGGTCCTCAACAGTCACCTCTTCTACTCTTTTTTCTCTCTCATTTAACTCATTCATCAGCTCTTCAAAGTACTCTTTCTATTTTCCCAGCCCACTTCTGTCATCAGTCAATACATTTCCCTCTCTGTCCTTTATCACTCTAACTTGCTGCACGTCCTTCCCATCTCTATTTCTCTTCTGTGCCAACCTGTATAAATCATTTTCTCCCTCCTTACTGTCCAACCTATCATACAAGTCATCATACGCCCTCTGTTTGGCCTTTGACACCGCTACCTTCGCCTTACGCTGTGTCTCCCTGTACTCCTGTTTACGCTCTTTGGCCCTCTCAATGTCCCACTTCTTCTTCGCTAACCTCTTCCTTTGTACACACTCCTGCACTTCCTGATTCCACCACCAAGTCTCCTTATCTACTTTCCTTCCAGAGGACACACCAAGTCCTCTCCTACCCATCTCCCTGATCACATTAGCTGTGGTTGTCCAGTCATCTGGAAGCACTTCCTGACCACCCAAAGCCTGTTTCAACTCCTCCTTGAAGACAACACTACACTCTTCCTTTTTCAGCTTCCACCACTTTGTCTTCTGCTCTGCCTTTGCCTTCTTCACCTTCCTCACCATAAGCATCATCCTGCACACCACCATCCTATGCTGTTTGCCAACACTCTCACCCACTACTACTTTGCAGTCACTGAGTTCCTTCAAATTACATCGCCAACACAAGATGTAGTCTATCTGTGTGCTCCTACCTCCGCTTTTATGAATCACCATATGCTCCTGTCTCTTCTGGAAGAAAGTATTCACCACAGCCATTTACATCCTTTTTGCAAAATCTATCAACATCTGTCCTTCTGCGTTCCTGTCCTGGATACCAAACCTGCCCATCACTTCCTCGTCCCTTCTGTTTCCTGCACCAACATGTCCTTTGAAGTCTGCACCAATGACCACTCTTTCACCTCTGGGGGTACTCTGCATCACTTCAGCTAACTCACTCCAGACTCTCCTTTTCTTCTAGCTCACATCCTGCCTGTGGGGCATAAGCACTAACAACATTGAACATCACACCTTCAATTTCTAACTTGAGACTCATCACTCTGTCTGACACTCTTTTCACTTCGAGAACATTCCTGACAAACCCCTCCTTCAAGATGATTCCTACTCCATTTCTCTTCCCATCCACACCATGAAAAAACAGCTTAAACCCTGCTCCTAAGCTTCTAGCCTTGCTACCTTGCCACCTGGTCTCCTGGACACACAGTATGTCAACTTTCCTCCTCTGCATCATATCAGCCAGCTGTCTACTTTTTGCTGCCATAGTTCCAACATTCAAAGTTCAGAATCTCAGTCCCAGACGCATGTCTTTACTCTTCTCTCTGTGCCGACGGACACGCCTCCCGCCTCTCATTCTTCGACCAACAGTAGTCCAATTTCCACCAGCACCCTGTTGGTTAACAGCACTGATGGCGGTCATTGTTAACCCGGGCCTCGACCAATCTGGTATGAAATTTATTTT
Organism: Plotosus lineatus; assembly: GCA_024760905.1. Classification (NCBI taxonomy): domain Eukaryota; kingdom Metazoa; phylum Chordata; class Actinopteri; order Siluriformes; family Plotosidae; genus Plotosus; species Plotosus lineatus. Next base: position 57,162,548 of record CM045732.1, read on the forward strand.
GATCATTCACATAACAATTTTCGCACAAGTTTTATGCCGGATGCTCTTCCTGTCGCAACCCTCTGCATTTATCTGGGCTTGGGGCCAACGTGAGGGTGAACACGGGCTTGTGCCCCCCCCTCACAGCTGCAGATCTTGGTGCCAATTAACCGTGGAAAAGGAGGGATCCCTGTATATGTATATGTAAATAGTACACAAAAACGTCATTTGTGGCTCAGGACAATCTTGCCATGAGGAAAGAGTGCTGACGGCTATGATACTGTCCCCAATTCAATATAAGTCAATATTTATAATAAATTAAATGTCTGTCTTTTAACACGTGGTATGTTTTCTGTATTCTATGTTGAATAAAATATGTGTTTAGGACACATACAAATTATCCCAGAGCTTTTACATGCTGATGGCTATCCAGCCTACTTTTGACAAAAGTCAGCAATGGTTCTTTTACATGCCTCTCACCATAGACAGTGAGAGACATGGCCAGCCTTTGATAACCAAATTAGCTTCACTGGGGGACAGTAGTGAGAACCCACTGATATTGGGGCTTGAACCCCCAACCTTGGGATTACCAAGCCAGCACCTTACGTCTGGGCCACCACTGCCTTCTATTATTATTATTATTATTATTGTTGTTGTTGTTATTATTATTAATACTACTACTACTACTACTACTACTAATAATAATAATAATAATAATAATAATAATAAGAAGAAGAAGAAGAAGAAGAAGAAGAATTAATATGATTAATATGATTAATTTGATTGTTGATACACCATTCCTTCTCATTTTTCCTACAAGCAAGTCTTATGGTGTGAATGGTTTTATGAGGTCATTTTTTGTCACTTTTTATTTTTCATTTCAAAATTGGCCACACATTCTTTGTTGGGACGGATCAGGACCCAATGTAGATTTCTAGATTAACAGTGCCACTGCCCTTAAAACGTGTAAGACACCTTTGCCAGCTGACGTAACTTGATAACATAACAGATTCTGCCTTTTGTTGTTGATGACAGTCTGGATAATCCGTGTCATCTTTGGTCTGAAACACACGGTGTGTATTTCTTCCACAGAAGCATACTTGTAAATCTGGAATGGCTGTTGATCTGACCATACATACTTTCACTGTGTGATGGTCTATTCCAGTTGCCTCTGAGAACAGGTAAGCCAACATCGCTTCTGGAAAAAGTTATCATCTGGCTTCCTTTTTCACGAGAAAATTGTAACTGCCATTTGTGGATGTAACTTGTAGCACTGAACAACAGTTTACAAAAATAACCCTTTGCTCATGTGGTTATATCAGTTATAACTGAATGAAAATTCTTAATCTAATGCCATTTGAGGCATCCAAGATCATGTGTGAACAGCTTAGACTTGTGCCCTTGCTGTTTACACACAAAATCTCACCTTGAATTGTTTAATGATGTTATGTAGAGGGTGAAATATTCAAATACCATCTTTATTTATTTATTTATTTATTTTGAGAAACATTGTTAGTAAACATTTTACTAATTTTCTTATGCCCATCATGGCCCATCAAATCAATTTGAAAACTAGGCCTTCCCTGGATACTGAATTCATGGCTGGATACCTGGATTGTTCCAAGTCATGATTCAGTTCAGTTTAATTCAGTTTTATTTTTATATCACTTTTTACAATCATCTGTTGACCTTTTCATTTCATTTTATTTTGCAAATACAGAGTTTTGTGGAGGGTCAGGGTATACCCCACCCTCACCCTGAGTCAGTTGAGGTGGGCGACAGCCACGACCCTAATTAGGATTAAGCAATTCGGGAAAAGAATGAATGAATGAATGGATAATGAGCCTAATGTGCTTGTTTTAGGACTATGGAAGTAAACTGAGGCACCCAGATGAAATCCAGGCAAGCATAGAGAGAGCAAGCATGGAGCTTGAACCCAGCACCTTTTTATTGTGAGGTGAAAGTGCTCACCTTTTTACCACCATGTAACGTCCTGTCAACATCACCTATTTAAATGTAGAAATTTTATTTCTTTGTTTTTTTTAAATTCATATTTTTATTTCGGCTTGTAGTTCCTTATTCAATTCAACTGAAATATAGACCAATGTAGGTTGAATTCAATTCAATCAATTGTAGTTCCTTATTCAATTATACATGTAAGATGTTTTGGAGACAAAGTCAGAGAGGCTAGATTGAGATGGTTTGGACATGTACAAAGAACGGATAGTGAGTATATTGGTAGTAGGATGCTGAGGTTGGAACTACCAGGCAGAAGGCCGAGAGGAAGACCAAAGAGAAGATTTGTGGATGTGGTGAAGGAGGACATTAAAGAAATTGGTGTAAGAGAAGAAGATGCAGAGGCTAGGGTGAGATGGAGGAAGATGATTCGCTGTGGTGACCCCTAAAGGGAACAGCCGTAAGGAAAAAGGAGTTAATTATTCAATTCAGCTATAAGCATAGGGATATTCAGAGATTATATACTTTAATATAGTGAGGGCAGTGGTGGCCTGGTGGTAAAGGGCACTGGATCGCTGATCCTAAGGTTGGGGGCTCGAATCCCACTCTCCACAAGGTTGTCACTGTCCCCCGCAGTGCAGTTTACTGGGTTATCAAAGGTCGGGCATGTCTCTCACTGTCTATGGTGAGAGGTTCATGTAAAAGAAGCATTGCTGACTTTCGTAAAGAGTAGCCGCATAGCCGTCAGCGTGTTTCTATCCCTTGGTAAAGGGTTGAGTCAGGAAGGGCATCCGATGTAAAAACCTATGCCAAATCAAATGTGTGAATCCGATGATTCACTGTTGCGACCCCTGAAAAAGGGAAAAAGCCAGAAGAAAAAGATACATATACTTTAATATAGTTCAAGCATGAACTATTAAAATAATCATATTTCCCTTTTTGACATTTTTAAATGAATCAATCCCAAAGCGGAGTAAGCAGTTATTTGCCCAGTAAGCTATATACTGTAGGTTCCCATGAACTTATATGTGCAGGAAACGGAAACAGACAGTGCTTTATTACCACATAAAAGAGATACTGGAAAAGGGAAAATACCCTCTAGTTGGGCAGTTTTTCAGAACCAGTCCACAAGAAAATTGATGGTTTAGAGATTTACGAATAAGCCGATTTATTCAAGTGAAAGGCTTTTTTATAACAGCTGAACAAATCCAATCACTAAGTGTTAGGGCCATTTCATTCTTAAGATCTGGAGACCACTGAGAACCTTGTGGTTGATTGTAAAGCACTGAGGCCGACATGCACAATGCTTTCGTCATGCTTTATTCAATGTTTAAAACTGATTCCAAGGGACTGATCATTAGTTAAACGTTAATTAGATCTGGATTCTGAGAGGAACAGACCTGCGTTTGCTCCAAATAACTCATGCCGTTGTATTTGACTTTTCAGAACATTGTTATGTTATAAAAGTCAAAGATTTACCCTGAATTTAAAAAAAAAACAAAAAAAAAAACAT
>CM045732.1:57168495-57195995 GCA_024760905.1 Plotosus lineatus
CTTGGAACGAATCAGGTGTTTTACATGTAAAATGCGCCTCTACTTACGAAAACTCCGGGCTACGAAAAAGGCTCTGGAACGGATTAATTTCGTACGTAGAGGGCCAACTGTATTATACTTTCATTGATTTTCTGAACCGATTAATCCTAATTAGGGTAGTGGGGAGACTGGCGCCCATCTCAGCACGCCAGGCCTTGGCAGGGTACCTTTCAAATATGTAGAAAACAAAACAAACATTTTTTTTCTGTTTGACATTATATTTTTCAGTATGACTGTAATGTATATATATTTTATCTTCTATCTTTAAATTTCAGCTTCAGACCTTTAATGTAACCCGACTACTTTTGTAGGGAGACTGGAGTCTTTCTCATCCAACATGGGCCAAAAAGATGGGGTATATTGTAAACGGTTCATGAGACTATTGCAGGGCTAACACGCGTACACAACCTACTAATGCTCTGTGAGCTAACACTCACGTCAACGACTACGGATAATTTTTAACAGCAAATTAGCCTAATGTGCATGTCTTTGGACTGTAGGTGGGAACTGAAGTACCTCGAGAAATCAGACACAAGCACAGGGAGAACATGCAAACTCCACACAGAAACATCCGAATCCTGGAATCGAAACTCAGGACGTTCTTTGCTGTGACGTGGACGTGCTAACCATTACTCCACTGTGCCGCCCATTTAATATTCACCGATATCTGAATTTCTTAAGTTTTGTTTTTAGTATTCCTATTAAAGTAAATAACACAATTCTATTGTAGATGGTTATTATTGTTATTCTTTTTTGTAATATAGTCCATGCATTAATCACAGACTTGGTAAGAACAACAAATGTAAAAAAAAACTTGTTGAATTAAATGTTAAACATGAAAACTGTGAACGCATTCAAATGTAAAGCTATGTGTAACACACCTTATATTGAAAACTGGAAATGAATTTACATCATTGTACACTTCAGCACCTTATATTTTAAACTGTCTGTGAGACAAAGACTCCAGTCATTCCCCACAGCATATGTGAAAATCTTCTGTAAATGAATTCTCCTGCCAAGAACCGGTATGTTAAGTTTGTGCTTCATCATGAGTAACTTATGATGTCATTTTTATGTGTTTTTTTATTTTATTTTGTGTGTGTGTTTCTTTTACTTACTTTTAAGAGTATGTCATTTCCTATTTGCCTCAGATGCACCGTAAGTTTTTCCAAAACTCACATTTTGCCTAAATGCACCCAGGCCTTCAGGACGTCTACTACCTCGGTCGGTCTTTATATTCTTTTACAAGACATCCAGTGTGAGATATGATAGGCTTTCCTTAGAAGCGAAACCATTCAGCTTAATGACTGGAAAAATACACATGAGAAGCAGAAAGGTGTTTAAGCCTGTGAGTATCCGCTATATCAACAGTTTCTTCAGGGGGTGTGTGGTGAGTCATTCATACACAGTGCTCTGTAAGTCAAAGTAAAGGAAGTGAGTTGATTTCAAAATTTCAAAGTTACACCAAAAGATTGTGTGTTTAAGTTGTGGCTGTTCCTCATGGACAAAATTATGTAGAAAAATATTTGATAAAGATATACAGCCATGGAAAAAATTAAGAGACCATTTATGATAGGATATCAACAACAATAATAATAATAATAATAATAATAATAATAATAATAATAATAATAATAACAATATTCTTTCTTCTCATTTTGGCTGTTCCCTTTTCTCAGGGGTCGCCACAACGAATCATTCACATGTTTGACACCAGGCCACTACTGCCCTATCAATAATAATAACAATCATAATAATAATAATAACAATAATATATATATATATATATATATATATATATATATATATATATATATATATATGTATATACATTCTAAGGTTGGGGGTTCGAGTCCCACTCTCCACAAGGTTGTCACTCCCCCCCCCACCCCACCCCTCCAAAGGCCGGCCATTTCTCTCACTGTCTATGGTGAGAGGTTCATGTAAAAGAACCATTACTCACTTTCGTAAAGAGTAGCTGCAAAGCTGTCAGCGTGTTTCTGTCCCTTTGTGCCAGGAAGGGCGTCCGATGTAAAAACCTATGCCAAATCAAAACATGCATTGATTCGCTGTGGCGACACCCGAGAATAAAGGGAACCACCAAAAGGAAAAGAATAAGTATATATATATATATAGACGCTCCCCGACTTACGTTCATCCGTTTTATGTATTTTTTTCGATTTTACGTAATTTTTTTTTTTAATTATGTCAAATTTTGTTTAGCGTGCTCTCTGCAATACGAGACATACCTATGTAGTACTCTGACGTAATATGCTACTTCCGCATGACGCTGCGTCCTTTGTTTCCAAACGACAGACTGAACGTGCCCCTCCTTCTTCCCAGTTCACTGCGTGTTATTCTTATGTTAAGACATCGTCCCTGTGATCTTTGTGTTATACACTGTTTTGTGGACTTTTGTAATCCTAAGCAAGTATGGTTGGTCAGAAGCGTAAGCCTACTAGTGATAGTGCTAATCAGAAAAAGCGGAAAGCCATCTCGTTAGAAACGAAGATGGCTATCATCAAGAAAATTGATGCTGGTGAAAAACACGTGAATGTTGCACGTTTCTTCCAAATGGCTCCATCGACCATCGGAAGCATTTACAAGCAGAAAGATCGCATCACAGAGAATGTTAAAGGTTATATTTGATACTGTATTTGATATTTGATGAGTGAATTTGATTAAAATTTATCGATTATTTTGCTTGAATTTAATTTATTTGAAATTAATGTTGATATTATTTGATATATTTGATATTATTTTACAATTTTAGGTTTATAATAATTGATTTAGGGGTGTTTTATGAGATACGGTAATGGTGTTTATGGATGTATAGTACAGTATGTATATCATACGTCACTGGAACATACAGTAATAACTTACATTTTTTTTCACCTTATGTTCGGCCGTCCGGAACCGAACTAAAATGTAAGTTGGGGAGCTTCTGTATATATATATATATATATATGAGAGATTTTTTCAGGGGTCGCGACAGCAAATGGTTCGCATGTTTGATTTGGCATAGGTTTTTACGTCGGATGCCCTTCCTGACACAACCCTTTTAGCAAGGGACAGAAACACACTGACGGGTTTGCAGCTACTCTTTTACGAAAGTCAGCAATGGTTCTTTTACATGAACCTCTCACCATAGACAGTGAGAGACATGGCCTGCCTTTGATTACCCAGTTAGTTGCACTGGGGGAGACAGTGACAACCTTGTGGGGACTCGAACCCCCAACCTTAGGATCAGCAATCCAGTGCCCTATACCACTAGACCACCACTGCCCCATATATATATATATATATATATATATATATATATATATATATGGGAGGGTGGGGCTTATGAGAAAGCCCACTGCATGTGTATAGGATTCAGGATTTCCACTAATAATTCACCTTTATTATGTATGTTTATATATGAAGATTTGTATTTTTTTAACTGCACAGTATGAGTAAACCATTACGTGGCTTGTTGTTATAAGTTAGGATATCAAGGCTTGTTAAAATAATTGCTTTCTACCCTGGTTAATTATTTTAAATGCCCTTTAAAAGACGCATTTTAAGAGTGGATCAGTGTTCTAGGCACTTGTGAAACCACACAAGCTCACAGACAAATCTTTGTCTGTCTTTAGTACTTTCCAAAGAGTAGTTAATTTGGTCCAAAGCCCTTCTAAAATGTTTATGTTCACACTGGAGGGGACAATGTGTCAGCATGGTCCTTTGACCTCCCACTTCCTAACACACACTACCCTGTGAGAACAAGCATGCTGGACTTCCAATTAGTCTGCAGGTCAATGCTGAAGTGGGCCAGGATTTCTCTTTGTGAATGTACAATTTCTAAACATCCTGTTAACAAACCGATGGTGGTGATAGCAACAAACCAGACAGCAAACATACACAAGTCCTGTTAACAGAGTGATTGCATAAAACCCAAAGAGAGGAACAGGGTGGGATTTAATGTCATTATAAAAATGGTTACGAATAAGGGAGTAAAATATACAGTATATCAAAGCAAAAACTGTAGAAACACCCATTAAGAGACGTTATCATTCATCGACACGACTCTACACCACACGACGAGGCTAAGCAGAGGAAAAGTTGAGATCAGATTAGATCAATCGCTGAGATAAAGAGTGCTTGCTTTCCAGTTGTGTGCCAATTGTATTGTCAATATGCTGTACACGCTCTTATCTCTCTATCCAATCGTAATGGGAATGTTTGAAGTACATATGTAAAAACAGCCAATCACAAAAAAGATCATTCCTCATGAAAAGTCCTGTTTTCCCAACCTGTAACACATTTGAGATATTGGGGTCGAAGTGAATATTCTCAAACCCAAATTGGCCTGAGAGCTGGAAGCTATTTGCACTTAATAAAGCATGAAAAGCACCTGCATTGCTTTTAAATTTTTAACAGGAAGTAAAAAGTTTATTTTAATCATAGACCCAAAGTAACAGAGGAGTTTTATATACAGTGTTGTGTAAAGTCTTTGATATAGTCCTAAGTTGTGGGTGGCTGGAGTGTGGAGCATGCAGAGCAAAAGTACATGTTGAAAGACACCCATTTGCACCCATTTGTGTTATTATCCTTCTGAGGAGCTTTCATTGCCATAAATATTGTTCATTAATTTTCTAAGCCACTTAATCCTATTTAGGGTCACGGGGAGGCTGGGGGTCATCTCGGCCGACGCTAGGCGAGGGCAGAGTACACTCTGGACAGCTCGCCAGGCCATGGCAGGGCAGAAACACACTGACAGCAGTGCAGCCTACTCTTGACAAAAGTCAGCAATGGTTCTTTTACATACCTCTCACCATAGACGGTGAAAGACATGGCCAGCCTTTGACAACCCTGTTAGTTGCACTGGGGGGGGACAGCAGTAATAATCCATTGATAGTGGGGCTTGAACCCCCAACTTCAGGATCAGGAATCCAGCATCTTGCCACCAGGCCACCACTGCTCAAAATGAAATCTTTTGGCTCTTTATGTTTTTTAAAGCTGTTTTTATTATACATATATATATAAATATATATACATGCATACATGTATACTTCTTCTATAATCACCTGAAGAGAGAGGATGGTTTCACCACCCCTCGAAACAGATCTGTAGTGATAAATGGAGTTTCAATAGAAAGTCTTTGTCCTGTCCTTTTATTTTTATATATATATATATATATATATATATAAATATATATATAGATATATATATATATATATATATATATATATATATATATATATATATATATATATACACACACACACACACACACACAGGGATCCCTCACTTTCCACGGTTAATGGGGACCAAGACCACCAGCGACCACCGATTTCTGCGAAATACGATCCACCCCCTGACTGACGTATACATAAATGTATATGTGTATATAATATCAATAAATACATATTCAATGCTATAAATGGTTATAATAACAATTAAACATTAAAAAATAACACAAAATATGTAAATAAAATATAAATACACACATATACAGATGTGCCCATGCGCGCACACACACACACACACACACACACACACACACACACACACACACACAGACACACACACACACACACACACACACACACACACACACAAAGATGTACACCTCACATAAAACTGTAAGTAGTTTTGGCTGGAAGTTTTGGGTTGTTTTCTTGTTTTTGTTTGTTTGGGGATTTTTTTGTATACTCGGCCTTGTTTTTGCATCTTTTTCCTTTATTTCCTTTTTTTCTTTTTTTTGGATGAATATTTTTGAAAACCTGCAATGCAGTGAAGCCAAGAGAAACTGAAGCATGGAGTAGCGAGGGATCACTGTGTGTGTGTGTGTGTGTGTGTGTGTGTATATATATATATATATATATATATATAAAATATATATATAATTTTTTTTTGTATATATATTTTATATATATATATATATATATATATATATACACACACACACACACACACACACACACACACACGCAAATGTATATCCAAAACAAGCATGTGACTATTTTCCAGATATTCTGTTATTTTAAGAGCCTTTCTCTGCTGGATTTGATCTAGAAATCAAACACACAACCATACACACTTTAAATTTAATCATAGGACCCATACCCTCACTTTGAAATGGCTTCAAATAAAACTGTCTTCAAATCCTTCTAGATGTATACAGAATAATGGAAACACCAGGCAATATATCAGGATTAAAGAGCTGGACTGCCTTTGGTCTCCAGAGAAGGTTTGGTTCTGCTTTAAACATGGGTGTTCACATTTTGAACAACAGCTAGCATATACTGAACAGTTCATCAAATGAATACACAGAGGGTCATGCTTGCGGCTTAAGGCACATGGATAGTAGTACAGTACTGCCTCACAGCACCAGGGTGCCTGATTCAATATGGAGCACAAGTTATTAAAATGGTGCAGTTCTGCCTCATACTCTGTATAATGACTAAACTAAAGCAGCCACTGAAGCTGATTGAATGAACATCTGGGATCACTGTAATACTTGAGATGAGCTGCAGAAGTTAGAAATGCCTCTTACAGGTATTCATTCATCTGTGATAGTGTTTAATTATATTATGTTGCGGGGATGCTATAGCCTATCTTAGCCAATTCTGGGTGAAGGAAGGGTACAATTATGAACAGCTTGCCCATGCATTGTAGGGTCAACACAGATTCACACTCACATCTAGGGTCAATTTGCAACAGCCACATAGCTTATTGTGCCTGTCTTTGTATTGTGGAGGAAACCAGACTAAACCCATGCAAGCATTAGGAACACACAGAAACACTCTATCCCCGGACCTACCTAGTCAAACCATTATATGTCTGTGCCACATTAAAAAGTTAAATACAAAAAACAAAAATATAATTCGTTTTTTTTTTTTAATATATTGAAGAAAGTGACCCAATAGTAAATAGCAGTGCATCACAAAGGTATGTGTGTAGCACAACTGAAACTTTACTGTTTTGGTAACTGTTGCTCAGTCCGTATCAGCTTGAAGGAATTTTTGCCTATTACTCTGTGGGGCACAGCTTCAACTCTGGGATGTTGGTGGGTTCCTTATATCAACTGCTCAAACAACATTTTCATTGGCGGGCAGGACGTGGCTATTACAAAACATTGACTTCATTCCTCTTTAGCCAATCTTTGGTAGAATGACTTGTGTGCTGAGGGATGTTGACTTGCTACATGACTCACTTTCTCTTGATATTTCTTTCATGGATAGATGTCCTGCTGTTTCCTTTAGAATTTGCTGGTAAATTTCAGAATGCATTGTCACATCAATTGTGGGAAGCTATTGTGGCCCAGTTACACCAAAACAGGCATAAACCATGTTTCTATTAACATGGGTTTCACAGAAGGGATACAGAACTCTCTTCTTCAGACAAAATGCTTTGACTGACTGACTGACTGACTGACTGACTGACTGACTGACTGACTGACTGACTGACTGACTGACTGACTGACTGACTGACTGACTGACTGACTGACTGACTGACTGACTGACTGACTGACTGACTGACTGACTGACTGACTGACAGACAGACAGACAGACAGACAGACAGACAGACAGACAGACAGACAGACAGACAGACAGACAGACAGACAGACAGACAGACAGACATGGTGGTGCAGTGGTTAGCACATCCGCCTCACAGCAAGAAGACCTGGGTTCAATTCCAGGCCTGGGTGTTTCTGTGTGAAGTTTGTGTGTTCTCCTGTGCTTGCATGGGTTCCCTCTGGCTACTCCGGTTTCCTCCCACAGTCCAAAAACATGCACAGTAGGTTAATTCTTCTTCTTCTTTTCCTTTCGGCTGCTCCCTTCAGGGGTCGCCACAGCAAATCATCCGCCTCCATCTCACCTTGTCCTCTGCATCTTCTTTTCTGACTCCAACGACCTTCATGTCTTCCTTCACCACATCCATAAATCTCTTCTTTGGTCTTCCTCGAGGCCTTCTGCCTGGTAGTTCCAAACCATCTCAATCTCGCCTTTCTGACTTTTGTCTCCAAAACATCTTACATGGGCTGTCTGTCCTCTGATATACTCATTTCTGATCCTGTCCATCCTCATTACTCCCAGAGAGAACATCAACATTTTCATATCTGTTCCAAATTGCATGTAGGTGTGAGTGAGTGCGTATGTGGCCGGGCGAACCATACGGTAGATAATTGTGATCACAGCCATGACGATCCCTGTATGAGCATCATTCAAGCTTCAGGGATCGACATCCATTCCTCGTGATTGGATGTAGACTTAGACAGACACAGACAGACACAGACAGACAGACAGACAGACAGACTGGCTATCTATCGCCCATCTTGCACTGCAATAAAGTAGACGTTACATAATCATAATTTGGTCATATAATTAAACATCTAAAAGTTGAATATCTGACAAACTGTAACCATCCTGGGCAGCAGTGGTCAACATGTCCACCTTATAGCAAGACGTTCCTGGGAACAAGTCCCGGGTTCTGATGTTTCTGTATGGCGTACGCATGTTCGTCCTGTGCTCGTGTAGATTTCCTCTGGGTACTGTGATTTATTCAAACATTCTGAAGACCCACACATTGGGGCAGTGGGGGTCGAGTGGTATAGGGCGCTGGATCGCTGATCCTAAGGTTGTGGGTTCGAGTCCCCGCAAGATTGTCACTGCCCCCCCCCCATCCTAGTGTAGCTAGCTGGGTTATCAAAGGCCGGCCATGTCTCTCACTGTCTATGGTGAGAGGTTCATGTAAAAGAACCACTGCTGCCTTTCGTAAAAAGAGTAGCTGCATAGCCGTCAGCGTGTTTCTGTCCCTTGCTAAAAAGGGTTGTCTCAGGAAGGGCATCCAGCGTAAAAAAACTATGCCAAATCAAACATGTGAATCATTCGCTGTGGCGACCCCTGAGAAAGGGAAAAGCCGAAAGGAAATCTCTCTCATTCTAAAAACCCACACATTAGGCTCACTGCATATTCCAAATTGCCCCTAGGTGTGAGTGTGAATGGTTTTGTGTGTGTGTGTGTGTTGCCCAACCAGGATCTGGTGAGCTGTTTGAGGTGTACCCCCAACTGTGATCAGTGTTGGCTGAGATAGGCATCAGCGTCCCTGTGACCCTAATAGGAAACAATTTGGTAAGTGAAAGAAATGAGATATAAAAACTGCACTAATGACATTCTTTTTGTACAAATTCCACTAAAGCGTGAAAACGAATTCATTTCAAAGATATTCTGGAATTGCTATATTTAAAAGCACGTTAAATATATTAAAACATTTATAATGAAGAGGGGGAAATTGTGTCCAATTATGTGAGTATTTAATTAATATAATTGGAGCAATACAAAGTTCTATTGAAATTGTTCAGTAAAGCTTGGTCCAAGTACAGTTTAAAAGGGGAGGTGGGGACGACTTGCATGCCTTCCTGCATGACAACAGGCTGAGGGCACGGAGATTGTGTGAGGAGTCAAAGTGGAGCATGACAGCGGAACAGAGGAGTCGATATTTAATCAACCCCATGCCAGGGCCGCTTTTGAATATTTGATGGTGCTTTTCTTCGATGATTACCTTCCCATTACGGTATCTTGTCAACGGCTGAAGGGAGAGGTTTGAGTTGCCATTGTTCAGGATCAGCATGGTCTCAGTGTCCTCTAGAGCTCGGCTTTATTGTGAAGCTTTTAGCCGACTGCTTCCCCGTTGCCCTAATGTTATTCTCTCAGCCTCACACAGCCCGGGTTCTCTGACTTTATCACACATGCCACTCACAGTATCAGTCCAAGAAAGATTGAGAACAAGGAATGGAATGGAAAGAGTAAATGATGGAAAGGAAAGCAAACCAAAAGAGAGAGAGAGAGAGAGAGAGAGAGAGAGAGAGAGAGAGAGAGAGAGAGAGAGAGAGAGAGAGAGAGAGAGAGAATGCACGGGCTCTCACCCCACACACTGAACCCTCACTTTAATTTACTGCTCACCATGAATAAAATGGATTAGGAGACTCTGGGTTGCATAGTTAGAGAAAAGGAACTTGGCTCTACACATGATACACTGTACGGTCATGGATTTCTTTTTTTTTTTTTTTTTTTTTTTGAAAGACTTTGCTTCATGATATCTTCAAAGCTTTCTGGGAATTATTAAAAACAAATAGATTCAAAGACTCCCTAAAAACATTTCTCATTGTGTTTATCATAAATTGGTGAGGTTATCAGAAACATTTGTGCAAACAGAAAATGAAAAGTTATAAGTTCAAATGATATAAGAAACTATCGGGCAGGATGGTGGTGTGGTGCACGTTCTGCTTCACAGTAAGAAGGTCCTTCGTGCACCATGCGGTTTGCATGCTCTATCTGCGCCATGTGGGGGGTTTTCTCTGGGTACTCTGGTTTCCTCCTACAGTTATCTACATTGGGCTAATCTTTCGGATTTGCATTAATAATTTTATACCATTTCTACTACACTTTGAGTTTAATATACTTTATCAATCCCACAAGGGAAATTTATCTTCTGCAGTTAACACACAGACTATGGAGGTGTGACAGGCCAACACACATTGCATCACCTGGAGAGCAGGCAAGGATCTCCAAAATGTGTGGAGAAACGGAAGGTGCTGCTCACTTCCTCTGCTTCCACACATTTTCCTGCTGGGTCAGGAATCAAACCAATGACCTTGTTATCCCAAACTCACCTCGCTAACCATTAGGCTATGGCTGCCTCCCCATGGAAGTCTGCGATAACAGGTAAAGTCTGTTGGGATTTTTATACCCGAGCCATAGTGGCTCATCGGACCGGTGCTTATCCTCGGTTTCCAAAGCGTGAAGCGACTCCTCATGGATGGGACGCTAGTCCATCGCAGGTTACCTTCCCAGTACTAGTACATTTTTACTGGTACCCATTTATACTGCTGGGTGAAGAGAGGCACACTTGTGGTTAAGACCTTGCCCAGGGGTCTTAGCACAGTGGGGGTCTAACTGGGATTTGAACACACAACCTCCCGATCATGAGTGCAGCACCCTCACCACTACACCACCGGTCCTCACATAGAAGTCTAGTACCTAATAAAAACTCTATCTCTTTAATAAAGGTTTTTATTATACAGTATTTATTTATCGGGGCAGTGGTGGTCTAGTGGTATAGGGCGCTGGATCGCTGATCCAAAGGTTGGGGGTTCGAGTCCCACTCTCCACAAGGTTGTCACTGTCCCCCCCAGTGCGGCTAACTGGGTTATCAAAGGCGGGCCATGTCTCTCACTGTCTATGGTGTGAGGCATGTAAAAGAACCATTGCTGACTTTCGTAAAGAGTAGCTGCAAAGTCGTCAGTGTGTTTCTGTCCCTTGCTAAAAAGGGTTGTGACAGGAAGGGCATCCGACGTAAAAATCTCTGCCAAATCAAACGTGCAAATCAGATGATTCGCTGTGGCGACTCCCGAGTAAAAGGGAAAAAAGCCGAAAGGAAGACAGACATTATACAGTATTTAGACAACAAATATATATTTTACAATTTACAAACTGTTTTCATTTCAACCATTAAAAAAATAGACTTAATACACACAAACAAAGCTTTATAGGTATAAGGAAACAAGAGCCACTGATCAGCTGGATTATGTTCACTTACAGTGAAATGCCTAAAGTAAACAAGATCTGCTCCTATACACCCATAACAAAAATGCTCTACTAATTCAAGGGAAAAAAAAGAATAATTATATTACAATTTCTTGTCAATCCTTCATAATCAGTGGCTTATAATTAATCCAATGTAACAGGATGTTCTTCCTTGCAGATCCTTATACAATCCTTGCTTACTTGAGCTGTTTCCACACAAATGCTGGACAGTGTCCAAGGCATCAGGTCCTTGGGTTTTCTATTCATGTATGTGTAAATAAGTTGGAGATTTTCGGCATCATATGTGTTCTCACATATGTGAAATATCCTGTTTGGTTTAGGCGTGCTTTGATGATCTGCAAGTCAGACAGGTTTGAGTCAATTTACTAGACAAATACTGCATGTGACAGCAGGGCGGAGTTGAAAAGGCTTGTCCAGTTACTATTGAGCCTATGAAATTGTTGAACTTTAAAAAAAAAATTGCCTGAAATTTCGAAACAGATAACATGATTGTTTTCTTTCCACCCAAGCTAAAAGTACCTTTTAATCACAGCTTCATGGCATTTTAAACAGTCTATGATTCGTCTCGTCCACCTTACACTGTCTGCCTTTCTCCCAGGGAGGTCCAAGATCAAAGATAAGGAGTTAAAATCCCCTTTGACCTCCATGATGCTGTTAACTGAATGAGCTACTTTAGGACACACATTTAAAGTTTTTGGCAGGACCAGAAGCAGTAGGTGACAGTTTCCAGTTATGTGTTGCACTTAAAGCATAAAGGTCAAGTTTATTTTTTAAACAGTATATCTGCAACTCGGTTAAATATACAATACAGTGGTACCTCACCTTACGATAGTCCCAGCAAACGAAAAATCCAGGTTACGAAAAACATTTTCCAAAATTTTTTGTCTCTGTATATGAAACAAGTTTTCCTTACATAACGCACCAAACGTGCCATTCAAGCATTCAAACAATGCACAAGCTGCTCTCCCATTGAATCTTCAAACATCCCGCACCACTGGCCTCCCATTGGCCAGGAGGGATGGCGCAGCTACCTCGCATTGACTATCTCCCAACATCCCACCCCACTGGCTTCCTATTGGCTAGGAGTATTGACGTGCATCCCTCCAATTGGCTATTTCCCAACATCCTGCCCCGCTGGCCTCCCATTGGCTAGGAGGGATGACGCAGTTCTCTCCCATTGGCTATTATGGATCTCCTGCATCTCCCATAATGTTTTCCGTGTAAAGGACAGAGTTACTGTTGTTTCATGAGTTTCTTGCTTTATTTTTTGACTCAGGCTTTTAGCCTTCCATAAACATTTGTAAAATTATAACTCTGCTAAGAAGACATGGTCAACACAGGTGCACACACACACACACACATGCACGCGTGTGATTTCCGGTGTGAGTGAAAAGAAGAAGCGGGCTCGTGGCATGTGGTTGAGTGATATCGCAATAACCTGTCTACCATCGGTACAATATTGAAGCAGAAGGAGGTCTTAAAAGGTATGCTTTTATAATTTTTAAAGGGTTTAGGGGGTAGTATTGGGGGCCTTGGAATGAATCTCACATTTTATATGTAAAATGCGCTTCAATTTACGAAAAATCCAGGTTAAGAAAAAGGCTCTGGAACGGATTGATTTCTTAAGGTGAGGTACCACTGTACTGTGTATATATATATATATATATATATATATATATATATATATATATATAAAACAAAAATAAAAGGACAGGACAAAGACTTTCTATTGAAACTCCATTTATCACTACAGATCTGTTTCGAGGGGTGGTGAAACCATCCTCTCTCTTCAGGTGATTATAGAAGATCATATATAATCTTCTATAAGATACAATAAGATCTTCTATAATCACCTGAAGAGAGAGGATGGTTTCACCACCCCTCGAAACAGATCTGTAGTGATAAATGGAGTTTCAATAGAAAGTCTTTGTCCTGTCCTTTTATTTTTGTTATTTGCTCTACCAAAAAGTATTGAGCACTCTCCTACGGAAGGATCTACTCAGAAAATCCCCTATATATATATATCTAGAGAGAGAGAGGATTTTCTGAGTAGATATTCCGTAGGAGAGTGCTCAATACTTTTTGGTAGAGCAAATAGAATGAAATAGAAATGAAATAGAAATCCATTTTTGTTTTGTATAACCTCTTTATATTTTATATTATTATATTTATTTATTATATATTTATATTATTATATATTTTATCTATTTATATATATAAATTGAGGTATATTGCCTTGGTACATTTGCATTCTGATATGGATTGAAATACTTCAGAATATCATCCCGATCATCACAAATCAATTGTCTATTATTGGAGGACCCTCTGTTTTACACACTTTACTGTTTTCCCTCCTTCCCATACTCATGGTTTAACTAATAAGTGAATTAAAAGTTTTTCTTGTGTTAAACTGTGTGGATTAGAGCAGGGAAACACCACTATGTGTAGGACAGGGGTCTTCCGAGACCAGGGTTGGGAGCCTGTGCTATAGATTAGAAGACAGTATATCAAGCTATCTATATTAAGGATTTATGTCATTTATTTTGTGAACTCCTGAGCCGAATAACAGTTGGGTAAATGACATAACTCTATTGTGGGAACAGTAAAATGTCCCCTGTAAAGTGAATCTTTACTATAAATGTTTCCCTTCATGCGAACGACATCCTCAAAGGCTGAGTGATGCTGATAAGATCTCCTTGTGAAGGCCTCTCTGTGCTCCAGTCTGCGAGACAGGGTAACTGAGTACATAACTTGCTGCCTGTAAAAGGAAATATCAAACACCACTGATGTCTTTCCGAGGAAGTACTTTTAGATGGTAATTATTGGCTGCGCCTCAGCCCTTCCTGTTTGATGAGCCACTGCAGAAAATGAATAATTTCCTAGATGTAAACTGTTTATGCAAGACTCAGAGTAGAAGGAATTTACAGATATTTTTGTACTTGTAAGATAGAGGTTATGTTTCATGTGCAGATCGGATGGCGTTTGGCTTTCAGGGGTGTATCTTTTTCAGAAATTAAAAGTATTATTCGCAGTTGTCAGGCAAGTCTTTCCAGTCCTGTTAATTACATCAGCTAATAACGACAATTGTCATTTATATCAATGTGGGCGTTTCCACTTATACCACAGCAGTTCACAATTTTTTATTTACTAAAGAAAGACACATCATACTTAGACTTTTATTCACCTTGTTCTTGATCCAAGATATGTCTCATGGTTAACAGTGCATCAATAACGCTTATTTGTTGTTGTTGTTGTTGTTGTTGTTGGTTTCTGGTTGTAGTGTTGAAATCTTTGTGGTAGCCTATCATGTGTATAGTGTTAGGGCCATGTGGCCTGACTTTGTTCATTTGATCAACTGATCTGAGTGTTCAGGCAGTTGATTGGTCAGTCTGTACAGAGCACAGAGATTGACCAATCAGCTGCCTGAAGACCCAGATCAGGTGATTAAATGAGCCATGTCAGGTGTGCTGCTGCTCGGTTGATACAAAAAACTTTGTGTCATGGTTTGACATCCCTGTGTTAGAGAGATATAATATTTTAGTTGAGCAAAAATATATATATTGGGGAAAAAGCTGAGGAAAATGACACGAAACAATTCCAATTATGTAAAAAAAACCCCAAACAAACAAAAACAACCCCAAACCCCCCATCAAAACTACTTACATTTTTACGTGAAGTGCGTATCTGTGTTTGTATGGTGTGTATTTATATGTTATTTACATCTTATGCATTATTTTTGAATGTTTATTTGTTGTTATAAGCATTTATAGCATTGAATATGTATTCATTGCTATTATATACACATATACATGTACGTACATGTCAGTCAGGGGTGGGGGTGTCGATCCTACTTCATGAAATTCGGCGGTCACGGCAGGGCTCGGTCCCAATTAACCGTGGAAAGTAAGGGATCCCTGTATATATAAAAGAGGGATGCACCGTTGCATGTTGGTTAGCACTCTCACCATACAGCAAGAAGGTTATGGTTTTCAGCCCCATGGTCAGTATTTTTGTGCGAAGATGGCAGGTTCTGTACTGCCTTAGTCGGATTAAACACTTCTGCAAATGGGCCCGTGGTGGAATGCTAGTAAGGTGCTGGATTACTGATCCTAAGGTTGGGTCTTAACCAAAAGTATGCCTCGATCTACCCAGCAGTATAAATGGGTGACAGTAAAAAATACTGGGACGGCAATCTGTGATGGACTAGCATCTCGTTCAGGGAGAGTTGAACCCCTATTCACTTGAAAACCATGGATAAGCTCTGGCCTGATGAGGCGGTAGGCTCGGATGTAAAAAGCCAACAGTCCTTACCTTACCTTTACCTTATTATTTTTCTTATTTATACATCTGAGAAGTTGAGGGTAAAAACAGTTGCATTTTTGTGGTACAGTGATTAAACCAACCATCTTCTTCTCGCTAGCCGCTTCACAACATAACAAAACACCAAGCATTCATAAAATAGAATATATTGTGATAATGTAATTGAAAAAATATAAAATATCAACTTTTAGTTTTTTTAATCCTCAAAACTAGGACTTTCCTGCTTTGGTGCACCACCATACAGCCCTGGAACAACATAATACAAAAGCTTCAATTACTATAGCTGGGATTACTTTCAAGTCTCGCTGTAATAATAATGATGATGATAATAATAATAATAATAATAATGATAATAATAATAATAATAATAATAATAATAATAATAATAATAATAATAATAATAATAATAATAATAATAATAATAGTAATAATAATAATAATATCAGGGTTGTGGTGTAAATGTTCATCATTCTCATTTAAAAATACTTGTCCATTAGTGACACTAACACAATGTTTAACCAGGACTTAGTTATCTAATATTATCAATAGCTTTTTTGAGAACAAATAAATTACCATTTAACATTTGCATCTGCTGAATAATTTTTGTCAATCTTCTAAGATGGCAATATCAAAACATCTGTGTTATGGGGTTTATATTATTTATACCGATGCTGCATAGTCGATGATTTAATCCACTAAAATCCAAATATAGCAGAATGCTTCCATCTTGAGTCGAAACAAAGAGAAGCAAATATAAGGCAGAGAATAGAAACAACACTAATCACTAACGCCATGAAAATTTCTCGAAAAGCACTTCCAGAACTGAATATGAAATATGTTGTGCAATGTAAAGATATGATTGGCGGGTGAATACTAAAACACAATAATAAAAAAGTGAAATAAAAATGAAAAGCGTTCCTCAGCAATGAGAGTTGGCATTTACGCTGCATTTTTTTGTGCCATCAGGTGTATGATGTATCCCCTTTCCTGTCGCAAAGGGCAGACTGAAACTAGAGCTTCATGACCCCTGTCACCCCGACTATAACCATGACACCATTGTTCACATCATATTCACCTGTAACTTGCTACTGTCATGAACAATGACAATTAATCATTAGGATGGATATTTTATATGCACACACACACACACACACATATATATATATATATATATATATATATATATATATATATATATATATATATATATATATATATATATATATATATATATATATATATATATATATATATATATATATATATATATATACATATATATCGCTAGCAGCCAGTATAGGTTTCCATGAATTATGCTAAGCTATATTTACACCCGGCTTGAACTGCAGATGGAGAGGTACATACATAATCAGAAGAACAAGTCATGAATAATTGTGAGAAGTAATAATAATAATAATAATAATAATAATAATAATAATAATAAATCATTCATTTTCTGAACCACTTAATTCTAATTAGGGTCATGGGGAGGATGGTGCCCATCTCAGCCAACTCTGGGCTAGGGCAGAGTACACCCTGGACAGCTCACCAGACCTAATAATAATAATAATAATAATTATTATTATGATTATTATTATTATTATTATGATTATTATTATTATTATTATTATTATTATTATTATTATTATTATTATTATTATTATTATCATTATAAATAAACTTCATCTTGCTTTAATTTGAAAATATTGCACAGTTATTAAATCATAAAAACCCATAAAGGTAAAGGGTTGTATTTCTTTACTTTGTGGAGCCGGTGGTGTAGTGGTTAGAGTGTTGGGCTCATGATCAGGAGGTTGTGAGTTCAAATCCCACTGAGACCCTCACTGTGCTAAGACCCCTGGGCAAGGTCTCAACCACAAGTGTGCCTCTGTTCACCCAGCAGTATAAATGGGTACCAGTAAAAATATACTGTGAAGGTAACCTGCGATGGACTAGCGTCCCATCCAGGAGGAGTTCAACTCCTGATTGCTTCACGCTATGGAAACCGGGGATAAGCACCGGCCTGATGAGCCGCTAGGCTCGGGCGTAAAAACCCAAACAATTAATCAATCAAAAAAAATCAATTTGTACTATGAACAGGCCTCACTTTGTCTCCTCATTAAAATACTTCTGACTTTCCTTTCTGGTGAAATATTGTTAAATTTGTTCTGAAACATGTGATCCAAATCATTTTAGTGCTATTATTTTATAATAAAACAATTGTCTGCATTGTAATAATAACTTTTACTACTGTGGGTTTGATTTTTCAGTGTTAGCTTGCTTCAAACAAACAGATGTGCACCTGATCTTTACCTCAGGACCCTGGCTTGCTAAAATGATTAACAAAGGTGATTAAAAAAAAGATACTCACTTCCTGCCCACACAAAATGGACAGTTTCAGAGTTATGGCGAATCTGGAGTCTGTCCCAGGGCACAGTCATTCACAGCTAGGGAAAATTCAGCAGAGCCAACTCACCGAAAGGGAAACAGTTCAGTTCAGTTCATTTTCTGTAACCTCTTAATCCTAATTTGGGTCGCGGGGAGGCTGGCGCCCATCCCAGCAAACTCCGGGCGAGGGAAGAGTACACCCTGAACAACTTGCCAAGCCATCACAGGGCGGAAACACGCTAACGGCTTTTGCAGCCTACTCTTGTCAAAAGTCAGCAATGGTTCTTTTACATGCCTCACACCATAGACTGTGAGAGACATGGTCAGCCTTTGATAACCCAGTTAGCTGCACTGGGGGGACAGTGACAACCTTGTGGACAGTGGGACTTGAACCCCAGGCCTTAGGATCAGTGATTCAGTGCCCTATACCACTAGACCACCACTGCCCCGAACAGAAAACAAACAACCCAAAACCCCAATAGGACTCACACAGATATATAGAGCACATAAAAAAAACCCACAAACGCACACAGTGGAACATTCAGAAGTAATTTTGTGGGAATACGGAGCTGTGAAAAAGATAAGTGGGGGCCTGGTGGTAATGGGCACTGGATCGCTGATCCTAGGGTTGGGGGTTCGAATTCCACCCTTCACAAAGTTGTCATTGTCACCCCAGTGCAGCTAACTGGGTTGTCAAAGGCCGGGCATGTCTCTCACTGTCTATGGTGAGAGGTTCATCTAAAAGAACCATTGCTGACTTGCGTAAAGAGTAGCTGCAAAGCCGTCAGCGTGTTTCTGCCCCCTTGCTAAAGGGTTGTGTCAGGAAGGGCATCCAACGTAAAAACCTGTGCCAAATCAAACATGCGAATCAGATGATTCGCTGTAGTGACCTCTGAGAGAAAAAATGGTAGAAGAAGGAGCTGTGAAATGGCAATGCACCATATAATCATTAGCATTCTTAAAGTAAACAACAGTAGATGATTTTTAACCTTCCTTGGGGTCAAGCAGCATTAAACCAAGTGTTTCATTCACGTCTATCAGTATATGTGAGAACTGGGGAGCTACCTTGCATTCCAGTGAAGGTGTGGCTTTCATTCACAGAAAATGTGGTGATGTTGAAATTAACCAGGGGCAGCATGGGGGGTGTAGTGGGTAGCACCCCAGCTCCAGCCTCCCTACAAGGATTAAGCAGATTGGAAAATGAGTTATGGTGAGTGAAATTAACTGGGAGTTGAGTGTTGGATGTATTCAACCATAGATGCACTCATGAGGCATACACAGCTTAGTAGATATTGCAATATAGTTCTGTGGAAGTAAAAATGTATATAAAACAGCAACTGCCACATAATACCCATCGTAGTTACTGCAGACAAATTCAGTGAAAATTCCTTCAAAATCCACCATAATAGTCATGGACTGGACATGGTAATCCCAGTCACGATGTTTACATAGCGACTGGCTGTGTGAGGCCTATGCTTAAGGCTCTGCATACTGACTATCCAGAGATGCAGGAAGTGGTAATCTGCCACAATAGACACAAGGCCTCCCACCAATGATAGAACACAAATGAAGAAATATGAGTAGAATAAAACAAACAAATTATAAAGAAAACACAAAACAATCCCAACAGTACAGAATTAACAGCACACATTAGTTATCACACTCCTATTAGTTATCACCAAGGTAATAAACAGCAAAAAAAAAAAAAAAGAATCTGACACAATCACACTAATAAACTAATAAATAACAAAACTGTAAACAGCTAGCACTCATGATCTGGAGGTTGTGTGTTCAAATCCCAGCTAGACCCCTACTGTGCAAAGACCCCTGGGCAAGGTCTCAGCCACAAGTGTGCCTCTGTTCACCCAGCAGTATAAATGGATACCAGTAAAAATATACTGGGAAGATAAATCGTGATGGACTAGCGTCCCATCCAGGAGGAGTTGTACTCCTATTTGGAAACCAGGGATAACCACTAGTCCGATGAGCCCCTATGGCTCGGGTGTAAAAAGCCCAACCTTACCTTACCTTAAATGGCTAGCACTATGACAAAGATAAAATGATAATAAACTTAAAACAATAATACATTTTGCTAAGCAGTCTACAACAATCCCCGAAGCCCATGAAGTGCATCACATCCCAAAACAGCATAAATGGTGCAGTGGAGGAGGTGAGGGCATCAGCAACTTAAAATCCAGCAAAGTAGCTGCTTACCAAAAGTAATAAATAAGGGCACCGGCATCTTAGAATCCTGAAAGCAGCATCTTACCAAAACAATAAATAAGGGACCATGGCATCTTCGAATCCTACAAGGCAAGTGTGTCGCAATATAAGCACAACAACAGCAGCACACAGACCCATGAACCCTAAAACACACCGTCAAATATCCAGTTAAAACCCAACAACAGCTGGAAAAGCTAATCTACTAACTTTATGGGTACTTACTCATCCTGCAACATCAAGTGATTCCAAGCAAAGAAACCAACACATGTTCTTCCTGTACGCCCAATTAGCAGAAATGTTAGATTTATTCACCGCAGCATGAGAAAGTTCTGACGAGATGAACTGGAAGAGAGACCTACAGGAAAGGCTGTAAACTCGGAGGGAGCCGTGGTAACCAATAGACAATTTAGATACCAGAAAAAATTCTATACTGTAACTGTGAAATTAATCTGTGCTATTTGAATAAAAATTACAAATGGATGATCAGTTATCTTTTAAGCCCATTTGAAGTGTTTATTAATTAATTTTTTTTTTTTTTTTAGAAACTTCTGCTTTTTGACTGGACTTAATATTTCAAAGTCGTGTTGTGGAGAGTAAATTTTTTTTTTCATTTTTACTTCCGGGTTATATCTTGCATTCCCTCTTATACCCACATTTTACTGGACTACTGCATGCAAGGATCAGTGCGGAACGCAGTCTACGGAAGAGCTTCAGCATTTTTACACAGAAAACGGGTGAAAATCCTACGGAAAAGTGGAAATTCTTATACCCCCATTTCACTGGACTATGGCATGCAAGGATCGTGTAGTGGAAAGACGTGGAATGCAGTCTACAGAAGAGCTTTGGCATTTTTACACAGAAAATGGGTGAAAATCCTACAGAAAAGTGGAAATTCTTATACCCCCATTTCACTGGACTACGGCATGTAAGGATCATAGCAGAAAGGTGCGGAACGCAGTCTATGGAAGAGCTTTGGCATTTTTACACGGAAAATGTGTGAAAATCCTACGGAAAAGTGGAAATTCTTATACCCCCATTTCACTGGACTACGGCATGCAAGGATCGTGTAGCGGAAAGGCGCGGAATGCAGTCTACAGAAGAGCTTCGGCATTTTTACACGGAAAATGGGTGAAAATCCTACAGAAAAGTGGAAATTCTTACACTCTCAGAATGTTCACAGCATGTGCGGCACAGGTACGGCAAAGTATGCCAATGTGACCCCACGGAACACTCACATTTTTTTTTTTATATTATAAAAATTATAATATTTTGGCCTGCTGGAAGCATATGGAAGTGGAGGAAGACTTGAGGAATGACACGGAATGACACGGAATGACACAAATGATGACGGAATAATTGCAGAATGTTTGCGGATGACAACATTCTGCCGTGCTCCAGTGAAATGGGGGTACAGTATTAACCACTAAGATATTCAGGACTAGTTATGTTTGTAAGAGTTCTTTTCTGTACAAAGAATACCTCCGTTGAAATTAACTACACTCTCAGGTGAAGGTTGTGATTGTGTATCTGTAAATTGGAGCCTTAACCCCATGCCCAGTATTAAGAAACTACACTGACTCACAGAGTGTACAATTCATCTCGTTCGGCATCCTAATGAAGTGTTTGGCATGGTGGGTCATGCTCGACGCAAGCTGCTCCAAACCCACCTGCTGGCCTTACATGCCCAGTCCTCTTGCTGGCTCCTGCTGAGGCCCAGGTGGCCCATCTGCTCCCATTCACTTGCTACATATCTCACACTCAGCCAGCAAGATTCTGACCCAGAAACTGTCTGACTAATTATATCACATTATCAAGCCCATCCATTTTTGCCCTTGTTTCCGTCTCAGTGGAAAGGTTGCAAAAATCCCAGCCGCCTGAATCAGAGGGTCCATATTAACCTCTGACATCCATCTGATGTGTGTGGCTTGGAACACTGTCACACCCAGCCGAGGGCCCATTAACACATTGCTGCTAAAACACAAGCTGTTTTGACGGGCTGAAATTATCACTAAGTGACATAGAAGAATGGCCTTCATTGTGTAAGGAGAGTTTGGGGGCGGTTGGAGTTTGTTCTCATAAGCCCAGAGCTGACATTTTGAGTAATATGAATGTCAGCCCATTCCCTCCCAGGCCCCCACCTCTATCTGAGCAAGTGCCATTTTCAGCAGTGCACTTCACCATAGAACTGAGATAATGAGAAGGCATTCACAAGAACAGCTCTAGTGGAATTACATGTTCCAGATCGGCAAACGCCAATTAAGTCGTCAATGGTGATTCCCATTCGTGGCTGTCCTGAAGCTTCAACTGCATTAGGAATGTAATTAGTTTATGCTCACTGGCGAAGGTTAAAGGGTTCTAAAGAGAATAGAGATTGTTTTTTGTTTGTTTGTTTTCTCAGAACGTCAATCGAGATGGTTGTGGTAATTGCTAGATGCTCCTAGCTGCAGATGTGTGATTGAAGTTCATTCGGGTTTTGGCAGTTACGACTGAACCCTGAGAGAAAATGAGGAATGACATGCCTGTTTGTTTGGCTCACTGTTTTCCTGATCCAGGATGTTTTGGGGTTACACAAGAAACCTCATATGAAAACATGATAAACTATTCATGGTATTGTGACATTTTGCCATTTCAGCAAAAGCCAACTACTTTTCTTAGAATTTCTGACAACTTTTGGCATGCTGTGAATATTATAAATATAGAATGGCAAGAATTAATAGGTGCAGCTGTGAACACATACTTTTTCTACCCGTGCTCGCCTTCTTACATCGCATTTGACAATTTCCTTTAAGAGGTAACCTTAGACTGCTAGTCAGTCTTCTTCTTTTCCTTTCCTTTTTTTCAAGGGTCGCCACAGTGAATTGTCACATGTTTGATTTGGCATAGTTTTTTTTTGTTTGTTTGTTTGTTTTTTTTAAGTTGGATGCCCTTCCTGACACAAGCCTTTAGCAAGGGGCAGAAACACGTTGACGGCTATGCAGCATATTCTTGACAAAAGTCAGCAATGGTTCTTTTACATGAACTTCTCACCATAGACAGTGAGAAACATTTCCGGCCTTTGATAAACCAGTTAACTGCACTGCTGGGACGGTGACAACCCTGTGAAGAATGGGACTTGAACCCCCAACCCTAGGATCAGTGATCCAGCGCCCTTTACCACCAGGCCACCATCGCCACTAACATTCTAAAACTTTAGAATGCTAAACTGTGCATTCCCGAGCACATCTCTACAGACGAGTCGCCTACTTGAGATAATTTATGTGATGGGATCACCGAAGTTACAATGGTGGGCCAAAAGTAAACCGATTTTAAAGTGCTCTTAAACCTGAGATAGACCCAATGAGTAATAAATCTCAGAAGGCTCCGGAAGTGGTTAATCCCAAGCCTGGAAGACACGCGCTAATTAGTGAGCTCTGAGCATCAAAGCAGAACAGCTCTTTGATTTACAAGACAGCTCTGTTCAAGCCCACATCAAGCCATGTTCCTCATACTTTGCTCTGGTGTGTCTACACAAGGCCTATAGATCTTAATGCTTCCACACAGCATGTGCTCTGAAGTCAGGAGTATACATGTGATACCTCATGACAGAACTCCTTTGACTAAATCTAAACTGCTGGTAAAGTATTATGACAATTTTGATACATTACATGCTATACTACAAGCTTAGGTCTTATGACAGCCATTGCTTAAAAGCAAGAGAGGTATATATAGGATTTTCTGAGTAGATCCTTCCGTAGGAGAGTGCTCAATACTTTTTGGTAGAGCAAATAAACAAAAATAAAGGACAGGACAAAGACTTTCTATTGAAACTCCATTTATCACTACAGATCTGTTTCGAGGGGTGGTGAAACCATCCTCTCTCTTCAGGTGATTATAGAAGAATTATAGAAGAATTATATTCTTCTATAATCACCTGAAGAGAGAGGATGGTTTCACCACCCCTCGAAACAGATCTGTAGTGATAAATGGAGTTTCAATAGAAAGTCTTTGTCCTGTCCTTTATTTTTGTATATATATATATATATATATTAAAAAAAAATTCCTCAGAGTGATGTTCCATTGAGTGTGAGTTGGGTGCATCTTAGACCGGACAAACATTTATTGTAGGGCAAGATGCATACACATTATTACACCCCTATAAAACTAGGCTATTAGGTAATTAACTGGCCTTCTGGAGCCGGTGGCGTAGTTGAGCTCATGATCGGGAGGTTCTGTGTTCAAATCCCAGTTAGACCCCCACTATGCTAAGACCCCTGGGCCCTGGGCAAGGTCTCAACCACAAGTGTGCCTCTGTTCACCCAGTAGTATAAATGGGTAACAGTAAAAATATACTGGGAAGGTAACCTGCGATGGACTAACGTCCCATCCAGGAGGAGTTGTGCTCCTAGTCGCTTCACGCTATGGAAACCTGGGATAAGCACCGGTCCGATGAACCACTGGGCACGGGTGTAAAAAGTCCAAAGGACTTTACCTTTACCTTACATACTATACAAGGCCGGTAGTGTAGTGGTTAGGGTGCTGTGCTCATGATCGGGAGGTTGTGAGTTCAAATCCCAGTTAGACCCCCCCCCCCACTGTGCTAAAACCCCTGGGCAAGGTCTCATCCACTGGGAAGGTGACCTGCGATGGACTGGCGCCCCATCCAGGAGGAGTTGTACTCCTAGTCGCTTCACGCTATGGAAACTGGGGCTAAGTACCGGTCCGATGAGCCACATTCAACTTTATTGAGATTATACATGTATAAATACAGGGTAACGAAATACAGTTTAGTATCCAATCAGACGTGCCGAAAGCAGCAAGTACAATATGTGCATTATGTACAGTTAGGAGTCGTTATGTACAGATAAGGGCGGCGTCAAAGGTGAGAATAAATTAGCATTAATTTACATATGAGCAATATACAGATGTTCTATACTACTATACAGCATTTTAGGAGCAACAATTAAGTATAAATGTTTTATATATTTAAGACACAAGTACAATATTTACATGTTGGCTATAGGTGTCTGGATAATCAATCAATACTCCTGCATTTCTCCTGGATTATAAGTATAGTATTGTATTGCCCTTTTTGGTAGAAAATGTTTATTCATTCATTCTCTTAACCACTTAATCCTAATTAGGGTCATGGGAAGGCTGGCGCCCATCTCAGCTGACTCTGGGCGAGGGCAGAGTGCACCCTGGACAGCTTGCCAGGCCGTCGCAGGGCGGAAACACGCTGACAGCTATGCAGTTACTCTTGATGAAAGTCAGCAATGGTTCTTTTGCAGCCTCTCACCATAGACAGTGAGGGACATGGCCGGCCTTTGATAACCCAGTTCGCTGCACTCGGGGGACAGTGACAACCTGTTGAGACCGGTGCTCGAACTCCTAACCTTGAGATCAGTGATCCAGCACCTTACCCCCAGGTCACCACTGCCCCCAGAAAATGTTTACTGAGTTGATTTTAAATATAACCTGAAAATAACCAATAAACATTCCTAAGCACAGAATGTAATCAAAAATATAAAATATTTAGCTATAACGCACCAAAACACTACCTGGCCTATAATTCTGCTTTCATCTAAGAAGTTGCTTCTCTGTAGTTCTTCTGTTCAGACATTTATCTCATTTGGCTGACACTTTTATCCAAAATCAGTTACAATTTGAGTGAAGCAAATTAGCTGTTGAGGGCTCAGGGGCTGGAATAAAACCGTAGCTTCTTGGTGCTGAGATTAAAATTTATGATCTTATAATCAGGAGCCCAATGCTTGCTAGGCCACCACTTTCCAGGTTCACCAGGTTATTATATGTATATGCAAGTGTTTCTGTACAGGCAATCTCATTTCAATGACTCTACCACTTTTACACTAGAAAAAGTGACTCGATTAGAGATATTTTGTGAACAGAATTCATAAAACAGATGGCTGTTATCATTATCACACAGCTATAAGAATAGCAACACACCATTAAGGGTGTTATTTTAATATATATCAATCATTATTATCTATTCCTCAATTCATTCATCCATATATATATATATATATATATATATATATATATATATATATATATATATATATACCCATCTATTCATTTAAAAATCCAACCAAAGAGAAACTCACTCACACACACACACACACACACACACACACATACACACACACACACACACACACACACACACATACACACACACACACACACACTCACACCCACCCACACACACACATACACACACAAAAAATTTAGAGTAGCCTAATCTGCATATATTGGGGATCAAAAACCAACAACAAAAAATTATGATAACTCTACGCAGAAAGCTACCCCAAATAGTGAGAAACAAGAACTTTGCATCTGAGTACTTAATTTTCATGTGAGAAGCCAAGAACTAATTTAAGCATTATACAACGCTAATGTCGCAAAAGCAGCAATGTCATGAGCCAGGTGCAAGTACAGTGGTACCTCACCTTACAAAAGTCTCACCAAACGAAAAATTCAGGTTACGAAAAGTATTTTCCTAAAATTTTTGTCTCAGGATACAAAACAAGTTCAAGTTATGAAAGCGCCATCTTAAAAATTCAAACACGCCATTCTAACATTAAAATGTGCTATTCAAACAATGCACGAGCTGCTCTCCCAGCAATAACGTTCAAACATCCCGTCCCACTGGCCCCCCATTGGCTAACAACTGTGCTGTCGTTTATGTCGCCTTCACTAGAGCACCATCTTGGACAGGTTTTCATGTAAAGGACAGAGTTACTGTTGTTTTATTCTTTATTTCTTGACTCAGGCTTTTAACCTTCCATAAACATTTGTAAGATTATAACTCTGCAAAGAAGACATGGTCAACACACGCACACGTACACACACACATATACACAATATTGAAGTACAAGGAGGTATTTAAAAGGTATGCTTTTATAATTTTTAAAGGGTTTAGGGGGTAGTATTGGGAGCCTT
>CM045732.1:57200995-57203495 GCA_024760905.1 Plotosus lineatus
TAAAGAGCATGAACTGTTAATAAACCACATGGAGCATGCCATTAAAGCCAGCTGCCAAGAAGCAGAAAGCAATTCTGCAAGTCTTTATTAGAACAGATGGGATTCATTATTGTGGAATTTGTTAAATGGAAATGAAAAGCGGTAGCAGTTGAATGGGTCGATCCGGTGAGGTGCATTACTGTACCTTTAGTTTGCATCACTGACAGCCTGTGACTGTACGTGTACACACTAAACTCTACCAGGACTGTGTATCTGCTTTGTCTGAGCTAAATATTTGTGGTGTGCTTCTTACTTTTCCACTTGAATTATGGTTTTATGGTGTACACAAAGCCAGCAGTGGCTGACTCAGCTCAGCTGGTTTTAAATGCAGGACTATGTGGTCCTGTCTGAGCTCGATTCAAACTTTTATAACAGATGATCTTCCCCTCTGCCTCCACATAATTTACGGAAGATTGAAATTGGGAAATTGCTGGTATTGATGAGGGTTGTTTGCTCCGCTTCTGTGGGATTTCATAAAACCATTAATATCGCAATTATTCCACACTGTGAGAAATGTAAGAAAACGATATAACTGGTGGAAAAAAACAACAACTTTAAAACCCAGTCCAAGGTTCAGGCATGCTGGTGCAACAGGGCAGGCTGTTCCTCTTCCAATTTGGCAGCGGGTTTTGTTTGTTTGGCACTAGGCTCAGGGCTGTGCAATCTGTCAGACGCATACACCTGTGTTGTAAATGCTCAGCTTTTACGTAAGCGAGGGACACAGTCATGCTGTTGAGCTAAGGACGTGGCAGAGTCCCACTTTGAAGGCTTTTCATGCAGGTGCAAGAACGTCGTAATTTCTGACATTCTGAATTTAATGGCTTTCAAATAAGGAGGTTGCCCCCCTCCCACACACACACATACACACACTCACAAGCTCTTTTCAATAATACTAATATATATATATATATATATATATATATATATATATATATATATATATATATATATATATATATATATGTGTGTGTGTGTGTGTGTGTGTGTGTGTGTGTGTGTATATATATATATATATATAGGGGATTTTCTGAGTAGATCCTTCCGTAGGAGAGTGCTCAATACTTTTTGGTAGAGCAAATAAACAAAAAATAAAAGGACAGGACAAAGACTTTCTATTGAAACTCCATTTATCACTACAGATCTGTTTCGAGGGGTGGTGAAACCATCCTCTCTCTTCAGGTGATTATAGAAGTGATTATAGATCTTCTATAATCACCTGAAGAGAGAGGATGGTTTCACCACCCCTCGAAACATATCTGTAGTGATAAATGGAGTTTCAATAGAAAGTCTTTGTCCTGTCCTTTTATTTTTTTTGTATATATATATAATTTTGTTTCCTTTTTACATTTCAGGCTTATAAATAAAAAACCTGTGCTGGTATATAATCATGAGATGATATATAAAGCTATACCTAAACAATACAGACTTATCTAACTAACACATGTAAACACTAGATATTCATTGCCATGGTAACACCTTCATAAATAAAAAAAAACACTTTTACGAAATTTGAATGTCTTGCAAAAGAAGTACATTATCATTGACACATTTTAAAATGTAAATAAATAAGTACAATACAAATACACATTTTTTAAAAAAAATCTAGTTTTACTTTGCTTTTCTTATGTTCACATGTAGTATAAACTTAAACAATCATTCACCTCGGGCTCGGTGAGCACAGGCAAATAACCATACTGTTCACCGATATTTACTTGGCTTCAGTAAACACAGTAAAATTCAATTTATTTTATCAGTTGTGTTTGAAAAAATGTTCATATAGTTAAGATTACATTAAATTGCAATTCTATTTTAGATTTTTTTTTCACATTTTACCCAACTAATTGTTTGATAGTGCTTTTTAAATTGTTTTACTCTGTAAATATATATATATATATATATATATATATATATATATATATATATATATATATATATATATATATATATATATATATATATATATATATATGTGTGTGTGTAAAATTGTAATGGCACTTTTTTAATTTGCACTCTGATTTTAGGTTTCCTGTAGTTTACCTTCTCTTGTTTATATGCAAAGTGGAGGTCGAGCTAATGTCTGCACACTTTACTCAGTTTTTCCTTTGCAGACAGTCCGCACCCGGCGTTGTTTGTTGTTGTGGATACATGTTGTATGCTTTCCACTAAAGTGACTGTACCTCTGCCAAACCATAACTCAGGTAATAGTCTTATGCGTCATGGCCCCAAGCTAGTATATAGGTCATACTCAACCGTTCCAACACAGTCATATGTACGGACTTTATCTTTTCCGTGCATCACTTCCAACTTGCACTCACCCAGGTCACACAGTCATTTACCAACATCACCTGATAATAGGCTGTTAAATGATGTCGGCTAGTGAAACATTTTATATGCCCATGCCAGTGGGGGTGACTGAATGACTCGTCTTTTCAATTATGTGCTGCTTTACTGTTTAATGATA
>CM045732.1:57208495-57223495 GCA_024760905.1 Plotosus lineatus
CCCGGATTCATAGTGGAAAACCCCTGAGCTTCCTTCATAAATTGTACATTTCATTTGATTTCAGCAGGAGGAAAACATTCCCCACTGTGGCCCCTGCAAATGGAGAAGGTTCAAACAAAGTGCTAGGTGCTAATGAACAGAGTCCTGACAAAGTTTGTTTTCCTGCACCGAACCGTGCATATAATGGCTTCATTCAGAAGCAGTGGCTCAGGCATGGAAAGAGCTAGTAAAGAAATCCCAAAGTGTTTGGGCGACCTTCCTGAACTTCTTACAAACTCGTTTGCCTTGTGGGCCTAGTCCAGAGCGTTTACATATTCATGAGAAAGATATGACAGCAACAGGTCAAATTTATATTTTATATATATATATATATATAATATTATATACTGTATATAATACATATTGTCTGTCTGTCTTCCTTTCGGCTTTTTCCCTTTTACTTGGGAGTCGCCACAGCGAATCATCTGATTCACACGTTTGATTTGGCAGAGGTTTTTACGTCGGATGCGCTTCCTGTCACAACCCTTTTTAGCAAGGGACAGAAACACGCCGACGACTTTGCAGCTACTCTTTACCAATGTCAGCAATGGTTCTTTTACGTGCCTCACACCATAGACAGTGAGAGACATGGCCCGCCTTTGATAACTCAGTTAGCTGCACGGGGTGTACAGTGACAACCTTGTGGAAAGTGGGACTCGAACCCCCAACCTTTGGATCGGCGATCCAGCGCCCTATACGACTAGACCACCACTGCCCCTATATAATATATACTGTATATTTATATATTTTTTTATTTATATATATATATATATATATATATATATATATATATATATATATATATATATATATATATATATATATATATATTGTATATACTGTATATAGCTACATAGTAGGCTGCAAAGCCGTCAGCGTGTTTCTGTCCCTTGCTAAAAAAAAAAAAAAGGGTTGTGACAGGAAGGGCATCTGGCGTAAAAACCTCTGCACTATCAAAACGTGTGAGTCAGATGATTCGCTGTGGCGACTCCTGAGTAAAAGGGAAAAAGCCGAAAGGAAGACAGACAGACTGTATATAGCTGCATGCTACAAATTTCTCTAAGGGTTACATAAAAATAAAATAAACAAACGAACAAGGGGCAGTGTTGGCCTACATATAGGTGCTGGATCACTGAGCCCAAGGTTAGGGGTTCAAGCCCCACTCACCACAGGCTGTCATAGACCCCACCCCCAGTGCAGCTAACTGGGTTATCAAAGGCCAGCCATGTCTCTCACTGTCTATGGTGTGAGGTAAGGTAACAGGTAGGAAAGTCTGTTGGGTTTTTACACCCGAGCCTCGTGGCTCATCAGGCTGGTGCTTATCCCCAGTGACCAGGAGTTCAACTCCCCCTAGGTGGGACACTAGTCCATCACAGATTACCTTCCCAGTATATTTTTACTGGTACCCATTTATACTGCTGGGTGAACAGAGGCACATTTGTGGTTGAGACCTTGCCCAGGGGTCTTAGCACAGTGAGGGTCTCAGTGGGATTCGAACTCACAACCTCCCGATCAAGAGCACAGCACCCTAACCACTACGCCACCAGCCCGATGACGTCTATGGTGTGAGGTTCACGTAAAAGAATCATTGCTGCAAAGCCGTCAGCGTGTTTTCACCGTGCGATGTCCTGGCAAGCTGTCCACGGTGTACTATGCCCTCGCCCGGAGTCGGCTGGGATGGGCGCCAGTCCCCCGTGACCCTAATTAGGATTAAGCGGTTACAGAAAATGGTGATGAACAAACAAACAAACAAACAAACAAAAAACAAAAAACCAAATAAACAAGAGGTGATAGTAAGTGCACAAAGTTGCATTTAATACAGTCAGGATGTACGTACAGTATAACACTGAAGAACAGTAAGAAATATGAGAGCATTATTTAAATTACAAAAATAAATTACTGTATGTACTGTGCACAAGTATGTGCTGAAGGCAAGGTGGATGTCACTGGATAGTGAATGTTATTTAATCCCTAGATAGTGAACCACTCAGATCCCACTGTTGCTGTGTAGTATAAATTAACATGCACACCAACATCATGCTTATTTAGACAATATTATGGTAAATTATAAGATAAATAACATGTTCTATTTACTTTTTTCTATCTGTTCGATTCATATGATACCTTCCTTCGAATACTGACTTTTTAATGACTGCTTCAAGGAGCTCATCACATCCTTGGGATTTGATCTGATCTTCTCAAAAGGGTCCTGTCAATTTCGTCCAATGATCGGCATCCTTTTGCATGATACAGTTTTAAAATTACAAATGCAACATGTGATCATAAAGAAGCAAATCAAAGAAATTTCCTTTTACTCTGCGAGTATTTATGAATATTTTTGTGGATTAATGAATGTATGTACTGACAAACATACCTGTAAGAGCTAACGCGAGGTGAAATTCTTCTCGTAGCAACTGGAGCACATCCGCGACACCTTTCTCACCCTAATAACAGCAAACTATATTGTTGTGATCAAAATTTAAATAATTAAAGTTCATGAAAGGTTCTGATGCCGTGCTTTCTGTCTCACCTCACAAGCCAGACCCCACAGAATGGGTCTTCCTACAAATACAGCTTTTGCCCCCAGCGCCAGGGCCTTCAGCACATCCGTACCTGTACGTACACCTCCATCCAGATAAACTTCTGCTTTGCTACCCACCGCCTCCACGATCTCAGGCAAGGCATCAATCTGCTCTCACATATAGGCACATCACACTGTATTTTTTATTATGCACACGCCAGCTTGCTCAAACTCTTCTCACTTGCCTCGAACTTTTGCATGCCATACAAGAAAATATGACCCACAAAGACGTCAGTAAAAAGACCAGTTTCCATAAACCTTTTGACATTTAATAAACAGTGTATGATGGTTGCTATGACAAAATAAACCAATAACAAACCAAATGGATAAAATACAGCATGAGATTGTGTGATACCTACAATCAGAGCTTTTAGTCATGCTGCAGTGTCACACTTTAAAGAACCAACACCCAGGCATCACTAAGTGAGATGTAATTTTCAAACCGCAGTTGTTTACTGAAGAGATAACATGTGGCTTGTGGATCTCTAAAGAAGGAGAACTGTTTACTCTTTCACCGGACACTTACGGTGGCTGGAACACAATCAAGCTGTCTTGCTCCATGGTTGGACACAAGTATCCCGTCAACACCAAATTTCAGAGCTTCTCTGGCATCATCGGCTGCAAGCACAGATTCAATATAAATAAGATGATGTCATTAAATTGAGCATACACCTTTCACATTGCATAATACTCTATGTACGAAACAAAGTACAATGGGCTGTGCTGTTGTTGGAAAATAATCCAGCACGCAAACGTGATCTGACAGTTATTGTTACCTTTTTGAAGTTCTTTCCTGTTACAAAGAACTGATACCTGTGACTTCTCTCAGTAATGGTAAATAAATATCACTTTCAAGAAAGTCTCACCATCATCAATAATGAGAATACATTTTCTTGGTTATATAATTACACATTTTTATGTGATCATGATGATGATGATGGTGGTGATGATGATGATGATGATGATAGGTATTATTATTATTATTATTTCCAACAAGCAAATCCATACAAAACTGTGATTTATATTACAGTTAATAATATGATTTCTCTATTACCTCACAATAATATACTACAGTGATCCCTCACTACTTCGTTCTTCAGTTCCTGTGGCTTCAGTGCATTGCGGGTTTTTCAAAAATATTCATCGAAAAATAAAAAAATAAGGAAATTAAGGAAAAATAGGAAAAAAGTTAAGGAAAATGCCACAAAACAAGGCCAATTATGCAGCAACAACAACAACAACAACAACAACAACAACAAAAAACCCCAAACAAACAAAAACAAAAAAACAACCCAAAACCCCCCAACAAAACTACGTACTTACATTTCTTTGTGAGGCGCACATCTGGGTGTGAGTGCGCGCATCTGTATGTGTATATTTATATTTTATTTACATCTCATGCATTATTTTTTAATGTTTAATTGTTATTATAAGCATTTATAGCGCTGAATATGTATTTATTGTTATTATATACACATAAAAGTCAGAGATGAAAAGGTTGAGGTTCTCTTTGGAAGTAACGAGGATGGATAGGATTAGGAATGAGTACATCAGAGGGACAGCACATGCAAGACGTTTTTGGAGACAAAGTCAGAGAGGCTAGATTGAGATGGTTTGGACATGTACAGAGGAGGGATAGTGAGTATATTGGTAGTAGGATCCTGAGGCTGGAACTACCAGGCAGAAGGCCTAGAGGAAGACCAAAGAGACGATTCATGGATGTGGTGAAGGAGGACATGAAGGTTGTTGGTGTAAGAGAAGAAGATGCAAAGGATAGGGTGAGATGGAGGCAGATGATTCGCTGTGGTGGCCCCTGAAGGGAAAAGCCGAAAGGAAAAGAAGAACATATACACATACATATGTGGTGGTGGTGGTGGTGGTGGTGGGGGGTGTCGATCCTAAATAGCGAAAATTGGGGGTCGCGGGGGGAGCTTTTTCCCCATTAACCGTGGAAAGTGAGGGATCCCTGGATACTAGAAAATGATTCACCTCAAGCTTGATGGATGTCACCATCAAGAAACATCCAATTATTAATTAAAGGAAGCAACAATATTTGTTGGTGCTGTTAATACTTATTTGCAAACTGCCTGAGAAATAAAGTCATTTTTACTGAGCTGGGATTGTTTCTTTTCTATATGGGCCGCTTTCTCCATTTCTCGATTTACAGATTATGACTTTCAAACTCCATCTCCAAGTGATCTTAGTTCCAGACCCAGCAAAGTCTGTCCGTTAACAGCTGGTTGCAGAAAAAGATAACAGTTCTATTCATATGGAGGCCATTATGTGTAGGGGCTGCAAATCTTTTCTACCATGAAATAGAGTACATGGTGCATTTAATTAACACACTCTAGCTGACATGCAGCTCACATATCATTTGCGTTTTGATCGGATTAAATAAATCCTTTGGACAGTATATCAATGGCTCATGGCAAAGACCATAGGCGGATGAGAACAGACGTTCTAATCACTCCTCCCAGCTGTAGCGCTCACCTCTCAGAACTCCTTTAACCACCACAGGCAAGGAAGTGATTCTTTTGAGCCAAGCAATGTCCTCCCACTTCACTGTAGGATCTATGGCCTGAGACACATACACTGCCAGGCCGCTGTCCTCCCCATAGCCCTCCTTTGATGAAAACGCTAAATCAGGCGTTTCAAAATTGGCCATCCTGAAAAAGAAAGAGTAAAAAAAAATAAAATTAAATAAAAATATATATATATCACATTAATTTAAAGGTTGTTATTTTTGGTCAGGGTTAAAAAAAGCCAGGTTGGGAATTAAGTGAACTGGTAGCACT
Organism: Plotosus lineatus; assembly: GCA_024760905.1. Lineage (NCBI taxonomy): Eukaryota > Metazoa > Chordata > Actinopteri > Siluriformes > Plotosidae > Plotosus > Plotosus lineatus. Next base: position 57,213,911 of record CM045732.1, read on the forward strand.
GTTGCTGAATCGCACCTTATTACTGCTGCTACTACACCTTAAAAATCAACAAAGCCTATGAAGGCTGTATCATGTCATTTTGTGGTAGAAAGGAGGACCATTTGGGAAATATACAATCTGTTCGCAAGCTTTATTTTAGTTTTCGGATTGCAATAATTCACCCCGTAGTACGGGACAGGAAGCCTTTGCTTTCATCATCCTGTTTTCTTTAGCCTAATGTAATGAGGGGTAGTGAAGATTAACCAGTTCCTATTAATCCCCATGAGCGACTTGTTAATCTACTGTAAGATGTAAGGGGGAAGTTTTCCAAGTTTTCGAAGCCAGATTTCTGTTCCATAAATACATACGCCTGTTCACAAACCGCAGTTCAGTTTTCAAGAGAAAACAAAGCTGTCTGTGCGGGGCCAGAATTCAGATAAGATTTCCTTTTCAAGAAATCTCACAGGCATGTCAGACACATTCCATTCATTAGACACTTGAAAACAAGTATGTACTCTACGTAACAGAAAAAGGTTTAGAATTTTTGAGCATCATTAACCCTCGGGACATTTACAGTACGGTGGTGCAGGTAAGGTATGTTCATCAAATCGTACAATGTTCGTACAAAAGAGGTCATAGTGTTGCAAGAGTACAAAAAGTCTTGTATAATATTCATGTGATACTCAGTTGGTACTCAGACTAACGCTGTTGTAAAATGTTGAACAACACACATATAAGGCTGTATAAGCCGGTCCCATGGGAGGCAGTGGTAGCCTAGAGGTAAAAAGTGCTGGATCGCTGATCCTAGGGTTGGGGGTTCGAGTCCCTCTCTCCGCAAGATTGTCACTGTCCCCCCCAGTGCAGCTAACTGGGTTATCAAATTTTGGCCATGTCTATGGTGAGAGGTTCACGCAAAAAAGAACTATTGCTGACTTTTGTCAAAAGTAGCTGTATAGCGTTAACGTAACGTTTAGCGTTGTGTAACGTTATCGGGTTTCTGCCCCTTGTTAAGGGTTGTGTCAGGAAGGGCGTCCAACGTAAAAACCTATGCCAAATCAAATATTTCATTTTCTGTAACGCTTAATCCTAATTAGGGTCACGGGGAGGCTGGCGCCCATCCCAGTCGACTCTGGGCGAGGGCAGAGTACAGCCTGGACTGCTCGCCAGGCCATTTCAGGGCGGAAACACACTGCAGCCTACTCTTGTCAAAAGTCAGCAATGGGTCTTTTACATGCCTTTCACACTAGACATTGTGAGACATGGCCGGCCTTTGCTAACCCAGTTAGCTGCACTGGAGGGACAGTGACAACCTTGAGGAGACTGGGACTCAAACCCCCAACCTTAGGATCAGCGATACAGTGCCCTTTACCACTAGCCCCCCCCCGCCCTCTCAAATCAAACATGCGAATCATTAATATGACTTCCATGAAGATGGACGCAGATGATTCGCTGTGGTGACCCTTGAATAGAACAGCCAAAAGAAGAAGAACAAGGTGGTCCCATGGGTTCAGTGTAGGACAATCATAGAACTATTGTAAGGCACCATGATTCTGGGAAGATCAAATGACCCAAGAGGCACAAAACACAGTCCTAGGACGTCAAAGGGCATCACACGAGAGACCTGAACAGGAAATGGACCTGAAGTTGAGGTTTACCCAGATAAGATGTTCAAAACTGCACAACAAGGGTCTATAATGGCATTTACCGTTGTACACCTAATGAACTTCATACAACAATCCCACAAATATTCTGGAGATTTTCCCAACTGTTTGTTCTTCTTTTCCTTTCGGCCTTCCCCCTTTTTTCAGGGGTCGTCACAGCGAATCATCTGATTGGCATGTTTGATTTGGCGTAGGTTTTTACGTCGGATGCCCTTCTTGACACAACCCTTCAGCAAGGGGCAGAAACACACTGACGGCTTTGCAGCGACTCTTGTCGAAAGTCAGCAATGGTTCTTTTACACGAACCTCTCACCACAGACAGTGAGAGACATGGCCGGCCTTTAATAACCCAGTAAGCTGCACTGGGAGGGACAGTGACAACCTTATGGAGAGTGGAACTCGAACCCCCAACCTTAGGAGGAGCCCTTTAGAATATCATCGCCCTTTACCACCAGGCCACCGCTGCCTCTATTTGCCCAGCTGTTTGTTGTATGCGTGTTATACGATTGATTGATGAGACTTGAATAAATAACCGATTGAGGGTTTTTTAAATAGTGTTTCCAAATTTAAAAAATGATGTTACCTACTATGCTAACATCAGTAGGACACAAAATGAGGTCCGATGATTAAAAATTGTTCATAAATGTATGAGTAAAGTAATGTTTTTTTTCCATCCGTGATCTTCAGCAAGAAGGAAGTTGCGCTAACAGGATTCCGTGAATGTTTGAACAAGGTTGTTTGAAAAAATGTCCACATTTCATAACGTATAATGGATGTGCAGTGTCTCACATGTGAGATTTTAAACTGATTCATGCATTAATGCAAAAATATTAAGATTGTTGCATCACCTGAATGATTATACTGCAAGGCGAACTGTTGATATTGTGGGCTTGGGGAGGGAAAATGTTCCATTGCAGGCTGTCAGATTTGTTGCTTTATTATCTGATGAATGCATGCAGGCTGTTTTGAAGGACACTTGGTTTTTGTTTATCTTAAAATACCTTTAACGTTACACTTCGACTTACATTCCCTGACCACTTTATAAGCAACACCTCCTTATTAATGTGATTGTCCAATCAGCCAATCATATGGCAAAGGCACAGTGAAATGATAGCCTTGAATTTTCAAATATCACTATGGGGGAAATGATCTCAGTGACCTGGTTGTTGGTGCCAGATGACCTGGTTTGAGTATTTCAGCTACAGTGGTACCTCACCTTACAAATTAATCCGTTCCAGAGCCGTTTTCGTAACCTGGATTTTTCGTACATTGAAGCGCATTTTACATGTAAAACGTGTGATTCGTTCCAAGGCTCCCAATACTACACCCTAAACCCTTTAAAAATTATAAAAGCATACCTTTTAAGACCTCCTTCTGCTTCAATATCGTACCGATGGTAGATGGGTTTGGCCATATTACTTTGCGATATCACTCAACCTCATGCCACAAGCCCGCTTCTTCTCACCGGAAACTACACACGCGCGCGCGCTTGTGTGTGTGCGCGTGTGTTGACCATGTCTTCTTAGCAGAGTTATAATCTTACAAATGTTTATGGAAGGTTAAAAGCCTGAGTCAAGAAATAAAGCATGAAACAACAATAACTCTGTCCTTTAAACGAAAAGCATTATGGGACATGCAGCTCCATAATAGCCAATGGTAGGGAGCTGCGTCATCCCTTCTAGTCAATGGGAAGCCAGCGGGGCGGGATGTTGGGAGATAGGCAATGGGAAGTAGCTGCGTCATAGCCAATGGGAGGCCAGCGGGCCGGGATGTTTGAACGTCATTGATGGGAGAGCAGCTCACGCATTGTTTGAATGTTTGACTGGTGCATTAGAATGGCGCGTTTGGCGCGTTTCGTAAGGAGAACTTGTTTCGTATACAGAGACAAAAAATTTTGGAAAATGTTTCTCGTAACCTGGATTTTTCTTTTGCTGGGACTATCGTAAGGTGAGGTACCACTGTATTATTGGTCTTCTGGGATTGTCATGTGTGCCGGTCAGTACTGTAATCTTTACATTGAGTGGTGCAAAAAAAATTCAGAAAAGGATGGACAGGCTGGTTCAGATCACCAGACGTTATCGTAAGTTAAAGAAACTTAAACGTCCTCCCATTACAACTATGGGGGACAGCAATCTATAGCAGCAGAGGACCACATCTCCAGTAAACCATAAACCTGAATCTGGGACTAGAGTGGGGACATTCTCACCCAAACTGGAAAGATGAACAAACTTGAAGAAAGAAAAATATCTTGGCTGATCTCGATTGAGCAGGTGTTCCTATAAAATTGGACAATGAGTGTATTTACAAATGCAAAGTCAGTGGGACGCAAATGGCAAATGGCATCTGTGTAATCATCTCTGGATTAAGCATCACTTAGTACAGATTCCATGACACCAGTTGCACATTACAACATTGCACATAGTTGCCTTCACTTTCACCTCAAATAAGAGGGCAGCTTGAAGCGATTGCGCATGTCATCGCGCCGCTTGCCAAGATAAGGTGTGTCCACCGTGACAAAGATACCCTTATATCCTGCCTCTTCAGCCCTCCTGACCAGAGACTGAGTCAGTGCACGGTCTTTATAAATGTACAGCTGCATCCAGCGCACGCCAGCAGGGGCTGCTTCAGCTACTTCCTCTATGGTAGAGGTTGCCCAGGAACTCAGCATCATACCTGTGTCTGCCAACAAACAAGCTACAGGACAAAAACAAAAACATATTGTTGTTGGGTTAAAAGGGTTATATGTAGTAAACATATTTAAAAAAAAAAAAAATCCTCATTCATTCATTTTCTGTAACCACTTAATCCTGAATAAGGTCGCAGGAAGGCTGGCGCCTATCCCAGCTGACTCCAGGGAAGGGCAGAGTACACCCTGGACAGCTCACCAGGCCATCACAGGGCAGGAACATGCTAATAGCTATGCAACACAGTCTTGTTGAAAGTCAGCAATGGTTCTTTTACATGAACCTCACAGCATAGACAGTGAGAGACATGGCCAGCCTTTGATAACCCAGTTAGCTGCACTGGAGGGGACAGTGACAACCTGTTGAGAGTGGGGTTTGAACCCCCAACCTTAGGTTCCATGATCCAGCCCCCTTTACCAAAAAAAATCCTCTTTTCCTAAACTCAGAATAAAAAAACAAGTCAGCAATGCTGGATTAACAGTACTGTACTCATTCATTTATTATCGAGCAAGAACAGCACCATGTGGCTTTGTGCCAAATGAAACCAGCAAAATTCTGTCATAGATATTCTTAATAGAGGAGTTGGTTTTAGAGTTGATTTTTTTTTTAAATACACATACAGTATAATGTATTTTAACACAAACACAAATATGACAAACTATTTTATTTCGGTGCTTTCTGTGAATTGAAAATGTCCTACTATCCTGAAAAAAAGTAATCCAGTACACTGTAAGAGTTGTGTGATGGCCACTGTAGGTGGGTGTGAACTTCAGAACACAATGTGGAGAATGTCCCAGCAATATTAAAGCAAAATAAATAACAGTACATGGCGGTGTACATGGGATTGTCCTGAATGCTGAACGTGTGCTCATGGCAACAATTTAGAAATCAGAATCTGTAAAAGCTCAAATATGCTGTCTGTAGGGAGTCCAGGTTGCACAGCACTAGGGTGTTCAGGGTGTAACCCCGCCTTTGCCCAGAGTTGGCTGAGAGAAGGCGTTGGTACACCCTGAACAGCTTTATAGGCCATTGCAGGGCCAACACACATACATCCTTCACACTCACTCTCAGACGTAAGGTTGATTTGGAATCACCACTCAGCCTACTGCACAAGCTTGCAGACTGAGGAAGGAAACTGGACTACCCAGGAGAAACCCATGCAAGCTTGGAGAAAACAGACACGCTCCATAGAGAAAGGTTCCGAGTCTGGGAATCAAACTCAGGACCTTTTTGCTGTGAGGCGAACATGCAAACCACTGCACCACTGTGCTGCCATTATTATTATTATTATTATTATTATTATTATTATTATTATTATTATTATTATTATTATTATTATTAGCCCTAATGCATGATTCAGCCATATTTATTATGCAATTCACTCAAATTGGATTTATTGACAGGCAAACTATATTGAAATTAAAGGGGTTTTTACCTTCTCTGTGCAGTTTAAACACGTGGAACTAATAATAACAGCTGATATAAAATAGCATATTTCACCTGTAATTATGACTGTTTCATGTGATCATATGTGAGATTTCTATAAAATAAATCTGTGACAACACATCAAATAATATAAAATTAGAATTTGTTGAAAATAATTATAATTTGTAATAAATAATATAATAAAAGTGCACTTCCTGAAAGAATTCCACATGTGATGCACAACATTAAGTGTATGAAAACAATCTGTATAATCCTATGTGAAGCTGGTGTGGCAAAAGTTAGGAGAAACATCAATAAACAGACTTTTAGGCTACAGAGCTGTTATGGCATTGCTGGGCTTTGAGTTGACAGTTTGAATAATAACAGTGAAGGTACAGAGGTGAAGCCTCTGCCTTAACACTAAGTCCAATGCAGACCTTGAGCTCCATCATGTGGTGTATTACATTATTACAATATGGAGTCCCAAAGTCACTATGAACTGTCCTCGAGCTGTATGTCTCACCTCTGGCAGTAGCAGTCTCTCCTTCAGGATGAGCCATTCTCTGCATTGCTGTGGCTGCTACACACACAGGCATGCTCACACGCTGTCCCAGGACACTTGTAGACATGTCCACCTTGGACACATCTTTAAGCACACGTGGGAAAAAACGCCACCTACAATAGCAATGAAGAAAAAACCTTGATTCTGATGAGACATCAATTCATTCATTATCTAAGCATTTTAATCCTAATTAGGGCCATATAGAAGCTGGTGCCTAGCTCAGCCGACGCTGGGTGAGGGCATGGTATGTCCTGAACAGCTCGCCAGGCTATTGCAGGACCACTGGAACAGCCAACTAGCCTACTATGCATGATTTTTGAAACAAGAATACCCTGAGGAATCCACACAATTCATGGAGAACATTTAAACCCCACCCAGATACACCCGAGCCCAGGAATTGAACCTGGAACCTTCTTTCTTTGGGGTGTGCCATTGTGCCACCAATGATGAGACGAGGAAACAAGCTTTGAGCATCATTTTGTTTTTTTCTGTTTCCATGGTTATTTTCCAAACCTTTCATTTTTACTCAAGCACTAAACATATTGGTGAATTATCCATAATTTATTTTTATTTTCCACATCTTTTTTTTCTCTCAATAAAAAATTGGCCTCTTCCACATTTTTACAAACATTAGATACAGCTACCACGACTGATACACTGATGCGTTGACGTGCTGTTGTTGTTGTTGTTGTTGTTGTTGTTCTTGTTTCCCATTTAACCTTTAGGCCCTGTCCATGTATTAAAAGCGTGAGTCTCGACATCTGATTGGTGAAGATCTCAAAGGCGTGTGAACAAACCCGGAAACAATTGGATATGCAAATAAGACGCACAGAGGGGCTTTGAAGTTAATAAAGGGCTTCACGCATCTAAACACAGTGGCAGAGAAGAGCTCAACATGAAATACATTTCAAAATGCAATTATCTATAGAGGGATATGAGGAGAACACAATGTTCAGTGCAGACCTTGGTGAGAATTTATATATATATGGGGCAGTGGTGGCCTGGTGGTAAAAGGCGCTGGATCGCTGATCCTAGAGTTGGGGGTTCGAGACCCCCCCAGTGCAGCTAACTGGGTTATCAAAGGCCAGCCATGTCTGTCACTGTCTATGGTGAGAGGTTCATGTAAAAGAACCATTGCTGACTTTCGAAAAGAGCAGCTGCAAAGCCATCAGCGTGTTTCTGCCCCTTGCTAAAGGGTTGTGCCAGGAATGGCACCCGATGTAAAAACCTATGCCAAGTCAAGCATGCGTTTCAGGTGATTCACTGTGGTGACCCCTGAAAAACGGAACAAGCCGAAAGGAAAAGATCTACAAGTACTTCTTTTGTTCTCTTGCCGTCTTTTCTCCTCACACCCTTCTCATCTCCATCCATTATCTATACAACTTATACATCAAGATCAAGCTGACATTAGTCGAGAGGCAGGATGCACTGGAAAGAGGCTGCTGATCTATAGCCAGGTAAACAAACAATATTTGAACAACCATTCGTTCACCGAACTGCTTTATCCTTTCAGGATCCTGCCTTTGTGGTACACTATTATACAGCCATATTCACACTCATTCCTCGGAGCAATTTGGAACAGTATATTAGCCAAATGTCTTTGAAATATAAGAGAAACTGGAGTACCCAGATGAAACCCCAACAAGCAATGTAAAGAATATGCAAAGTTAACCTTAAATACACTTGTCGCGCTGAAGTTTTGAAACTTCTTGTAGTGAGATAACGAAGCTATGCCGGTGAGACCATGCGCCATCATTACTACTGCAGATCTTCTGAGGATTCAGACCAGATGTTTGAGCCTTTGCTTCCAACATGTATCACTAAGCTTTGGGCACCTATGCAACTCATACCAGTTCACTGATTACACTTCCTTGGACCATCTTTGGTAGGAACTTAGCACTTCATAGCAGGAACAATATATTTATCCATCACAATGTTGCTCGAATCAAAATCACTCAGATTGTTACTGATATTGTTACACGTGCTCATTTCCCCCCACTTCCAACACCCTGGACAGCTCGCTAGGCCACCGCAGGGTGGAAACACGCTGACGGCTTTGCAGCTACTCTTGTCGAAAGTCAACAATGGTTCTTTTACATGAACCTCACACCATAGACAGTGAGAGACATGGCCATTGATAACCCAATTAGCTGCATGGGGGAGGGGGGAGGGGGGCAGTGACAACCTGTGGTGAGTGGTGCTTGAACCCCCAACCTTAGGATCAGTCATACAGCACCCTATACCACTAGGCCAACACTGCCCCTATAGAATATATATATATATATATATATATATATATATATATATATATATATATATATATATATATATATATATATATATATATATATATATATATATACAGGGATCCCTCATTTCCATGGTTAATCACAACATGACAACCGAGAGCCGCGAAGTAGGATCACCCCCCAACCGACATATACGTACATGTATATGTGTATATAATATCAATAAATACAGATTCAATGTTATAAATGCTTATAATGACAATTAAACATTAAGAAAATAACATAAAATGTAAATAAAATATAAATACACACACATACAGATGGTTATTGCATGAGAAGATGACGACACACATATATACACTCGCACACGTGCAGCTGCGTATGCACACACTTGATGGGAGATTTTGGGTTGTTTTTTGTTTTGTGTTGGTTTAGGTTTTTTTTTTTTTTTTGCATAATTGGCCTTGTTTTTGTGGCATTTTCGTTATCTTTCCCCCTATTCTTCCTTAATTTCCTTATTTTTTAATTTGATGAATATTTATTTAGTTTTTAAAGAATGCCAAAGCACTGAAGCCGCATGAATTGAACCATGAAGTAGCGAGAGCTCCCTGTATATATATATATATATATATATACAGACACATACACACACACACACATACATTTCATATATATATATATATATATATATATATATATATATATATATATATATATATATACACACACACACACACACACACACACACACACACACATACATACATGGTTTGCTGAATGAGCAGGCATGGACATGTTGTAATATGAAATGGCTCAGGTCAGCGTCTGAAATCAAATTTCCAAACCTTTGTTGTGATGGTTCATATTTCCTGATTCATATGCCACAGTGTCCACCACAGCAGGAGTCTGTTACTCGTCTTAGAAATGACAGTGGAGAATGGGGTTGCATGAGGAAAAACAAATCTACTCTATTTTCAGAAATTCTTTTACGACATGACTTGACAGTTGTGCATTTGTTTGATTGA
>CM045732.1:57228495-57325995 GCA_024760905.1 Plotosus lineatus
AAATATTGCAACAAAGCAGAAAAGCAGTCTTTTTCCTCCTTAATAAAGTGGCCTTCATGTGAGACTGAATTATCCCACCGCATGTCAGTACCTAGAAAATTTTTGGCATTTGCTGTTATACACTGAAGCTCCATACATCAAATTTTTTTTCATGCATGCATAAAACTCTTCGATGAATGTGACCGACAGTCTGTATGCAACGTGAAAATCTGGCTCATGCAATGTTTTGTTTGTCCATAGAACACAATGTGATTGTTAACAATGGTAACTCGTGTGTGTGTGTGTGTGCGCGCGCGCGGGGTTAAAAAGAAAAAAAAAAAAAAAATCTCAATTTTCAAATCAACTTATGATTAGTGCTGATTTTTTAAATTTCTAATGCAAACATAAAATAACAGTATTGTACAGAGCTACAGATCTAGTGTGACTTGTGAAGTATAATCAGAGGATTTATAATTTCTCAATTCTGATACAGTGGCGGAAACCAGAACCCAATATTATCAAGGACATCATACCCTTAAACAACCATAAATAATGTCAGCTGCAATTTAATTACAATTTTAATAAACACATGGACAGACAATTCAGGGAAAAAAAAAAAAAAAAAAAAAAAAAAAAAAAAAAGCAACAACAACTTCAACTGCCAATAAATAGGATAATACATGCTTAATTAAAAAAAAAAAAAAAAAATGCTCATAAACTTCATCTGTTCCTGCCTGCTAAAAATCTGAAAGCAACTGATGTAAAGCATCCGTTACAGTCTATAATTCTCAATTATGATTCTCCTTACACTGAGATGCCATCAGTCACTCACACTGGAATAATAATCAGTTTCATATGGAATGTAAAAAAAAACGATCAACAGAGGTGTCTTTGAAGAGGCTTACAGTCTCTTGTGTGATGTATCCTTGGCAATAGTTTTTATTAAGAGCACATACTTAATTTAAAAAAGCAATTCTAATTTAAAAACAAAAATATTGGAATCCACAGGTGAATTTTTGGCGCACACAGAAAAAAGGGCTGGGTTAAAACAGACAAGCGCAGAAATAAGGACACAGCACTTACAGTGCTGCATTAGGTTTTGCTGTCGAGTCTACTTTGATGTAGCCTGCATTTCAGATTTCCAGAATGCGCAGAAGTGTTATGTGGCTTCAGGACTGTTTGAAGCATGAGGTTTCCTCTTCCTCACCGAGATGTCAGCTTCAATGCCAGGGCTTCCTTCTTCCTCAGTGAACTCCTCCTCTCCGGACGCCCGCTGACTCTCATTGTCCAGGTCGGATACATGCCTCTCCTCCATCAGCATGTCATCCATCTCATCGTCCGAGCCTTCATATTTTTGAAATACAACTAGACAGAAAAGAAATAGAAGGTAAGAGTGGATAACATACATAATGGAACTGCATGTCTATACGCAGAAGTGATAAACACTGGGGGCACAGAGACCAAACTGATCAAGTACATGTCTCAGGAGTATACGACCTCAATTCTAACAACACAAACAATAAAACATACAGTAGTTGTGTATAAACACAAAGAAACAGTAATTAAATCGATATAAGTGCAATATAACCTTACTTTATATGATAATGTTTAATTAAAATTACTGCTACCCAAATCATGCTTCTTCCTACACACACACACACACACACACACACACACACACACACACACACACACACACACACGAGTCCTTTTACTTCTTTAGGATAAACTGTGACTATTGCTTTAGATGAAAAATATAGTTTTCTGTTGTCTATTCTTATACCTTACATGCTGTAGAAGCCATGGGGGGGTGTCATAATGAGAAGAAGGAAAATAAATAAATAAATAAAAAAAATACACCTCCAGTAATATTGGAACAGCAAAGCCAATACACTTGTATTGGCACTATATAAAAGACAAGTGTTTTTGAGATCAAGATGAAAATTAGACAATAGGTCAGAATTTCAGATTTAATTTGCTGATATTTGTTATAAAATTATGGAAAGAAAAAAAAAAAAAAAAAAAAAAAAAAAAAGACATGCCCTGTGATGGCCTGGTGATCTGTCTAGGGTGCACTCTGCCCTCGCCCAGAGTCAGCCGAGATGGGCGCCAGCCTCCCTGCAGCCCAATTAAAATTAAGTGGTTCAGAGAATGAATGAAAAATACATAGCAATATGACCGTGGCACATCTTGTTGTTCAAGTCCATGACCACATGCATCCTATGATTTTAGAGTAACTTAAAACAAATAATAGCTCCGTCTACTTTGAGTCATGTGCTGTTAAAAACGATGAGTGACAATTTGCACAAGGCAGGGGTAAAAACATCACAACCCACTCGTTGAGTAAAGCTTCAAGAGCAGATATATAGACGCCCTCATACAAGATGCAAACACTCAACTGTAAGCGAAAGCTGGACCGGAACTAGCAAACAAGACTAAAACAAAAGCCAAGCTCTATCAAAGTGGTGGAAATGCCAGTGTGTGGAGAAAAATGATCATCAGAATCTAAAACATACAAGTTCCTCAGCCAAACAAGGTGGAGGCTGTCTCATAGTTTGCGCCTGCATAGTATCTTCTGGAACGGACTCGCCAGTCTTTATTTATGAGGAAACTCATTAAGGTTGCAGAAGAATTAATTCACACGTCTACAACAAGATTCTGTCCACCAATGTTTTAGACTAAATGAGCATGGATTTAAAATTTTGAAGAGAAGTTTGACCAGGCAAACTCTCGCCAGAACAAACATCAAATGCACCAAAAGCCGAGAAAAGACTACAATTAATGACAATGGGTTGCCAGCTTGTGGATATACTGTCGCTACAGCAAGTAAAGAACATGCAAACAAATGCTTAAAAATTCCATAAAGGTAAAGTCTGTTGGGATTTTTACACCCGAGCCATGGTGGCTCATCAGGCCAGTGCTTATCCGCAGTTTCCATAATTTGAAGCGACTAGGGGTTCAACTCCTCCTGGATGAGATGCTAGTCCACTGCAGGTTACCGTCCCAGTATATTTTTACTGGTACCCATTTACACTGCAGGGTGAACAGAGGCACACTTGTGGTTGAGACCTCACCCAAGAGTCTTAGCACAGTGGGGGTCTAACTGGGATTTGAGAACACAACCTCTTGATCAGGAGTGCAGCACCCTAACTACTACGCCACCGGCTCCACCCTACCCACTTAACATTTCCATTGAGGTTTAATTTTGGATTCGTTTGGATTGCATTTCCAGTTATGCAGCATTTATAGAGAGAGAGAATGGAGAAATGTGATTGGTTCACTATATGGGATGGACATAATGAGTGAATGATGATTGAAACAAAATGGCAGACAAAACACTGATTTGAAAATTGTAAAAATTAAGAAAACAATGCTTTCCCCCAGAAAAAAAAATAGCTCTGCAATACTGTAAAACTTTTCATTTTTATATTATGTAGTAGATTTGTATTGCGCTTTATCCATACTGAATATTATGCTCAAAGCGCACTGGGGAGTGTTCAGTTAATGATGATAACTCTATTGTCAAAGTACATTACATACATGGAATTTTGGTTTTTGTGCTCTGGGCACCTGTCGCCACTGTGGAGCGCCAGTTATTGTGTTGTTCTATCCCTTGATGTTGAGCGCCAAGCAGGAAGCAACAACTGCCGAATTTTAACATCTTATGGTATGACGTGGCCGGATTCGAACTCCGACCTTCCGGAGGATAAAGCGGACGCTCTACCAACTGAGCTAAATACCCGGTGAATGGGGATTTTTGTGACAGTAAACAAGCACTTCACTCAAATGGACCGAGTTTCAAGAGATTCCAGCTTATTAAATATTTATCAAAACTTAAATGGTTTTGTTTATTATTTCGATAGCAACATGAATTTCAAATGGAAACATGGGATATGGAAAATTTTAAACAATTGTCTCTTACTACAGCAAAGCAAGTCTCTCAACATCAGGGCAGCCATTTTTTTTTTTTCTTCAGAGAAAACAAACTCTTTTCCATCACAGGCAGTCCAGAACTTTCTCAAGCCATTAAAATGCCAAATTCATTTTAAAATGCATTAAGCAAGTCTGAGAAATCCCGCCAACAGTCCATAAAAATCCTCCAACCAGCAAAGCTGAGGAAAGCTCATACAAAGTCAGTGAACTGAACAGCACCAAGCGCTGCCCTGCACTGCTCACGTGTCTGACTTTTGCACGTGAATGCAGAGTTCACCTTCTATTATCAAGATATTTAAAACATGTAACAATATACCTTCATTTTAGTATGGGGATTTTTATGACTTATGTTTCCATGTAGTGCATATGAAAATTATTTCACTTCAGTTTCAGAGGCTGTCATTGAATCGTCCCTCAGCATTCCATGTGAAGGACCATTCAGCAACATCCACGGAACCTTCAGTGAATAACTGTTAATTATGTATTTATCTTACCAGTCTCATCCTCTGTATACTTTGCCCTGGATGGGCAAATGCAGTCAGCAATCAGCACCAGCATCTGTTTGAAATGCAGAGACGATTTAGGAGAACAGTTTTATTCTATAACGCAAGGTTCCATTTCCACCCACTTTATTCCCAAACATGCAAGTACAATAGATAATGATTACACAAGCAAGAGTTGTATAACACTTTTGCTGAACACCTTTATTTTCTTATATAACTCTATAATGCTGCAAGTCATTATCTCTTTGCCAGATCAGAACATTACAACTGGAAAAGTCATGTACAGATTCTCCCTAATGTTAGTGTACAGAAAAACATACATTTAAAAAAAAGTATATATTTTTATATAAGTGGGCTTTTAAGGGCCTGTGGAAAAGTAATACATAAAACACCTTCATGAAAATATGGCACCACACAACATCATAGTCATTATTTCACCAAGGTAGATTTTGGTAGTTTTTACTTACCAGCCCAAGGAGAAGGCCCAAGAACAATGTGACAATGGCGAAGATTACATAAGAGCCCCATGATGGAATGCCAAGAGTGCTTGTTAGGTAGGTGTGCATATGCTAAATAAATGTAAAAAATAAAATTAATTAATTAATTTTAAAAAAATTGAATATCTGATACAAAAACGTGACTCCAACAAATATGACAATGCTTTACACTACTTTCTCAAAGTAAATAAAATCCAAGTGGTTAAATTCAATCGACATTTGAATTCCAATTCTTGACTCACTGTCCATTGATTAACGTTGTCGCACTCTTACTTTATATACAGTGGTACCTCACTTTACGAAATTAATCCATTCCAGCGCCTTTTTCGTAACCTGCATTTTTTGTAAATTGAACCGCATTTTACATGTAAAACGTGTGATTCGTTCCAAGGCTCCCAATACTACCCCCTGAACCCTTTAAAAATTATAAAAGCATACCTTTTAAGACCTTCTGCTTCAATATCATACAGATGGTAGACGGGTTTGGCCATATTCCTTTGCGATATCACTCGAGCCCTTTTCTTCTTCTCACTTGCACCAGAAATTGGGCCCGCGTGTGCGCGTGTGTGTGTGTGCGCGCGCATGCGTGTTGATCATGTCTTCTTAGCAGAGTTATAATCTTACAAATGTTTATGGAAGGTTAAAAGCCTGAGTCAAGAAATAAAGCATGAAACAACAGTAACTCTGTCCTTTACACGAAAAGCATTATGGTCGATGCAGCTCCATAAAAGCCAATGGTAGGGAGCTGCATCATCCCTCCTAGCCAATGGGAGGCCAGCAGGGCAGGATGTTTGAAAGTCATTGATGGGAGAGCAGCTCGTGTATTGTTTGAATGGCGCATTTAAATGGCGCTTTCATAACGTGAACTTGTTTAAAATCCAGAGAGAAAAATTTTAGGAAAATTCATTTCGTAACCTGCATTTTCATTTGGTGAGACTTTCGTAAAGTGAGGTACCACTGTATTAAAATCTAATTTACAAAAACTTACACAGTGGATATGCCACATATTCTAAAGCTAATACTAAAACGGATTAAAAACATGTTTTTAAGAAACATGCCTAATTATATTAATCTAATAGATCAGTCATTGCACTTTCTGGTTTCTGCATTGTCCATTTCTTACATTTTTACTTTCTATATCAGTGGTCTCCAACCCTGTTCCTGGAAATCTACCCTCCTGCAGGTTTTATTTCCACCAAAAAAAAAAAAAAAAATCCAACAATCTGACAGACCTCTGACCTGTTCAACAACTTCAAATCAATAATCAAGGACTCAGATGTGCAAGATTAAGGTTGGCGTAAAATCTGGAGGTATTCAGCTCTCCAGAAAGTGTTGGAGACCACTGCACCACTGCTCTACATGTATTTTAAGTGATAACTAAATTAT
Organism: Plotosus lineatus; assembly: GCA_024760905.1. NCBI lineage: Eukaryota > Metazoa > Chordata > Actinopteri > Siluriformes > Plotosidae > Plotosus > Plotosus lineatus. Next base: position 57,234,794 of record CM045732.1, read on the forward strand.
TTGTCCAGCAGCTTTAGAACATTCTATGCAACAGTAGATGGCTAAAATGTAGATGTTCTATGCTCTCTTTCCTGTCACTTACAAATGACATTAGCCAATTATGGTTTCTGTGAGTTCATGTATACAAAAGAGATGACTGTGCTTTAATATGAATTTGCAGATGTTTGAGGAGAAGGGGGGAAATAAAAAAAAAGGTTGGTTGGCATCACATGTCTTAAAGAAAGCATTTGGTGACCTTTGCCCTCCCTGGATCCCTGGATGGAAGCCCTTGTGTGGTGGTGAAGAATGCCAGATTTCTTCAAACCACACTATAATCCACTTTACAATTTCCATGGCATTGATTTCACACACACACACACACGTACCCGAATCCAAACAGAAAGCCGGAACAGTCCAGCCATTCCTGACATCCTGTGATAAAAACAAAATATATATGAATAGTGAGAACTCCACACATGGGATAACATTTGTAAGAAAATTCGTAAGAAACACATATCCGAGGTCTGTTATGACCGTAATACTGAAACCCTGAAGGCTAAACATGACTTATATGTAAAGACGAGTATGTGCTTTACAAGATAGATGATGGCGATTTCCATCCTGGCAGCGGCTCCACAGCCTCCCACTTTTTTTGAACAATGTATGCTTGGATATCTTCAATCGTCCGTGACGACATGTATCTTCTGAAACTTCCATCTTTAGCACTGCAATAGACATGAAATGGGCATTTGACCACAGACTATAAAACAAGCTGTGATTATATTCCACAGAGAGGCAGTCGAGCTGATATAATCCAAAAACAAAACCAACTGATGACTGACTGTTCAACTAAGGAAAAAAAAAAAAACAACAACAAAAAAAACAATGATGTATTGTAAATACATTGTGCGAATACAACGAGCTACCTGGAAATTTTCTCCCTTTTAAAAATGAAGGAACTTTGTCTGAGTGCTCGCTCCCATATTAAAATTTAGATTTATTTATGGCTATGAGTGCCAAGTAATATACATTCAGAGAGGGGTCAATGAACCCAATATTCAATGTGTCCCAAACAGCCTAACCTACAGTAATTAAAACGGTTGCAACACCGAACTGACAAAACAGATTGAATTTGATAATAAAAACAGCTGGCATACAATTTCATCATCACCTAATTGGTTTAGTTTGTGAAGCATGCTGTTGCTCACAATCCTTGATTAAGCACAAAAACACATTTGGTGAAAAACGGAGGAGAATGTTATAAATACAATTAAGAATTTTTTTCTACATCATGTTTCACTTACTTCTTTTAAAGCGTGTCTACAAGTAAAGTAAAAGTGCTTAGTTATAGTCTGCATCATACAACATTTTTAAACTCAGAATTCTGGAGACTTACTGAAAGATAGTCGGTAATGTAGTGACCAGAAAGCGCCCACTTAAACCTGCAGAAAAGAGCAACACATAGCAAAGAAAGAGGGAATGAGTTGTTACACTATATATAGCCGATGTTGCAGTGCAACTGCAGGTTCTACATGCTCATCTCCCATGTGTGGGAGTTTCATACTGCTGCAATAGCAGAACTGTAGTACGAGTGATGGAAATCAGATAAACAGTAGCAAGGGTCTTATTTTCACCCAACAGCCGAGGTCTCTGCACAGACAATGTCTACGTAGACATTCATCAGCAGTAGATAAAAGGTAAAACTTAAAAGTAGGAAGTCCATTTCACGGTTTCTTTCTTTCTTTCTTTTTTGAAGGCTAAAAATGTGTACACACGTTCCCGGGAATTTCTTTTAGGCATTATGAAGCTAAAAATGTGAATTAAAAAAAAAAAAAAAATTTAAATACCTAACACACCGCGAGTGCCATAAGAAAAATAAACATCAGGCTGGTGTGGTATGGCCCAATGTTTTTCTAGAATTTCACATCTGAGGGTCTGCTGCTCATTTCGCTAGTTAAATGATTAGCTATTAATAAGCATAACATAATTATACAAGTGCAAGTCATGGGCCCGATTTTGTTGTTGCAGCAATGCTAACACAACCCAAACAGACAACCCAATAAAATGAAAATGATGGCCCAAACAACCTGATGCACATTTTGCTACAAGTTTCTGAAAACACGTGAATATTTTTGGAGCTCCACTTTTAGGCAGTGCCCAACTATTTTATACAGTATTTTATCCACATAAGTTAGTTTCTGTCATCACTTTCATTGTTATAACATAAACAGTAATAAATAGTCATTATCTTGGCAAGCATTTCTCTGGGGTTCGGTCCTGAAGACTTTTTGTCACAGAAAACTTACTATTACAAAGCCCTGACACACAAAGCCCACATTTATATTACATAGGAACGGCATGGTCTGCTGTCTCGCAGAGATTCTGAGTTATAATGAGTGGATAATGTTTGAAGAAAAATGGATGACTGAAAGTTTGTCATGGTCACGTGCGGCCATCACAGTCATGCTTTAATGTGGAAAAACAATTATATGCCTCAGGCTTTATTTGTTTATTATGAAGCTTAACTTGTGTAAAAGATCTGTAATACAAGTCAATTTGAATTATGTGTTATTACAGAACATAGTCATTATTATAAAACCTCCAGGCAGTCAGTAGGATCAGAGCAGTAGGGTTGGGGGATCGGCACTTTCAGAACAATCCAACTCAAAAAATCATCAATCATCAGCGCTTTACAAACACGGGCAATTGTTTAAGCACAGAATAAGTATAATCAAGGCGAGATCTTTGTGTTTATTTTGTGAGGCGGAAACCATCTGAAGTTGAATAACCATCTTTGGGCTGCTGTAACAAATTGCCTGCCATATCTGTTCACCTTCAATGTCCTTCCCCATCTCCTGTGGTTCTTCTTCCCCGATTAGTCTTTACCAAGGTTATTGAGTGTCCTTATGAAAGATAGCTTTTAACATGAAGTTGACCTGCACTTTCTATTTTGGAAATGCATGACGAGCAGACCACATGCCTACACACGAAATAAGCCTAGCATTCACCTTGCATTGATATAGCTAAGAACCAGTAGCATAGGGCCGGGACAGATAATTATACAATAAATAATTCTTGCATTTATTTATTGCAATTATTACTTAAAAAGTCTGACAAGTGAATACAGTGATTCAATTTATAAGGAATACTGACTTGCTACCATAAGTAAAAAGAGGTAGCTGCTATATATTATATTATATTATACACACACACATACACACACACATACACACACACACACATATACACCCTGTGTTTCCAGCGGTGTGCATTCAGGTGTTCAACAAGCCCAACCTGGCCGCTGGTGAGCCCCTCAAAAAAAAAAAAAAAAAAAAACATACTAATTTGTTGCAGTAGTTGCATGTATTTAAGGTCAATTAGAGGAATACTGGGAAGCCATGATGTATCATTATGAAGACCTATCATGATTAGTTTTGCAGTTTATTATATTTTTATTTATCAAAAGTGTCTCAAAAATGTGTTCAAAGATTGTACAGTACAAATGGACAGGAATACAGCATTAGCCTCTATCATACACTGCTTCCACATAATTACACACAGCATGCAATTTGAGGATTGTGTAAGGCCTGTTTTACACTACACAGAAACACTAGTCTGTTAATTGTTTTACCCATCACACTGTACAAGATGATCTCAATCAAATCTTGACTGGATTCTATAACAGCCCTGTGATGAACAATCAGTGCATTCCAATATCATCAAGCATTGTAACAGGTATGGCTGAGTGTTTAAGGCTCTGAATTACTTATCCAAAGTTCAGGCATTCTCGTCCCACTACCACCAAAATGCCAGTCAAGCCATTGAGCAAGGCCTTTAAGCCTCAGCTGAAGAGCGTAGAACTAGAGTAGTCTAACCAACAGAAAGTGGTTTTAAAAAAACATATACAGACACACACAAATATATATTTTATATATATATATATATTCTCTCTTTCTCGGGAGTCACCATAGCGACATCACACATTTTGATTTGGCATGGGTTTTTTTTTTACGTCAGATGCCCTTCCTGTCACAAGCCTTTAGCAAGGGACAGAAATATGCCAACAGCTTTGCAGCCTACTCTTGACGAAAGTCAGCAATGGTTCTTTTACATGCCTCTCACCATAGACAGTGAGAGACCTGGCCTGCCTTTGATAACCCAGTTAGCTGCACTGGGGGGGGTGACAACCCTGTGGGGACTCGAACCCCTAACCTTAGGATCAGCGATCCTGCGCCTTGACCACTAGACCACCACTGCCCCTCACACACGCAGACACACACACATAAATAATATATATGTATTTGTGTGTGTGTGTGTGTGTGTGTGTGTGTGTGTAATGTAATATATATATATATATATATATATATATATACGCACATATACCCATACATACACACACATATACCCATATATACACACATATATATATACACGCACATATACCCATACATACACACACATATACCCATATATACACACATATATATATACACACACATATACACATACATACACACAGGGGCAGTGGTGGTCTAGTGGTATAGGGCGCTGGATTGCTGATCCAAAGGTTGGGGGTTCGAGTCCCACTCTCCACAAGGTTGTCACTGTCCGTCCCCCGTCCCCCCCGCCCGTGCAGCTAACTGGGTTATCAAAGGCGGGCCATGTCTCTCACTGTCTATGGTGAGAGGTTCATGTAAAAGAACCATTGCTGTCTTTCGTAAAGAGTAGCTACAAAGTCGTCAGTGTGTTTCTGTCCCTTGCTAAAAGGGTTGTGACAGGAAGGGCATCCGACGTAAAACCCTCTGCCAGATGAAAACATGCGAATCAGATGATTCGCTGTGGCGACTCCCGAGTAAAAGGGAAAAAGCCAAAAGGAAGACAGACAGACACACACACACACACACACACGAAAAAAGTCTAAAAACGATGAATGCAAGTCACTCTGGGTATGAGTGTCCGCCAAATGTCAGAAATATGTGATCAGCACTCACTCAGAAAATAAGCTTGCACAAAAGCATTGCAATGTGCAGTTCAGGAAATAAAAGATATCTCCAATTTTTTTTTGGGTTCCACAGTCTCCTGTTTGTGGTTTTCAGATAACTAGGGTGCCTAATGACTTATCACTTAGTCAGAGACCCTACTCCAACTACTGATGAAACACCAAAATCTTTACAAAAAAATTCAAAGAATTTATACATGACACATGTATTTTATCTGTTACAAAATCCTTAGATCAAAAAAAAAAAAAAAAAAAAAAAAAGATTGTTACAGTATCAGCGTGTCTGGTCATAAGTTTGGTATTTTGTGTGGTGCTGACCTGAAAGGATCACAGAAGTAAAGGTGGTTTAAAAACAACAAAATCCTCCTCCCACTCCCACTCACACACACACACACACACACACGATCAATACAAAATTAGCTTCCAAATACTAAGTCGTGGCTGTTATAGACAATAACCACCCTCTTAATTAGGTCTATACAGTATATCCTAGCATACAACACTTTTATATCAAGGACCTTGGCATATTTTTTCACTTGGAGTCTGGGAGTTAATAATACCGATCTGGCAACACAGTCTCACAATTCAGTAGTTGTGCTGCTACTACACAAGCCCGAATTCTGATCTCTGCCTTTCTTTTTAACTTCCATCCTGTCTGTTCAACAGTGTTTTACCTACAGGAGAACAAAACACAAACCTGGTTGCTGTGTGACGTCAACATTTCCTACTGATACCCCCAGATTGTGGCTCAGTTTACCAAAAGCCTCCCAGTCGGTTTGGATGTGCTGACACGCTGGACACCACGGGGCGTAGCTGTAGGGAAATAAACAGCACTGTTACCATTCAATCTGGACATGATGATGATGGCGATTACTGTCAATCATACGTAACCGTATGTTTATGTGTACACGTAGGACTTGTATTAACTAACAGTCACGTGCTAGCTAGCCCGGACACGAATACACGCTTACTGTATAAACTAAAAGCACAATAAAATGTAACAAAGTTGGAACGCCTGGGTCCACTAGTGACATCACTTCCGCTCTGTATGGCCATCAAAAGATGCCACGGTGGGCGTGGTGCGTCAAAACCTAAAAATGTCAATCCTTAAACCCGATCTGTCAGTTTAGTAAGTGAATAATCCTCAATAATAATATTTAGCTAGGTCAAATAAAACATTCGGAACATGTGATACTACTCACAATTTTAACATCCACTCTCCCTCGAGAATAAGAGTCCAGTTTGAATCAGTGATTGTAAACACGCCGCTCTCGCTTTCAGCGGTGACGTTTCGAAGCTGAACTATAAAAACACTCAAAATAGATCCGAACCAAAACACGCTCCGTAACACATTCAGACTCTGCTCCCCCGCCATGTTGCCAGAGACCTGAAATTTCTCTCCCTCCTTTTTTTTTCAAGACAGACCTTATTGTCGGAATCACACGCCTTCCGCAAATTTCTAATGACTTTTGTAACCGGATGTGGTGGTATCTGATTGGCTCTAACGGCTTCCATCGGCTTCCATCGCTTGTTTGTCAGCAGTAAGTCCCGCCTTTGTTTAGTCGAACGCGCCGCTTTTTTCCACCATTCGAATCCTTCAGTTAAGCTTACAGGCCACGCCTCCGCTTGCTTGTGATTTGCTAGAAAAAGATTGACGTTCTTTTTCAACCATAGCGTCGGCCTACTCGGATCTAACTGGAATGTGTTTCCATGATTGAGAGATTTCCATGATTATTTATCATAAATGAATTGTGAATGTCTGAAGGTTTTCCTAGGTGTTACTCTACCAAGTGAACTCAACATTCACCAGAAAAAGAGAAAGGAGAGTAAAGGTCACGTGGATCAAACACTCAAAACAATGGATCTGCTAAGCTACACTTCTGATAGGTTCTGATAAGTTCTGATAGGTTAGCAAATGCTTTTATTATTATTTTATAAAATTCTTATTAATTTGCAGCATTTATATTTAAGTAATTGTATTTAGGACATACTTTTGGTTAGCACATTAATTATGATATACTGTATTTATAGCAGAATTCTATACATGAACATGGTCTGGATGGTTATGCTGTGTCCCTGCATTGCTGTACCTTCATTTCGGATGGTTGTCCCATGTCCACATATTTCTGTGTAGTACTATCTCATCAATTTCATTTTGGATGGTTGTCCCATGTCCACATATTTCTGTGTTGTACTATCCCATCAATTTCATTTTGGATGGTTGTCCCATGTCCACATATTTCTGGGTTGTACTATCTCATCAATTTCATTTTGGATTGTTGTCCCATGTCCACATATTTCTGTGTTGTACTATCCCATCAATTTCATTTTGGATGGTTTTCCCATGTACACATATTTATGTGTAGTACTATCCCATCAGTTTCATTTTGGATGGTTGTCCCATGTCCACATATTTCTGTGTAGTACTATCCCATCACTTTCATTTTGAATGGTTGTCCCATGTCCACATATTTCTGTGTAGTACTATCTCATCAATTTCATTTTGGATGGTTGTCGTACTATCCCATCAATTTCATTTTGGATGTTTGTCCCATGTCCACATATTTCTGGGTTGTACTATCCCATCAATTTCATTTTGGCTGGTTGTCCCATGTCCACATATTTCTGTGTTGTACTATCCCATGAATTTCATTTTGGATGGTTGTCCCATGTCCATATATTTCTGTGTTGTACTATCCCATCAATTTCATTTTGAATGGTTGTCCCATGTCCACATATTTCTGTGTAGTACTATCCCATCAATTTCATTTTGGATGTTTGTCCCATGTCCATATATTTCTGTGTTGTACTATCCCATCAATTTCATTTTGGATGGTTGTCCCATGTCCACATATTTCTGTGTAGTACTATCCCATGAATTTCATTTTGGATGGTTGTCCCATGTCCATATATTTCTGTGTTGTACTATCCCATCAATTTCATTTTGGATGTTTGTCCCATGTCCATATATTTCTGTGTTGTACTATCCCATCAATTTCATTTTGGATGGTTGTCCCATGTCCACATATTTCTGTGTAGTACTATCCCATGAATTTCATTTTGGATGGTTGTCCCATGTCCATATATTTCTGTGTTGTACTATCCCATCAATTTCATTTTGAATGGTTGTCCCGTCCCGTGTCCACATATTTCTGTGTAGTACTATCCCATCAATTTCATTTTGGATGGTTGTCCCATGTCCACATATTTCTGTGTAGTACTATCCCATCAATTTCATTTTGGATGGTTGTCCCATGTCCATCCCATGTCCTCCTTTTTCTTCTTCTTTTCCTTTTGGCTGTTCCCTTCAGGGGTCGCCACAGCGAATCATCGCATTTTTTTATTTGGCATAGGTTTTTACGTCGGATGCCCTTCCTGACACAACCCTTGAGCAAGGGGAAAAAGTCAGCAATGGTCTTTTTACATGAATCTCTCACCATAGACAGTGAGAGACGTGGCCAGCCTTTGATGACCCAGTTAGCTGCACTTTGGGGGGCAGTGACAACCTTGTGGAGAGTGGGACTCGAACCCCCAACCTTTAGGATCAGTGATCCAGGCCCTTTGCCACCAGGCCACCAGACCACCACTGACCTAATGAGATATGCGGTATATATTTTTAAAAACTAAAAACAGTAAGAAAGGAGGTTCTTTTACATTTACAGCATTTGGCAGATCCTCTTATCCAGAGCAACTTACAATTATCATTTCTATACAACTGAGGAATTGAAGGTTCAGGGCCTTGCTCAAGGGCCCAACAGTGATCACAGTAGGGATTGAACCACTGATTAGTATCACATCGCCTTAATCACTAAGCCACCACTGCCTTTTTTTTTTTTTTTTTTTATACTAAACTACTCTTCCAAAGGTTTGGGGAACCCAGCTGTTTATCGATCCAGATGTTGCCCCTGTTTACAGTCACAGTTATTGTCCCAGTCAGAAGTTATGAGCCTCAACAAGTACACTATACTTTATTATCTGAGAGAAGAGCAAACATTTTAAACTACATCCTGATACACAACACAAGTTCCTAACAACAACAACCAAGCAACAGAAGCAGGTAGAGATGTGTTCGTTAATAAAAAAATATGATGAGTGCACAAGATCAGGTTCAGATCTTCTTCTTCTGATATCTATTTAAAAAAAACCAAACAAACAAAAAAAACATTTATGCTCCAATATCTAGTTGTGAGCATGTTGATGCTGGTCCAGTTTATTTGGCTGCACTTTACACAGGTTGCAGGCTTTCATCACCTCAGCTTCATCCAAACGCACTATAGGAGGCGCTCAATCCCAGCGAGCAAAGTGTTCAAGTGCCGCAAATGAGTGAACGCGCGGAGGCCACTCACACTGCCCGCCCCCCCTCCCCCTTCGCCCCGCCCCCTCCCCCCATTCACTCGCCATCATTCAGGAGCGCGCTTCTTTCACTGCTCAGTTTTACCTCCCTCATCTCCGAGATCTGTCGGAATTCACTGCAGGATCCTTCACATAAATTTTTACAGACATTATAGGAAAAAAAACAAATAATAATAAAAACAAACATTTAGCTCGAGATACATCATGTTGGCGCGCATGTAGATCTCCTGCTCAGTCATTTTCCGTACAGCCCTCAATCAGGGCTCTGAAAGAAGACAGAAGAACTCGAGTCATCTCTTTCCTGCCTTTGTTGTTGTTGTTGTTGTTTTTTTTCTCTTGTTTTGGAGGTAAATGTGAATGCTGAATGGCCGGAGCACAGCCCGGGGTTCACGCGCTGCAGCTCAAGCCGGTGTGCGTACCGGAGAGTCTGAAGAAGGGCAGCAGGTTTATGAAATGGGACGAGGTGAGTCAGGAAGCGCCGCGCGTGCGCTCGGCTTTTACGCTTTTCCCCCTTTGAGTTACAAGACAACAGAGCGAGCCCGAGATCATTCCGAGTCGTGTGGGCATCAGGTTCCGCTCGCCAAAACATCCGAGTCATACACCTGCTCATTTAAACCTGATAATACCGCTCACATCCGGTCATCTGCGAGCTCGCGCCACCTCGCGCCACCTCAGCGTGGTCTGAACGGAGGCACAAACCTGAACAGGTTGGTGTACTGACCCGATCATTTCTTCTTCTTCTTCTTTTTCATCTTCTTCATCATCTTCATCATCATCATCATCATCTTCTTCGTCTTCTTCATCATCTTAATCTTCTTTTTATTATTATTCTTATTCTTCTTTTTCATCTTCTTCTTCATTATCATCTTCTTCCTCTTCTTCATCATCTTCTTCTTCTTCATCATCTTCGTCTTCTTCATCATCTTAATCTTAATCTTCTTATTATTATTCTTATTCTTCTTTTTCATCTTCTTCTTCATTATCATCTTCTTCATCTTCTTCATCATCTTAATCCTTTTCTTCTTCTTCTTCTTAGTGTTCTTTTTCAGCTTCTTCTTCATCATCTTCTTCTTAATTATCATCTTCATCATCATCATTTTAATCTTCTTCTTATTATTCTTGTTATTGTTCTTTTTCATCTTCTTCTTCATCATCATCTTCTTCATCATCTTCTTCATATTCTTCTTCATCTTTTTCTTCATCTTAATCTTCTTCTTCTTCTTCTTAGTCTTCTTTTTCATCTTCTTCATCATCTTCGTCATCATCTTCTTCATCATCATCTTCTTCATCTTCTTCATTATCTTAATCTTCTTCTTATTATTCTTCTTAGTCTTCTTTTTCATCATCATCTTCTTCTTCTTCTTCTTCATCATCTTAATCTTCTTCTTTTTCATCTTCTTCATCATCATCTTCATCATCTTATTCATCTTCTTCTTCATCATCATCTTCATCTTCTTCTTCATCTTAATCTTCTTCTTCTTCTTCTTAGTCTTCTTTTTCATCTTCTTCATCATCTTCTTCATCATCTTCTTCATCATCATCTTCTTCTTCATCTTCTTTATCATCATCTTAATCTTCTTCTTATTCTTCTTCTTAGTCTTCTTTTTCATCTTCATCATCTTCTTCATCATCTTCTTCATCTTCTTCTTCATCTTCTTTATCATCATCTTAATCTTCTTATTATTCTTCTTCTTAGTCTTCTTTTTCATCTTCTTCATCATCTTCTTCATCATCTTCTTCATCATCACCATAATCATCATCTTCTTCTTCTTCTTCTTCTTCTGCAACCAGCATGCATCACTGATCTCGGTGCTTGGTGATGCTTTTCGGGATTTTTGGAAACCCTGAGTCTGATTACTTTCGATAACGTGGCCTATGTACACATGACAAGGACACAGTTCAATAAGATTTCTTTGATTTATTTCCGGAAATAAAGGCAGATCTGTTCAAATCTATTCTGTAATATTTATTGGGCGACACGCGCAGGCTGCTGTTTGAGTAATTATTGGAGTGTAATGCAGTCCCTCAGTGCTGCACTGATAATGATGGAGAGGATGAGGAGGCTGATCTGCTGCTCACCTGTTGGTTCTTTAAAAAGAAAGACACGGAAAAAAAACCCAAAACTCCTCTACTCAACTCTAGAGCTGCAATTAAACAAGCTCTGTGTATAATCAAGCAATTTTACATGGATTATAGTGATGGGTATTACCAGCTCCCTGTAAATGATTATTAAATGATTATTATTATTAAATGATTCAAAATAACATAACAGAGTAAAAATAATGTACATGACTGGATATTTGTCTGAAGCTGATATGGATGTACACAATCATCAGTCATGGTATGTGATGATGTACCAATACATCCAAATACTGGGCCTGAAGCTGGAGATCTGGTACAGTATTGTTTCATAGATTTTGTGATCTTTTCGACAGATTAATGTTTGAACCTTGATATGTCCAAATAAATAGAAAGCATGGCTTGTTTCAAATTACATTATTATCATTATACTGCCAGGGGTTTTGCATAAACTTAGAGATTCAGCTCAATTACTGAGATGATGTGTGAAATCAGGCAATCCTCAGAGCCAGAGATGATTTCATAATATGTACTGTACCAAAGAACAAGTAGGAAAGTAGTACTGCATCCTTAGTATTTGATGTTATCCATAATTTATGAGAGCGCACTGTCTAAACACACGCACACACACAGAGAGAGAGAGAGAGAGAGAGAGAGCGGTGAATAATCCAGCATTTCCTAACAGCAGTGTTCATTTCTTCAGCAAAAAGCTCTTTCACAAAGTGGTAACTAAATATGATGCAGATGGTGCAACTTATTCATGCATGCTCTTCGTTTCTGTGATCAACAAGAGGTGGCACGTTCTTATGAGAGGCTGCACAATGTGAGACGCTGTTCAAGCCTATTTATCACTACCTACCCCTGCAGAATTTACAAGCTGCTAGAAGGGAGACAATAAATAAAGGTTTGTGGTATGCTCATGCAGAAATGTAGGCAGTTCAAAGCTTGGGCTACACATTAAACTGAAAATATTGGTCTGTTGCTATGGCAACTTTCATGCTTTTAATCTTTCTCTTCTTGGCTCACTACTTTAGCTAAGATGCGCTCTGCCACCCAACTTAGATATGCTCGTGCATGTGGGCAGATCCTCCGAGGGTCTTAAATAACACAATTAGAGAGCTGTAAAGGATACAGCATGCTGCAGTGAGTGAACAGTGGACATCGAACACACGGGAAAAGTGTCCCTTTCCCTTCTGGGACAGACAGACAGCTGTATTAAATTTTCCGCTGCATCATTTCTGTTTAAATAACTAGTTACATGTAGAGATAAAATAAGATTGCTGTGTCTCATCATTGTGGAGGAGGTGCACTCTATGCAGGGCACCAGAATTTTGTAACTTGTACCCATGGAAGTTATTAAAAATTAACATGAATATGTAGAACACTTATGCAAGATCTGACTCAAACTTTAGCTATTCATGCAACACAACAATCAGACTCAGCACAGTACATTAAATCACATTATAATAATCATATTTCATGGGAAATTTTCAGCTGGTTAATTGGACTCATGCAGCTTATGCCTTCAGGTGTTTTTATATATATATATATATATATATATATATATATATATATATATATATATATATATATATATAAACAAAAAGGACAGGACAAAGACTTTCTATTGAAACTCCATTTATCACTACAGATCTGTTTCGAGGGGTGGTGAAACCATCCTCTCTCTTCAGGTGATTATAGAAGAATTTTTTGTTTTTGTTTTTTGTTATTTGCTCTACCAAAAAGTATTGAGCACTCTCCTACGGAAGGATCTACTCAGAAAATCCTCTCTCTCTCTCTCTCTCTCTCTCTCTGTATATATATATATATATATATATATATATATATATATATATATATATATATATCACACCAGTTCATTTTCTGTAACCGCTTAATCCTAATTAGGGTCGTGGGAAGGCTGGCACCCATCCCAACCGACTCCGGGCGAGGACAGAGTACACCCTGGACAGCTTGCCAGGCCGCCGCAGGGTGGAAACACGCTGACGGCTTTGCAGCTACTCTTGTCGAAAGTCAGCAATGGTTCTTTTACATGAACCTCTCACCATAGACAGTGAGCGACATGATCACTGATAACCCAAGTAGCTGCATTGTTGGGGGGTTTGGGCAGTGACAACCTGTGGTGAGTGGTGCTTGAACCCCCAACCTTAGGATCAGTGATACAGCACCCTATACCACTAGGCCAACACTGCCCCTATAGAATATATATATATATATATATATATATATATATATATATATATATATATACACACAGGGATCCCTCACTTTCTGCAGTTAACTGGGACCGAGATCCCCACGTGACCATCAAAATCCGCAAAGTAGGATCACCTCCCCCCCACGACTGACGTACATGTGTATATAATAGCAATGAGTACATAGTCAATGATATTAATGCTTTTAATCACAAGTAAACATTAAAAAAAAAAACATAAGATGTAAATAAAATATAAATTCACACACATGCAGATGGTATTGCATGAGAAGAAGGCGACACACATACATACGAGCGCACGTGCGCAAATGCGTTTGCACACACAGATGCAACAATGTTTTCATTGAGTTTCAAGAGATGTTGAGCACTTTTATTTTGGATGCCATGGTGGAAGTGTACATGGAGGAATATTATTATGTATATTTTGTGATACAGAAATACCTGAGTGAAGGCATGTACTTACAGTAGTTTTGATGGGAGATTTTGGGTTGTTTTTTGTTTTGTGTTGGTTTAGGGTTTTTTTTTTTTTTGCATAATTGGCCTTGTTTTTTGGCATTTTTCTTCACTTTTTCCACTATTCTTCCTTAATTTCCTTATTTTTTAAAAAACCGCAATGCACTGAAGCAGCATGAATTGAAGCGCAAAGTAGTGAGGGATCCCTGTATGTGTGTATATATATATATATATATATATATATATATATATATATATATATATATATATGAAGAATATGGGCATTTTTAATGACTATTTGTTTTGCTCTTTTAAGGATTCTTCCACGGTCACCCCAGTAACCCTACGTGTGGATCCTCAGGGCTACTTTCTGTACTGGACTGATCAGAATAAGGTAAAATTTAAATTTTAGATTGCATATATTTTAATCACAACTGAATTTCACAAGTACAGTATTGCATTTAAAATATTATTTGTAATGTATGTCTCTCATCAGTGTTCCATATATGGTAATTAAGTTTTCAGTGTGATGACTCAGTATGGTATGAATTATATAACGTTTCTATGTACAGTACAGTATAATGATTCCATATATGAAGAGTCAGTATATCCTATGGAGAGTCAGAATTTGATGATTCAGTGTATGATGTCACTTAGGTCAGCTTAGATCCAGGATATTGCTTCAGTTTCAAGAGATGTTGAGCACTTTTATTTTGGATGCCATGGTGGAAGTGTACATGGAGGAATATTATTATGTATATTTTGTGATACAGCAATACCTGAGGGAAGGCATGCATTTATGAAAACGTGAATAATTCAGATGACTTAGCACCTGCCTGTCTGTCTGTCTTCCTTTCGGCTTTTCTCTTTTACTCGGGAGTCGCCACAGTGAGTCATCTGATTCGCACGTTTGATTTGGCAGAGGTTTTTACGTCGGATGCCCTTCCTGTCACAACCCTTTTTAGCAAGGGACAAAAACACTCTGACGACTTTGCAGCTACTCTTTACGAAAGTCAGCAATGGTTCTTTTACATGCCTCTCACCATAGACAGTGAGAGACATGGCCCGCCTTTGATAACCCAGTTAGTCGCACTGGGGGGGACAGTGACAATCTTGTGGAGAGTGGGACTCGAACCCCCAACCTTTGGCTCAGCGATCCAGCGCCCTGTACCACTAGACCACCACTGCCCCTTAGCACCTGCCTGAAAGTTGCATTTTAAGGGCCCCGTTTGAAATAACCAGTTTCTGCAAGCATCGTGAAAAGATGTAGCTTAACAATCAATCAATAAATCAATCAATAAGTAAAAACCAATCAATAAAACAACAATTTTATAACTATGTTGAAAACCCAGGGGTTAGTAAATAACATTATTGAAACATTATTAATTATTTTAAAAGGTGCAGTGGGAATTATTTTTGATTTATTGTTATGTTGATTGTCACCATGAACGTCTGCATATGTTTTGTACCGAGTTATTGAGACCTCTGGCTTGTAAAATTTTAATAAACAAAGACACTAACTCAGTGGCAGGCTGTTATGATGTGGGCATTGCAGGAGCCAAAATATATACCAGCCAGGTTGGGGCAGGTCAGTTTATTTACCCAGAGGATGTATATATTTGAAAACATGGAGGCATTGAAGCATTTTCAGAATCTCAGTCAAGTCATGTAGCATGAAATTGTCAGCGGTTCTGAGCTCTGGAGTTAAACTAGACATGGCAAGTGTGATACAGTTCTTTGCATGGAAATGTACGGTCTCTGTTACTGCATGTATTATTATTATTATTATTATTATTATTATTATTATTATTATTTGTGTTCTTGTTCTTTTTTTTTGTATTGGAAAATATGCTCATTCATTGTATTCGGTTTTTAGTGGAATCTCTTAAAGCAGCAGCCTGTCACATTAAAAAATAAAATGCATATTTGTTTTTAGATTCAGTGTAAACAACGAACACAATAGCTCAGCAGACTCTGGGGGCGAGGGCAGAGTACATCCTGGACAGCTCGCCAGGCCATCGCAGGGCAGAAACACACTGAGGGCTATGCATCCTACTCTTGACTAAAGTCAGCAATGGTTCTTTTAGACGCCTCTCACTATAGACAGTGAGAGACATGGCCGGCCTTTGATAACCCAGTTAATTGCACTGGGGGTGGGGGCAGTGACAACCCATTCAGAGTGGGGCTTGAACCCCCGACCTTGGTATCAGTGATTCGGCACCTTATGACCAGGCCACCACTGCCCTTCATTTCTGAATCATTTATACCATTAAATTTCATACACTTAAAAATGCCCCCAGTCCGGGCAGTGGTGGTCTAGTGGATAGGGCGCAGGATCGCTGATCCTAAGGTTGGGGGTTTAAGTCTCCACAAGGTTGCCACTTTCCCCCCAGTGCAGCTAACGGGGTTATCAAAGGCGGGCCATGTCTCTCACTGTCTATGGTGTGAGGCATGTAAAAGAACCATTGCTGACTTTCGTAAAGAGTAGCTGCAAAGCCGTCAGCGTGTTTCTGTCCCTTGTTAAAAGGGTTGTGTCAGGAAGGGCATCCGACGTAAAATCTCTGCCAAATCAAATGTGCGAATCAGATGATTCGCTGTGGCGACCCCTGAGAAAGGGGAAAAAGCCAAAAGGATAAAAGAAGAAGAAAATGTTCTTCTAAAATGAGAAGAAGACCAAAGAAAAGATTCATGGATGTGGTGAAGGAGGACATGAAGGTAGTTGGTGTAAGAGAAGAAGATGCAGACGATAGGGTGAGATGGAGGCAGATGATTCGCTGTGGCGACCCCTGAAGGGAAAGGAGAAGAAGAAGATGAAGATTCAGCCTCTCCTCCTCCTCCTCCTCCTCCTCCTCCTCTTCCCAGAGAAGGCTATCAAGAAAATGGTTACCCGCTCTCAAGAATAGTGCATACTCTATGTTACTTGCAATGAGCTGATGAAGCTCTTTGGTGGTATTTGGTGGAAAAAAACAATTCTTGAAAAAAAAAATTCTTCTTACCATCAAGTATTCATTTCTCATTCTTTGTCCAGAGTGAATTGACATTGAATTATGTCGGCAGGGAATAGTGTGCCGCAGTTCTGGTCTGTGGTCACGCAGTCTATACATTGGAGTGCGTGCCTACTCTAGGTTGCATGGTAAAGGGTATGGACACTTATGGGAACTTTATGTTGCATTCAATGCTGACTTATATATACATTAGTCAAACGTGTTATAGGCAGGTGTATTATACTGGCTATGTTGCACTTTCCTATGCATTTGTAGATATTTTACATGAAAAATAAAATAAATAGAAAATTCAGGTGTGGTGTGATTTGAAAACGATATCATAGGATGGTATCTATTAGAACATTGGCGGCACGGTGGCGTTAGCTCATCCGCCGCACAGCAAGAATGCCTGGCTTCGATTCCAGGTCTGGGCGTTTCTGTGCGGAGTTTACATGTTCTCCCCGTACTCGCATGGGTTTCCTCCGGGTACTCTGGTTTTCTCCCACAGTCCAAAAACATGCACAGTAGGTTAATTAGCCGTTTTAAATTGCCTGGCGAACCATACGGTAGATCATTGTGATCACAGTCATGACAATCCCTGTATGAGCTTCATTCAAGCTTCAGGGATCGATGTCCATTCCTTCTGATTGGATGTAAAAGTAGATGGATTAGAACACCACCTCATATATTCTTTATCAGTTTAATTCTTCGTTTCAAACTTCACCTCATTAAAAAGTTGTATATCATCCTGAGATAGCAAATCAGAACACATCTGAACACCAGAACCCCCCACACACACACGTATGGTTAGTATTTCGCTTAATATCAAGAGTGTCCAGGGTTCAAGCCCTGGGAACGGTGAGGGTGTTTTTGTCTGGAGTTTGCATGTTCTACCCGAGTACTCAGATTTCCTGTACAGTTCAAGGCTGTGCACATTAGGCTTACTGTATGTGCTAAATTGCCCCTAAGCGTGTATGAGTGTAAGTGTTTGTGTGTCAGTGTTGGCCCTGCGATGGTCTGGAGAGTTGTTGAAGTCGTGCCCTGCTGTTGTATAGTTATATATTGTCCTTGTTAGATATTTCCTTTCTCAGCACTAATCAACATCGAGTCACCTTCAATCCTCTCGTGCTTTCATGTTTAAATGATTAGCAAAAATCTTTCATTTGTGTTTATTTGCTTGAAACGCTGGCTTTATGTCTTCATGAGGAATCACTTCTGCTCCTCAATGTTCCCTCTAGGCGTCTCACACACGTTTTAATCTTGTGTTATTGTCTTGTCACAATAGGTAAAACAGCCAGATTTGTTATATAGTGAAAGACTAAAGTATGAAAGAATCTGATGTACTATTTCTGTGGACGAGCGTTTTTTCATTAATTCTTGTTAGGAAAGTTGATGTTCAAGGAAATAAAATTGCACAGAAATAATAATTATGTAGCATATCTATGCATCATACTCATAAAAATGAAACTGATTGCATTCTGTCTTCCTTTCGGCCTTTTCCCTTTTACTCGGGAGTCGCCACAGCGAATCATCTGATTCGCACGTTTGATTTGGCAGAGGTTTTTACGTCGGATGCCCTTCCTGTCACAACCCTTTTTAGCAAGGGACAGAAACACGCTGACGACTTTGCAGCTACTCTTTACGAAAGTCAGCAATGGTTCTTTTACATGCCTCTCACCATAGACAGTGAGAGACATGGCCTGCCTTTGATAACCCAGTTAGCCGCACTGGGGGGGACAGTGACAACCTTGTGGAGAGTGGGACTTGAACCCCCAACCTTTGGATCAGCGATTCAGCGCCCTATGAAACTGATTGCATTATCTTTTATAAATTGTATATGGCAAAAAAATCTGGTGGCATTCCAAACAGATTCTATTTCATTTTTTGGTTTCTAAACAGAGAACACAGCACATGTAAGAGGTTTTGGAGACAAAGTCAGAGATGCTATATTGAGATGGTTTAGACATGTACAGAGGAAGGATAGTGAGTCTATTGGTAGTAGGATGCTGAGGTTGGAACTACCAGGCAGAAGGCCCAGAGGAGGACCAAAGAGAAGATTTATGGATGTTGTGAAGGAAGACATGAAGGTAGTTGAAGTAAAAGCAGAAGATGCAGAGGGTAGGGTGAGATGGAGGCAGATCATTTGCTGTGGCGACCCCTGCAGGTAACAGCCAAAAGGAAACGGGTGCACAACAAACATCAACTGCAAAAATAAAATGCCACTTATTTACTCACATCGGAAGCACTTCAGGCTTCCAGAGAGTTAAACTAGCTTTCACCTGAATGATGGGAGAATCTGCCCAAGACAGAGTCCTGCAACGGTCGGGTACCCACAGGTACCCAGTGGGTACCCTTTCAAAAATGCTCTTTGAGGGTTGAAAATGACATAGATGAAAATTAACAGTCACGGGTGTGGGCGAATATTTATTTGGTATGGGCGGGGTGATTTTGTGTGCATGTTGTTGTGGACATGCCTATCATATCAGCTACATTGAGAGTCTCAGTGTTTTTATCTGCTGTGTTGGTGGATTTCTAAATTCTTGTGCTCATGGCAAGGAGTGCTCTAACCATCAGCAGCACGACGAGAGAGATTTTTTTCCGCCTCCGGGGTTTGTAATCCAGGAACGGAAATCACAGCTGAAGTAAGAGACGGTGGATGAGATTTGTTTATACACAGCAATCTCCGAATTAAATAACTCTCCTCACAGTGACAAAATAAAAGACTTCGTGTCGTTCAGTCTCCACTCTGAGAATGGGTCGGTCAGTGCAGCATTAAGCATTAATATTATTTAAAAGAATGTTGAGCGGGCTCCTTCTTAAAATAAATCTTCATATACTTTTCTGTGTTGCTGTCGTTTTTGTAAATGAAAACAGTAACAAAACAACATGAATATAGCTAATAAAGAAAAAGAAAATCCCACGAAGGGATGGTGAGGTCGGCTACCCAACCCGTTAACACATCTGGCTGCAGCCCGTCCCTCGTTCTGTGGGACAGATATTCTTTTTCTTTATAAAAATACAAGAAGGACTCGAACACATTCATTCATTTTCTGAACCACATAATCCTAATTAGGGTCGCGGGGAGGCTGGCGATTTTTTTTTTTTTAATCTAAATGTTTTTGTTGCAAGCAGAATTTAATTGTCTCTGCAGTCGTTTAATTCAATGCAACACATTGTTGTTTTATATTAACATGAAGGAAAAAAGGGAAAAACATTATATGCAGCGTTATTTGATTTTAAATGTCAAAAAAGGATTTGTGGCTCCCAGTGTTTTCTTTAATGTGGAAAACGGGTCCAAATGGCTCTGTGAATGGCAAAGGTTGCCGATCCCTGGCCTAGAGGAAGACCAAAGAGGAGATTTATGGATGTGGTGAAGGAGGACATGAAGGTAGTTGGTGTAAGAGAAGAAGATGCAGAGGGTAGGGTGAGATGGAGGCAGATGATTCGCTGTGGCGACCCCTGAAGGGAACAGCCGAAAGGAAAAGAAGAAGAAGAGCATCGATAAATAAAGCATTGATAACTTGCAACTAAAACAGTTCGTATAGAATCATCTCAGATTTAATAGAATTGATTCGCACAGCTGTATATATTCTTGTTGTTGTTGTTGTTATTCTTCTTCTTCTTCTTCTTTTTATAAAACTGCACTATTGGCGTCCAGACACGAGCAAATATTAATCTGTACACACAAATGTAATCTAAATGACTATTTTCTCTGCAGTTGTGTTTTTAAGGATAAAGCTGAGCATTGTCTGGTATATGACTGAATTCTCTGAAATGTTAGAATAATAGTGCAATTCACTTTTTAAATCACAGCTTACGACTTATTATGCATTTCTGCTCTTATACAGAATATGTGAGGAAATTATAATCGGTTACTAGTGGCAGGAAAAAAAATAATAGTACGTATGCAGTAGTGTTATGCAAACCAAGGGTCTTATGATCAATACAGAGGTTTCTATTTTTAGAAGACTGCAGGTTGGCTTGTCGCCAGTGAGCGGCTCGGCAAACATGACATTCATTTAGTACACAGTAGCTTTGGACTGCTGTCATTGCATCAGTTGTGTGAGTTATTCTCAGTCTAGGAAGTCAGCAGACTGCACCATCCAGACGACTGCCAGCACAGCTAAAGATTCACACAGCCTAAGTGCATCCCAAACACAGAACACACTGGGCTTGTTTGGTCAAATCATATTGTGTGTAATTGCACCTTCCACCGGCTTCCTTCAAGTGTGTCTGTGACCCAAGGTTCCCTTCATAGGCGGCCTCCTTGTACTGTTTCCATGGCAGTACTATAGCTTACAGCTGAGAGTGAATTTGAGTTAATCCAGATGATGAAGACATAAGTGGGCAGGAACATGTAAAATAAAGCCACGTTATTTCTGCCGATAAATTATTGAAGCTTTTTCTGTTAATAATACATAGTGGGCACAACAGGCACTTTCCTCCAATTAAAGAGTATAATTTTTTTCACCTCATAAATCAGCCAGTACATTGTTGCATGGACGGAATGTCACAGATGTAATGAACGAATATTTCCTGAAGGTGAGGTGGATGTTTCTGAATGTTCAGAGAGACAGAATGTTGAGTGGATTATTCAATTCGGTGACATCCATCGAGCCTGAGGCGAATAAAATATTTTAGTATATACCACATGGGGAGAAAGGCAGAAGAACACATTAAGTGAGTTTTATAGTCATTATTTATTTATTAATTTATTATTTTTTAATCACAAAAAAAGCTCAATTGTGGAGTGTTTAGTCTATCTGCCACAATGCAAGATCGGTCGTTGGTTCGAGTCCCGGGCTCAGGCGTTTTCTCTGTGGAGTTTGCATGTTCTCTCTGTGCTTACATGGGTTTTCTCCAGGTACTTTGGTTTCATTCCACAGGCCAAAGACATTCATATTAGGCTACTACAGAGTGGCTGGTTTCAAATTGCCCCTAAGTGTGAATGTTAGTGAGATGGTCTGTCATGCTCTTCAGGTTGTACACCCCATCCTTTGGCCAGTGTTATCTGAGATACGCCTCAGTTCCCCTGAAACACTGAAAGTATTCAGTGGTTTGGCAGAAAGGTGGGTGAGTGTGTAAATCTTGACAGATGCAAATGCATATATATATATATATATAGTGGGTCCGGTGGCGTAGTGGTTAGGGTAGTGGTTAGGGTGCTGCGCTCATGATCGGGAGGTTGTGAGTTCGAATCCCACTGAGACCCTCACTGTGCTAAGATCCCTGGGCAAGGTCTCAACCACAAGTGTGCCTCTGTTCACCCAGCAGTATAAATGGGTACCAGTAAAAATATACTGGGAAAGTGACCCGCGATGGACTAGCGTCCCATCCAGGAGGAGTTCAACTCATGGTCGCTTCACGCTATGGAAACCGGGGATAAGCACCGGCCTGATGAGCCATGAGGCTCGGGTGTAAAAACCCCCAAAATAATATATTCTGTATTCAATAAATGTATTCAAAATATATATATTGAGCAGTGTAGTTAAAAATTTTGTGTTTAAAAATATTAAAACATTCATTGATTCATTCATTTCCTAAATCGCTTAATACTAATTAGGGTTGTTGGGAGGATGGTGCCCATTTCAACCAACTCTGGGTGAGGGCAGAGTACACCCTGAACTGCTTGCCGGGCCATCACAGCAAAAAAAAAAAAAAGCAGAAAATAGCAAAAGCAAATCAAAATGAGATTCATATGGATCAGTCTTTGACCCTGTTTTTATATATATATATATATATATATATATATATATATATATATATAAAATACTATATATATAATATACCATATATATCACCCCTTTATCGAAATAATTCTCCACATCTTACTTAGCCTAATTCAATAATTGTTTATTGTCGTTATATGGAAGCAAATCAGATTGTGCTCCCCATGTAGTATACTGTGTACTAAATATTTGTATTTAGAAATTAAATCAGTAGGCAACAGTTAAAAAATTAGATATTGCCACGCCTCAAAAATCCACATTTCTTTCTATTCCAAATGAGAAGTACAAAATTCTATGTTGTAGTTTTATACGTACAGTATTTATATTATACCGTATTTTAATAACTCTGGTTATGAATTAAAGTTGATCCGTCCTGCTACTCCTTCTCAACATCATCAGTGTATTCGTATTGATGCTCTTAAAGTATATCATGCATGACATTTATAGTGTCATAAATTATCACAGGTGTAATCTTCTCAGGTAAACTCTTAATAGTGGTGATTAATTTCCACTCGGCTTCTGTTGTTTATTGGAATGGATGGTGTCCGTCCATCCGTCTGTCACACTTTGGTTTCTGAACGATAGATTAGGAATGCTTGTTCGGAATTTGTTTTGCGGGTTTGATCTACAGGTACCTTGTCTGGGATTGGTGCACACCAAAATCCATCCAAAATTAAAGGACCAGCCTGACTTCATTTGTTTAATCCAACAATTTTGATTGATTTTGGTTCAAGAAAGATAGATCAACTTTAAAATACACTTTTCTGGGCGGCGGGAACTTTGTATCCCTGTGGTCTTCTTCTTTTCCTTTCAACTGTTCCCTTTTTCTCTGGGGTCACCACAGAGAATCATCTGATTCGAATGCTTGATTTGGTATAGGTTTTTACATCAGATGCCCTTCCTGACACAACCCATTTAGCAAGGGACAGAAACACGCTGACAGCTTTGCAGCTCCTCTTTACGAAAGTCAGCAATGGTTCTTTTACATGAACTTCTCACCATAGACACTGAGAGACATGGCCGGCCTTTGATAACCCAGTTAACTGTACTGGGGGTCACAGTGACAACTCTGTAGAGAGTGGGACTCGAACCCCCAACCTTAGGATCAGCTATCTAGTGCTCTTTACCACCAGGCCACCATTGCACCCCCTGTGGTCTATTTTTCATTTTATTTGTAATGTTTTAATTTATTTGCCCTGTGATGGCCTGACAAGCTGTCCAGGGTGTACCCTGCCCATGCCCAGAGCAAGCTAACCTAGGCACCAGCCTCCCAGTGACTTTAATTAGGATTAAGCGGTTCAGATAATACTTGAATGAATGTTTTGATTTTTTTTTTTTTTTTAACGTTACGTTTTAACTGCACCTCTCAAAAGGTTGTTCAGTGCTTTCAGCCATGCTCTGAAGATGCGGTCAGACTTGTGGCTGCGCACAGTTTTTGTGTAGTTGTCTGAAGGGATATCTATCAGCTCATTCAAGGCTGCAGGAAGCACTTCAACACTCAGTAATTGCATGTTTTCTTGAAAAACTGTTTTGCTTAAAATTGTCCATCTGGGTTTTTGTAGCTGGATCCAGAGATACCTGAATTGACTGCTGTGTTTTTACACCATTTTCCCTCCTGTATTTTTTGTATTATTTACAAACCTAAAAGATTAAATGATTATTGTTCAGGTTGACTTTTGACTATTTTTCAGTTATTTAATTTTATGCAAAACATATGAGGTATGTCCAGTCAACATGATTTAACTGCTTTATTTATTTCTGACAGGAAACCGATCTGTTAGACATCACCTACATTAAAGATGCAAGAACTGGGAAATGTACCAAAACACCAAAGGTAGGTATCCAACCAGCATTATAACCTGGTGTGTTTATTTTTAGGATATACTGTGTACATTTTCCTTACTGGGTCTCCAGTACTACCTTACGAAAAAGGTGGTTTACCTAATCTACCTGCTGTCCTGCCGTCCAATCTAAATATAGATAAATTGGGTTTGTGGGTGATAAGAATCACTTAGTGAGGTTAATGGGTTTTGCAGTCTGGGACAAAGCGCCAGAGGCAGGTATCTGGATCCAAAGTCAAAAGAATCTATAAAAGGTAACAGTATTATTATTATTTTTTTAAATAACTACCCAACACGCTTTCAAAATCAACATCAACTGACTGCATACAATCCACTGATGACATATCAATATATTGTATGTATGTGATACATGTAAGATTCAATTTATCACAATACATTTTACATTAATAGGAAAACGAATACTGTATGTAGACGATGAGGTTAATTTAAATCATCATTTCCTAAACTACTTTGGCAAATTAACCATGCACTAATGGTTAGAGAAGTGGTTTTGGGACCTAAAGGTCACTGGTTGAATTACCAAAACCAGCAGCAAAAACATGTGGTGTGGGGAGGTGCACCATCCCGTCCTCAACCTTCATAGCTGAAGTGCCCTTGAGCAAGGCACCTAACCCCCAACTGCTCTCCAGCTGGTGCAATGTGTGGAAGCCCAGTGCCCTTTCTCTCTCTCTCTCTCTCTCTCTCTCTCTCTCTCTCTCTCTCGCTCTCTCGCTCTCTCTGTGTATGTGTGTGTGTGTTTACTGTTTACGTGTGTGTACGTGCTCACTTTGGATGTGATAAATGCAGAAGTCAAAGTTTCCTTTGCGAAATTATTACAGTATAAATCTTCTTTATTCTTCTTTTCCTTTCGGCTGTTCCCTTCAGGGGTCGCCACAGTGAATCATCTGCCTCCATCTCACCCGATACTCTGCATCTTCTTCTCTTACACCAACTACCTTCATGTCCTCCTTCACCACATCCATAAATCTCCTCTTTGGTCTTCCTCTAGGCCTTCTGCCTGGTAGTTCCAAACTCAGCATCCTACTACCAATGAGATTTCCTTTCGGCTTTTTCTCTTTATCAGCGGTCGCCACAGCGAATGATTTGTATGTTTGATTTGGCGTAGGTTTTTCTTTTTTTTTCTTTTTTTTTTTTTTTTTACATGAAATGCCCTTCCTGACACAACCCTTTAGCAAGGGACAGAAACACGCTGACGGCTATGCAGCTACTCCTTACGAAAGTCAACAATGGTTCTTTTACATGAACCTCTCACCATAGACAGTGAGAAACATGACCAGCCTTTGATAACCCAGTTATCTGCACTGTGGGGGGGGGGGGTTGGGTAGTGACAACCTTGTGGAGAGTGGGACTCGAACCCCCAACCTTAGGATCAGCGATCCAAACATTTTTTTTTTTTTTTTTTAAGTGTATGCAAAATCTGAGGGTCATTTTTCAGGGAGAGTTGCAAGATGTAAGCAAGACATGCAGCTGAATGTAACTTAGTGGAAATCTACTGTGACTGGGTCAAAGCTGACTGAATAAATCTTTTAGTTTCACATTTATGTGAATATGCCTGTAGCACACTGCAAGCCATCCATCCAGCCATACACACGAAGGTCAAAGCTGTTTGAAAAGAGAGAATGAATCACATCAGGTGTCTTCTGAGGAAATGTTTCTGAAATGATCAACAGCTGACATATAATACATGAGTGAGAGATACTAGTTAGCTGGAAGGAGAATTTTCTAACGTTGCCTTCACATATGTTGAGACGAAAATGGATACACACAAATGCAGGAAGACACAAAATATTTCAATTTTATGCAATCAATCATCGCAAAAGCAATCTTGGCTACAATGAAAATTGAGTGGCTGCTCTAGGCAGGAGCAATGAGATTCCCATCTCTAATCGCTTCTCTTATTCCCGGAGGTGCAGTAAAGCCGTAATAGAAAACCATTTGGTTTTAATACATTATTAGGCCACGACTGCACAGCAGACTCGTTGCCATTATATAGGGACCAAAATGCCATTGTATTGTTTAGAATTTTTTTTTTTTTTTGCTTTCAAAACAGTCATAAAATGGAAAAATTATAAAAGGCCATTAAATTTGTTGACCCTGCAGAAAATCCATGTATAATATAAGCAGAGACAAGAGCTGGTTATCTTCCAGGAACCTTTATCTTACTTCATCATTCATTTTCTGTAACCGCTTAATTCTAATTAGGGTCGTGGGGAGGCTGGTGCCCATCCCAGCTGACTCCGGGCAAGGGCAGAGTACACCCTGGACAGCTCGCCAGGCCATCGCAGGGTGGAAACACGCTGACGGCTTTGCAGCTACTCTTTATGGAAGTCAGCAATGGTTCTTTTACATGAACCTCTCACCATAGACAGTGAGAGACATGGCCGGCCTTTGATAACCCAGTTGGCTGCACTGGGGGCTTTATCTTACTTGATTAAAGGTATTGGACAAGTTTTATTTATCTTTAAATTTGAGTGCTATGAAATTTTCATAACAATGAGAGCTGCTATAATTAGAATATAATATAATATTATATGGTGCAATTTAATTTATTGCTGTTTTCTACTGATTTATTTATTTATTGTATTATTATTATTATTATTATTATTATCATAATTTTATTTTTATTATTATTATATTGTTTACTGGGTCTGTGTAAGGTCCTTTTAAATACAGTCGGCCCTCTACTTACGAAATTAATCTGTTCCAGAGCCTTTTTCGGAACCTGGAGTTTTCGTAAGTAGAGGTGCATTTTACATGTAAAACGCGTGATTCGTTCCAAGGCTCCCAAGACTCCCCCATAAACCCTTTAAACATTATAAAAGTACACCAATTTTGTATGCAATATGTATGAAATATGTGTAAAAAGTAAAAGTTTTTTTAAATCTCTCGAACCAACCATGCGATGCTTTAAAGTCTGGGGGTTGCTGGTCTGAAGAACCCTCACCTCCACCCCCACCCTCCTTCACGAGGTCCTTAAATATGGCGGTTGCTTTTTCCGAAATAATCGCCTCCGTCACTGTATCTTCGCTTTTAATGCCTCCTTCTGCTTCAATATCGTCCCGTTTGTAGAGGGGTTTCGGCCATACTCCTTTGTGATTTCGCTCAACCGCATCCCACTTTCATATTTTTTATTATCTCCTGCTTCACTTCTATTGATAACGGAACCCGCTTCTTCTTTTCGGTGTCACTGGGAATCACTTTCTTGGGGTCCATGATCGATAACGAAATATAACGCTGCAATTATCACTCTCAAAAAAAAACCTCACGAGCCAACAGTCATGTTCAACTCTCCTTCACGCATGTGACAAACAGGAAGTATGGGTACAGGAAGTATGGGTACAGTTCAGCTCCCTTCTGGTCAATGGGAGGCCAGCGGGGTGGGATGTTGGGAGACAGCCAATAAGAGAGCAACTTACGCATTGTTTGAATTTTTGAATGGCGCATTTGGTGCTTTTCGTAAGAAGAGGTTGTTTCGTATACAGAGGGTGAAAATTTCGGAAAATGTTTCATAACCTAGATTTTCCATATTCAGAGGTTTTCGTAAGTAGAGGGCCGACTGTATAGAATTTTTATGTATTTATTTTATAGCAGTTTGTGTGCTGTTGATTTGAGAATTCTTTTCTGTTTGTAACTTGACTCCTTGAACAACCGAACAAGAATTCCTGTGTGTGTAAAAGCACAAATGGCTATTAAAAATCCTGAATCCTGAATCCTGCTATCTCAACAGAGGGCTTTGGAGATTGATTTTCTTAAATAAGATACATTTTTGAACCTTGACCTCCTGTGTAACACGTATGCGGTAAGTGTCGAATTACAGCTATGCTGCAAACAACACATTCAAGGAATACGTAGTGCGCTGTTTATATACATCCATCTGCTGTGCCAATACTTTTTGTATCGAACATATGGCTTTAAGAAACAGTTTTCACAGCTGCCAGAAATGTAAACAGATTTCCTCGTATAATTTATATACTTCTTCCGAGGTATGCAGGAACTTTCTTCAGTAGCAATGTCCTGTCTCGGCTCAAAAGCAGCCATACATAGTAAACATGCTAAGGATCGAGTCTGGAGACTTAATCTGAGCAGAAGAGATTCCTTTTTAATGCCTGCTCATTTTTTTTCTCAAGCAAAAACTGCCCCAAGGAGGATTATCAGCTCAGCGCAACACTACTGCCATGAAATCAGGCTGCTCCATCTGTTGACACGCTTCTAGAGGAGCTGAGAGTCCAAAAGTCAGTTTGGATGTTAAAGCAGAACAGACCATAGATTAAAACCCCTAAATTTATGAATTTAATATACCTTTTTTTTTTTTTTTTTTACTTTCCTTATATTTAAAAAATGTGCATATATTTTGAATATGCATTGTGTTTAATCAAAATGTACAATTTGTGTGCTGGCTTTAAACTTTTTGCTTTCCCGTAGATAATTTCTCAGTTATAGAAAGCTGCGATTCGGTCTAAATTGGAACAAAGATGCATAAATTATTTAGTTACTTCTCAGTCATTTCATCCTGGTCAGAGTTGTATTTATTCCAGAGTTCATCCTGGGAATACAGGTGAGGGCAGTGGTGGCCAAGTGGTGTAGGTGCTGGATTGCTGATCCTAAGGTTGGGGGTTCGAGTCCCACTGTCCACAAGGTTGTCACCGTCCCCCTCAGTGCAGCTAACCGGGTTATCAAAGGCCGTCCATGTCTCTCACTGTCTATAGTGAGAGGTTCAGGTTCAATGTAAAGAACCATTGCTGACTTTCGTAAAGAGTAGCTGCACAGCCGTCAGTGTGTTTCTGTCCCTTGTGTCAAGAAGGTCATCCGACGTAGAAACCTATGCCAAATCAAACATGTGAGTCATATGATTCGCTGTGGCGACCCCTGAAAAAGGGAAAAACCCGAAAGGAAAAGAAGAAGAAGAATCCTGGGAATACGAGATGTGGTACAGGAGTATATTCTGAATAAATCTTTGTGCTTTATAGGGCATTATGCAAACACATTCTCAAACACATATTAGTGCCAATCCAGTGATAGGAATGTTTCTGGAGGTGGGTCAAAGCCAGAGAACATGCCGTGCAGATATGAGGAGAACATGTGAAGCTTCACACAAACACACACACACACACACACACACAGGAGGCTTAGTTGTAGAATCCACATAGACATTAAAGCTTTAAGATGACAATGAATTTGTGGTATACAGATGCTCCCCGACTTACGTTTTTAATTAGTTCCGGACGTCTGAGCGTAAGTTGAACGTGAACGCAAGTTGCTAAAGTGACGTTTGACGTATGACGTGTAATGTATGACACTCATACTGTACTATACATCCATAAATACCATTATCGTATCTCATAAAACACCCCTAAATCAATTATTATAAACATAACATTGTAAAATAATATCAAATATATCAAATAATATCAACATTAATTAAAAAAAATTATATTCAAGCAAAATAATTTCAAATTGATAAATTTTAATCAAATTCATGAATCAAATATCAAATACAGTATATAACCTTTAACATTCTCTATTTTTCTGCTTGTAAATGGTTCCGATGGTCGACGGATGGTCACGTGACATGAAGCTGAGCCGACTCACTTCACATGAAGTTTAAAACAGCCAATCGACGCTTACAATATGTGAAGCGCTCAATACCAAAAGTAGTGCACTTGCTGAAAGTAGTTTACTTGCTTGCTACAAAGCGCGGGTTATACGGACTTCTGGTCTTTTAAGTGCGCAAGGGCGCCGTTGAACTCGTTTAGTACTCAGCCTGCACTACATCTAAACTCAAAATTTGACCTTTTTTTTGGGAAAAAAAAAAACACGTAAAAACGAAAAAATGTAAAACGGATGAACCTAAGTCAGGGAGCGTCTGTACTGTATGATGGTTAGAGAAACAGACTTGTGTCTTGAAGATACTTAGTTTGATTTCCTAGACTGGCAGAAAAACATCCATAGCTGAAGTGCCCTTGCCGAATTCACCCCCCCCCCCCCCCCCCCCCCATCCCCGGCACACGTTGGTCTCCAACTGTTCTTATGCCCAGTGGTTGTGTGTGCTCACTACTGGTGTGTCAGGATTAAATGCACAGTGAGGTCAAATTCTGTTTATGTGCACTGTGTATGTGCAATCAGTGAGGTGAATCTAAACAAATCGTCTGTGTCACTGCAATACCTTCTGCCTGTATACCTCCCTATGCATGAAACATGCTTACAACTGTTCCCAAATCTACTCATTATGGAGGCTTGAACCAATCCCAGCTGACTTTGGGTGGAAGGCAGGGTACACATGGAACAGGTCGGCAGCCTACTGCAGGGCTAACACAGAGCTGAGCAATCATTCACCCTCACATTCACACCTGTGGCCAGTTTAGATTAGCCAGTTGGTCTAATGTGCATGTCTGTGGACTGTGGGAGGAAACTAGAGAAAGTTCTTTATATGTAGTGACAGTGCCAGCTACTGAGCCACTCCTTTAGGCCTGAGATTTATGCAAAAGTAGATCCATATTTTATTATTATTTAAATGCTGTGATTCATGAAATATTCGGCAGAGATACTCATCTGAAGTGTTTAAAATGGATCAGATACTAATTATGATTTGTTCTGCCCAGTGGATACTACATGGCTTTGAAAAGACTGAGATTGGTGTACAGATCACACTATACATCAATTAACACTCACATTTTTGAAAGTGACTGTTGCTGAAGCTTGGAATTACTTGATCTGTCACCTTGAGGGCATGCTGACAGAGTGTCTGCATCCAAAATTCTACAGTCCTAGTAAATTACTAGAATAGGCTGCAAAAACAAAAACCCTGCAAAAAAAAAAAAAAAAAAAAAAAATATATATATATATATATATATATATATATATATATATATATATATATATATATATATATATATATATATATTCCTGGAGACACGGGGATTAATATCAAATAAAAAGTATATAAAGAGATCTCGCTGTCGTCTTGTATATGTGTATATAATATCAATAAATACATATTCAATGCTATAAA
Source organism: Plotosus lineatus (assembly GCA_024760905.1). Classification (NCBI taxonomy): domain Eukaryota; kingdom Metazoa; phylum Chordata; class Actinopteri; order Siluriformes; family Plotosidae; genus Plotosus; species Plotosus lineatus. The sequence continues at coordinate 57,266,477 of CM045732.1, forward strand.
TGCTTATAATAACAATTAAACATTCAAAAATAATGCATAAGATGTACAGACGCTCCCCGACTTACGTTCATCCATTTTACGTTTTTACGTTTTTCTTTCCCCCCAAAAAAAAACCAGTCAAATTTTGAGTTTAGACGTACCTATGTAGTACGCTGACGTAATGATGCAATGACACTGCGTCCATTGTTTACAAACGACAGACTGAACCTGCCCCTCCTTCTTCCCAGCTCAGTTTTATATATATATATATATATATATATATATATATATATATATATATATATATATATATATATCAGTTATATAATGCAGCCATGAGGCGGGGGGCACTAACCAGTGTCTCTCCTTATGCCGGTCCCAAGCCCGGATAAATGCAGAGGGTTGGCGACAGGAAGGGCATCCGCGTAAAACTTCTGCCACATTTAAAAATGCAAATGATCAAAACAAAATTCATACCGGATCGGTCGAGGTCTGGTTAACAACGACCGCTATCAGTGCTGTCAACCAACAGGGTGCTGATGGAAATTGGACTACTGTTGGTCGAAGACGTCGAAGAAGGAGAGGCGGGAGGCGTGTCCGTAGGCAGAGAGAAGAGGAAAATGCGTGAGCCTCGACTGAGAGTAGGGACTTTGAATGTTGGAACTATGCAAGGAAAAGATAGGAGCTGGCTGACATGATGCAGAGGAGGAAGGTGGACATACTGTGTGTTCAGGAGACAAGGTGGAAAGGTAGAAAGGCTAAAAGTTTAGAGCAGGGTTTAAACTGTTTTATAATGGTGTGGATGGGAAGAGAAATGGAGTAGGAGTCATCTTGAAGGAGGGGTTTGTCAGAATGTTCTAGAAGTGAAAAGAGTGTCAGACAGAGTGATGAGTCTCAAGTTAGAAATTGAAGTGATAGTCAATGTTGTTAGTGCTTATGCCCCACAGGCAGGATGTAAGCTAGAAGAGAAGGAGAGATTCTGGAGTGAGTTAGATGAAGTGATGCAGAGTACCCCAGAGGTGAAAGAGTGGTCATTGGAGCAGACTTCAATGGACATGTTGGTGCAGGCAACAGAGGGGACGAGGAAGTGATGGGCAGGTTTGGTATCCAGGACAGGAACACAGAAGGACAGATGTTGATCGATTTTTGCAAAAGGATGGAAATGGCTGTGGTGAATACTTTCTTCCAGAAGAAACAGAAGCATAGGGTGACTTATGAAAGCGGAGGTAAGAGCACACAGGTAGACTACATCTTGTGTAGGCGATGTAATTTGAAGGAAGTCAGTGACTGCAAAGTAGTAGTGGGTGAGAGTGTTGCCAAACAGCATAGGATGGTGGTGTGCAGGATGACACTGATGGTGAGAAAGGTGAAAAGGCAAAGGTAGAGCAGAAGACAAAGTGGTGGAAGCTGAAAAGGAAGAGGTCGTGGTTGTCTTCAAGGAGGAGTTGAAACAGGCTTTGGGTAGTCAGGAAGTGCTTCCAGAGGACTGGACAACCACAGCCAATGTGATCAGAGACCGGTAGGAGAGTATTTGGTGTGTCCTCTGGAAGGAAAGTAGATAAGGAAACTTGGTGGTGGAATGAGGAAGTGCAGGAGTGTGTACAAAAGAAGAGGTTAGCCAAGAAGAAGTGGGACATTGAGAGGACCGAAGAGAGTAAACAGGAGTACAGGGAGACACAGCGTAAGGCGAAGGTAGCAGTGTCAAAGGCCAAACAGAGGGCGTATGATGACTTGTATGATAGGTTGAACAGTAAGGAGGAGAAAATGATCTATACAGGTTAGCACAGCAGAGAAATAGAGATGGGAAAGACGTGCAGCAAGTTAGAGTGATAAAGGACAGAGAGGGAAATGTATTGACTGATGACAGAAGTGTGCTGGGAAGATGGAAAGAGTACTTTGAAGAGCTGATGAATGAGGAAAATGAGAGAGAAAAAGAGTAGAAGGGGTGACCGCGAGGGAGCAGGAAGTAGCAAAGATTAGTAAGGGAGAAGTGAGGAGGGCATTGAAGAGGATGAAGAGTGGAAAGGCAGTTGGCCCTGATGACATACCAGTTGAGGTATGGAAGTGTCTAGGGAGGCAGTAGATTTTCTGACAAGAATATTCAACAAGGTCTTAGAAAGTGAGAGGATGCCAGAGGAATGGAGGAGAAGTGTGCTGGTGCCCATTTTTAAGAACAAGGGAGATGTGCAGAGTTGTGGCAATTATAGAGGGATAAAGTTGATGAGCCATACAATGAAGTAATGGGAAAGAATAGTGGAAGCAAGACTAAGGGCAAAGGTCAGCATTTGTGAACAACAGTTTGGTTTCATGCCAAGAAAGAGCACCACAGATGCAGTGTTTGCTTTGAGGATGTTAATAGAGAAGTACAGAGAAGGTCAGAAGGAGCTGCATTGTGCCTTGTGGATCTGGAGAAAGCATATGACAGGGTGCCGAGAGAAGAACTGTGGTATTGTATGAGGAAGTCTGGAGTGACAGAGAAGTATGTTAGAGTGGTGCAGGACATGTATGATAGATGTAAGACAGTGGTGAGGTGTGCTGTCGGTGTGACAGAAGAGTTCAAGGTGGAGGTGGGACTACATCAAGGGTCAGCTCTCAGCCCCTTCTTGTTTGCTATGGTGATGGACAAGCTAACAGATGAGGTTAGACAAGAATCTCCATGGACTATGATGTTTGCAGATGACATTGTGATCTGTAGTGAGAGCAGAGACCAAGTGGAGGAAAATCTAGAGAGGTGGAGGTATGCCCTGGAAAGGAGGGGATTGAAGGTTAGTCTTAGTAAGACAGAATACATGTGTGTGAACGACAAGGACCCAAGAGGACTTTTGAGGTTACAGGGGGCAGAGATAAAGAAGGTGGAGGATTTAAGTACTTAGGCTCAACAATCCAGAGCAATGGAGAGTGTGGAAAAGAGGTGAAGAAGCGCGTGCAGGCAGGTTGGAATGGATGGAGAAAAGTGTCCGTGTGATGTGTGATAGGAGAGTATCGGCAAGAATGAAGGGAAAAGTGTACAAGACGGTGATGAGGCCAGCAATGTTGTATGGTTTAGAGACAGTGGCCCTGGGGAAAAGACAGGAGTCAGAGTTGAGGTAGCAGAGATGAAAATGTTGAGGTTCTCTTTGGGAGTAACGAGGATGGATAGGATCAGAAATGAGTACATCAGAGGGACAGCACATGTTAGATGTTTTGGAGACAAAGTCAGAGAGGCTAGATTGAGATGGTTTGGACATGTACAGAGGAGGGATAGTGAGTATATTGGTCGTAGGATGCTGAGGTTGGAACTACCAGGCAAAAGGCCCAGAGGAAGACCAAAGAGAAGATTTATGGATGCAGTGAAGGCGGACATGAAAGTCGTTGGAGTAGGAGTAGAAGATGCAGAGGATAGGGAGAGATGGAGGCAGATCATTTGCTGTGGCGACCCCTGAAGGGAACAGCCGAAAGGAAAAGAAGAAAGAAGATATATCAGTTATATAGCGTGTTACCCTTGTGTTAAGACGTCGTCTCTGTGATTTTTGCGTTTACACTGTTTTGTGGACTTTTGTAACCCTAAGCAAATATGGTTGGTCAGAAGCATAAGCCTACTAGCAGGGGTGCAAGTCTCATACACTGAGATGAATGAACTATCTGCTCGGATCGGTGCAATCTACCATGCATACTCAGTTAAGCAAAGAGAGTTGTAAAATGAATGAAAACCCAAATCCAGAAAAGAAAGAGAACTCTCCGCTCTGCTGGTGATTCATATCAGTGCAGGCTGAGTACTAAACCAGTTCAATGGTGACCTTGCTCACTTGAAAGACCGGAAGTCCGTATAACCCGCCTTCAAGCGCAGCAAGTACACTACTTTCGGTATTGAGCACCTCACATATTGTAAGCGTTGATTGGTTGTTTTAAGCTTCATGTAAAGTGAGTCGGCTCAGCTTCATTTAATGTGACTCAGCTCAGCTTCATGTAAACTGATCATCCGTCGACCATCGGAACCATTTACAAGCAGAACGATCGCATCATAGAGAATGTTAAAGGTGATATTTGACACTGTAATTGATATCTGATGAGTAAATTTGATTAAAATTTATCAATTTGAAATTATTTTGCTTGAATATAATTTATTTGAAATTAATGTTGATATGATTTGATATTATTTTTCAAATTTATGTTTATAATAATTGATTTAGGGGTCTTTTATGAGATACAGTAATGGTATTTATGGATGTATAGTACAGCATGAGCGTCATACGTGACACGTCATACGTCACTGTAACAACTTACGTTCGGCTGTCCAGAACCAATTAAAAACGTAAGTCGGGGAGCGTCTTTAAGTAAAATATAAATACAAACGCACACAGATGCGTACGCAGACACTCACGTGCGCCACACAAAAATGTAAGTAGTTTTGATGGGGGGTTTTAGGTTGTTTTTTGTTTGTTTGGGGTTTTCTTTTTGTATAATTGGCCTTGCTTTTGCGGAAATTTCCTTAACTTTTCCCCCTATTCTTTTTTAATTTCCTTGTTTTTCAATTCAATGAATATTAAAAAAAAAAAAAAAAAAAGCGATGCACTGAAGCCACATGAATTGAAGCGCGAAGTAGCGCGGGATCCCTCTATTTATGTTGTGCTTGTAATAAAATTAGATGGGGGAAGTTGCTGGTTAACATTCAGGACTTTTGACAAATGAAAGAGAAAATAGCTTAAAATACAGTATGACAAATACAAACAAGATTATTTTGCTAATTAATTTAGAAATTATTTTGTATTGAGGCAGATTTTAAATGGTGGCATGGACGGTAGCACCAGATTGTAGTAGTTAACACGTACAGAAAGAAGTTCCTGGGTTCAAGCCTTGGATTTATATATTTTTTTTGCCTGGAGTTTTCATGTTCTCCGCGTCCTCTGGGTGCTACAGTTTCCTCTCACAATTCAAACATGTGCACTTTAGGCTAAACGGATATTCTCAGTTGTCCCTAGGTGTGAATGGGAATGGTTACGTGACAGTGTTTGCAATCAGAGTGTGCCCTGATTTTTCCTGGTGTGTGGTGCACAGAGCAGGTCCACTTCGTGTCCACTTCATATTTCATGTTTTTTTCCCCTTATTTTCTGAATTACAAATAAGCAATGTTATTATATGGTGTTAATGCAGCTTCATTAATTTTATTATTCTGTTAGTTTACTGACTTGACTTCGTGGTATTGAAAGCAGATTGACCTGACATCCATCTAGCTCACAAGACTTACCACGAATACTTTTAAATACTATAGAATCTGTATCTGTTGGTAGACTGGGGATACCATAGCAGTAAACTTCACAGTTCCTTATGAGTCTTTTAGGTGCTGATGTGAGGCATCTTTTGCAAATATCAATAATCCATTGGCAGCAACATGAACATAGGAGCTAAAATTTTTATGTGCACTTAGCAGTAACAGAATCATTTATACACCGCAAGTCTCTGATATATTACTTATGAGACCAAGGCCTTCAGTTTCATCACTTCACAGCCTCTCTACTGGGATCATGTTTTGGTCCACTCTTGTTCTTCTAACGAAATCATCTGTTGATTGGTGATATGCTGACACAGATTCTCCCACCATTGCTTTTCCTTCATCCACCTCCCAAGGTTCATGGACGATCACTCCAGATTGTCTTTCTGGTATTATTTTTCTTCCTGGTTATAAAGCCATCATCTGGATCTAATAGCTTGATAAACCAGGACATATTAATACAAAAGACTTTTCTTCTAAAAAAACAAAAAAAAAAAACATGAAGGTCGTTGGAGTCAGAAAAGAAGATACAGAGGACAGGGTGAGATGGAGGCCGATGATTTGCTGTGGCAACCCCTGAAGGGAGCAGCCGAAATGAAAAGAAGAAGAAGAAGAAGATGACTTTTCTTCTAAAAAAATTCTAGTTATGGAAAGTTCTAGTTATTTATAGACATATTTACTATTTCATATGACAAAATGTCTGAAATCACAATACCAGGATCCCTCGCTACTTCACGCTTCAATTCATGTGGCTTCAGTGCATCGCGGGTTTTTTTTGTTTGTTTTTTTTAATTTTCTTAAAATTAAAAAAATAAGGAAATTAAGGAAGAATAGGGGAAAAAGTTAAGGAGAATGCCAAAAAACAAGGCCAATTATGTAAAAAACCCAAAACAAACAAAAACAAAATGCAACCCAAAACCCCCAAACAAAACTACTTACTACACACAGATGCGCACCTCTCATAAAAATGCATGTGTGTGTACTGTATTTATATTTTATTTACATCTTATGCGTTATTTTTGAACGTTTAATTGTTATTATAAGCATTTATAGTGTTCAATATGTATTTATTGATATTATACACACATATACATGTACGTATTGTTATGTATGGAATTTAGAAGTAAGTTGCCCCATGAAACCAGTAAAGTGCGACAAACCACGACATAAACTATATACAATTTAATAATATAAACAAGGCAAGGCAAAATACTACTTGCATCTTAGAGCTAAACAAAATACAAATTAAACAAAGGGTCCCATAGTCACCAAGCACCTGCAGCAAGGTAAATTTAAAAGCGGCGCACGCGCTGGCATGGAAGGGCTTGTAATTCCGCGTTAGACAGAAACAAATGATTAAAATCCTCGCGTTGGCTGTGGGTGAACTTGGACGATGGACTTTGGCGATGGAGTCCCGAACGACGAAACTTTGGTGAAGTTTCCATGATCCGTCTTTGATGAGATGAGTTTCCTTAGAGAGACTGGAAGAGGCTGCACGAGACAGAAAGAGGCTGGAGCCAGTTGGCACCAGGTCCTTAATATAACCTCCCCAAAGTTCCAGAAAGTTCCATTCTCGAAGTTTCTGAGTCACCTGAGCCGCCACCAGTTCGCATGCGCAACCAGGTCCATCTCGAAGTTTCCAGACCCCCTTACAGTGGAGTCATACCATGTGACACTAGTTACAGCACACTCTGAATCTAATTATGTACACCGTTTACACAGTCACATTTATATACATGCCCCTAACAGTATCCATCAGTCGGGAAGGGTGGGTTGTGGGGTGTCGATCCTACTTCGCGGAATTCGACGGTCGCGGGGGGATCTCGGTCCCAATTAAACGCAGAACGTGAGGGATCCCTGTATTTACTTCTTCAAATTTAAAACCCTTTCCTGTCATTCCAGGCTTCAAACAGCTCTGCACACACTATTGACTTACCTTAATTCATAATTGTACACCGACAACTCGGGTCTTGCTGTCTCTGAGATCTGCTCACCCTTGTAAAATGAGATTGTGTAACTTTCACGAATTGGAGACATAAATACAAGCAAAAGCATTTGGAAATTGCCCTCTGAATTGGAAAAGCATTATCTCATTTGTCAATCATACTGACAGTAACCATTCATGGGTGTCTGTTAGCTCATGTATGTGGAAAAGGGTAGATAGTGCACTTCCTGCGTTGTGAGCATGAGCAGCAATTCAAAAAGATGTGATTGACTGGCCTTAGAGTAGCTGTATGATAGGTGGTCGTGGTGGGGATTGGCTAAGGCCACTTCACCAAGAAAACTGGAGGAAATACAAAAAATAAAGAATGAAATCCAAATTCACTTGCATAATGTTAAAAACCCCCACAATCGATACATTAAAGGTTAAAAAGGTTCAAAACCAGATAAATAATTTCAATATGATGCTCACAGTTGAAAGCAAAATATGTGCTAAACCTGTGCAAAGATTCTGCAAACAAACAATTTACATTAATAAGGATAAAAAAAAAAAAACATAATGAAGTGTGATAAAATCAGGCATGTGTAATGTTTGAGTTGGATTTGAATCAGGATGAGGATCAGTGACTCCTGGGTTGGAAATGGATTTCAATCCGACAAGACCTTTTTGTTATAGATATTTGACATTAACCCATTATCACCTTTCTAATTGTTGCAATGTATCTGTTCCTTCCAGAAATGTCTAACCATGGGTAAGTTCGTATAACTCATTGAGTAATATATATTTTTCTTTAGACACCAAATTTTTGCTTACTGCACCACTTATACAATAAAAATATGTGTTAAATATGTACATGTTAGTACTTGTCCAATTAAATACAGTGGTACCTCACTTTCCGAAAGTCTCACCAAACGAAAAATTCAGGTTATGAAATTTTCCTAAAATTTTTGTCTCTGGATACGAAACTAGTTCACGTTACGAAAGCACCATCTTAAAAATTCAATCGCGCCATTCAAACATTCAAACGCGCCATTCAAACAATGCACGACCTGCTTTCCCATCAATGACATTCAAACATCCCGCCCCGCTGGCTTCCCATTGGCTAGGAGGGATGATGCAGCTGCCTCCCATTGCCTATCTCCCAACATCCTGCCTTGCTGGCCTCCTATTGGCTAGGAGGGATGACGCAGCTCCCTTCCATTGGCTATTATGGAGTTGCAGCTACCATAATGCTTTTTGTGTAAATTACAGAGTTACTGTTGTTTCATGCTTTATTTCTTGACTCAGGTTTTTAACCTTCCATAAACATTTGTGAGATTATAACTCTTCTAAGAAGACATGGTCAACACACGCGTGCACACACACACACACACACACACACACACACACACACACACACACACACACACACCCGCGCGTGTGTGTGATTTCCGGTGTGAGTGAGAAGAAGAAACGGGTTCAAGTGATATCACAAAGGAATATGGCCAAACCCGTCTACCATCGGTACGATATTGAAGCAGAAAGAGGTCTTAAAAGGTATGCTTTTATAATTTTTAATTGGTTTGTTTAGGTGTAGTATTGGGGGCCTTGGAACAAATCACACGTTTTTCATGTAAAATGCGGTTTAATTTGTGAGAAATCCCGGTTAAGAAAGAGGCTGTGGAACCGATTAATATCGTAAGGTGAGGTACCACTGTATATAGAAAATAGCAAGTCTCTCATCCCTCAGATTATACCGTTCAACCTTACAAATGTATTTAATATACAGTACAGGGATCCGTCACTTTTCACGGTTAATGAGGACCGAGACACCCGCGACCGCCAATTTTCACGAAGTAGGAACGACCCCCCTGACTGACGTATACTGTATGTGTATATAATATCAATAAATACATATTAAATGCTATAAATGCTTATAATAACAATTAAGCATTCAAAAATAATGCACAAGATGTAAATAAAATATAAATACACATACAGACATGCACACACACACAGATGCCCAACTCACATAAAAATGTAAGTAGTTTTGTTGGGGGGTTTTGGGTTGTTTTTTTTGTTTTGTTTTTGTTTGTTTGGGGTTTTTTTTTGCATAATTGGCCTCGTTTTGCTGCATTTTCTTTAACTTTTTCCCAAGTTTTCCTGAATTGCCTTATTTTTCGATGAATATTTTTGAAAAACCCGCGATGCACTGAAGCCGCAGAAACTGAAGCACGAAGTAGAAAGGGATCACTGCATTGTGTTATTCTGTTATTTTTTCTGAATAAGAACATCAACCAAATTACTCAAGTTGGATGTCAATTTATATTATTACTTTATGGACTAAAATCATAGCAGCTAACTGGGTTATCAAAGGCTGACCATGTCTCTTACTGTCTATGGTGTGAGGCAAGCACAAGAACCATTGCTGACTTTTGATAAGAGTAGCTGCAAAGCCGTCAGCATGTTTTCACCCTGCGATGGCCTGGTGAGCTGTCCAGGGTGTACTCTGCCCTCGTCCAGAGTCGGCTGAGATGGGTGCCAGCCTCCCTGCAACCCTAATTAGGATTAAGCAGTTACAGAAAATGAACGGATGAAATTAGAACCAATATGCAGCCTATTTGGTAAATTATATATATATATAAAAGGTGACACTCATGTTACACCTTTAGTACAAAGCCTGTAGTGCCGGCCAACTCAGAAGCACAGCGGAGCCTCACTTTGTTAGACCGTGGGCTAAACATTTGGCCAAATCCTGTTCTCAGTGGCAGCAGAGTCTTGATGGATTGTTGCCATAGAAACTCTTGTGGAACAGCTCCCCATGTGTGACCAAAGCCATAGGCAAAGGGAGCTAATGAGGTGGGAAGAAAGGGCATCCAACATGGCGAGGAGTTGTGCGAGGACAAGGTGACAATACAAACAACAGCATTTTACTGCAGCCAGGTTGCAGCCCTCCCCACATTCACAGCTGACTCATCGCGTCTAAGACGTCCTCCTCCTTAATGCGCCAAGTATAATGAATATGCATTTTAGGCCATTCTCACTTAGACAGAACTGAGAGAGGATGTTTGATGAGACTCGTCATTACCATGCATCTGTCATCTGAGGGGGTGGTGGGCTGAGATGGTGGGAGGTGGATTGGAGTATAATACCACTGAATAAGCGGTGTTTATTCCTGTAGCTATATGCTTTGGTGAGTAAAAAGCATAAAGGACAACAAGGTTAATTTTTTTTACATTAAACAGTCTGAAGTACATGAAAAATAAAGCAACTGAAAATTATAAAAGCCAAATACTAGTCAAGTCGACCTACGTTTGCGATATTTTTTGTTTTCACTTAAAAATAATTAATCATTTCATGGCCAATGGGACAATGGCAATGATCCATTTCCTAGTTACTGGCAGTGGTAAGAAGTAACAAAGTACATATTGGTATTTAAATGCTTCAATACTCGAGTTACTCCTTTTATTTTAGCACCCATATCTGTTCTTTGTATGCTTTACATTTTAGGGATCAATTGTTTAGCTATTATTTATTTAAATCAGTGCTTCTCAATTATTTTATGTGCCCCCCCCCCCCCCCCCAGGAAGAAAAAAACATTTCACGCCCCCAACCGCCCCGCGCGCGACTATAAATAGTATTATTTGTCTATAAAGTTGTTATGAGTACACTTCTGCATAACATTGTATCTTTATTAACATTAAAAACAAAAAAAGAAAGAAATATGTATAGTTCAACTGACCATAAATAAAAACTTCATTAACATTGTTTTTTAATCTGTAATAGAAAAGATTTAAAGTGCACCAACATGCCTGAAATAAAAACAAATACATCCTTATTTAAACTCGTTTAACTTACTTATGTCTTAATATCTCCGTCTCTCTCCACCTTTCTCTTCGTTCCTGTTAGAAATTTTTCTGTGGTTTGTCTTGAGGGGTTGTTTACTGCACTTCATATAGTTTGTTCATGCAAAAAAACGCTACACCATAGCGCGGTAATGAGAGCATCACTGCCAACTATTGGAGCAAAGGTGCAATTACACTTAATTTTCGTACACTATTCCAGAAAAGCATGTTCCCCAGGGTCATACACACCCCCCTGGCATCATACCATGTCTCCCTTGGGGGGTGGCCCCACTATTTGAGAAGCACTGATTTAAATACAGTTTTTGACTATTTTTTTATTTTCCATAATCACATGACTCCTCCACATCAGCATATATTTCAACATAAATAGACTGGACAGATAACACTGATTGTGGCTGCCCTAATTCAATGGCCTATGGTAGGTTTTCTTTTAATTAGATTTTTTCAATGTGATTGTTGTTGTGTAAACATATTATATCATACTATACACATTATACACAGTTATACTATATTATACTATGTATATTTTATTATCCATGCATTCATTCATTTGCTGAACCGCTTAGGCTCAGGCTGAAAGGGGGGGGTTTCATCCTGAACAGCTTGCCAGTGTATTGCGGTGCCAACACATGCACAACCATTTACACTCCCTCCTAGGGGCAATTTGGAACAGCCAATTAGTCTAAGGTGCATGTCTTCAGAGTGTGAGAGCAAACTGGCATACAGTACCTGGTGAAAATGCTTGCAAGCAGGGGGCAAAACAGCGAGAATAAACAAAGTCCCCACAAAAAGGCTCCAACTGGCCATGAGATTAAAATTTGTGACCTTTTTTGCTGTGAGGTGAAACGCTAGCCGCTGCACCACGCTGCACGGTTTACATGAGATGATATGATTTTACTCTATATGCATAGCCTTTACTTTTGAAATTTTACTTGAATTAAACACTCAGTACCACAGCGACTTCTGATTACTGGCCTATGTAGTATTTGTAATAATAATAATAATAATAATCAGTTTTCTGTAACCGTTTAATCCTAATTTGGGTCGTGGGGCGGCTGGAGCCCATTCCGGCCGACTCTGGGTGAGGGAAAAGTACACCCTGGACAGTTCGCCAGGCTATCACAAAGCGGAAACGTGCTGACGGCTTTGCAGCCTACTCTTGTCGGATGTCAGCAATGGTTCTGTTACATGAACCTCACACCATAGACAGTGAGAGACATGGCTGGCCTTTGATAACCAAGTTAGCTTCACCGGGGGGACAGTGACAATCTGTGGTGATTGGGGCTTGAACCCCCAACCTTAGGATCAGTGATCCAGCACCTTTACCACTAGGCCACCACTGCCAAATAATAATAATAATAATAATAATAATAATAATAAGTCCATATTTGTTTTTCCACTATATGTATATATATATATATATATATATATATATATATATATATATATATATATATATATATATATATATATATATACCCTTCTGTAATGACAAGGTATGACTTCCTATTTTGAGTGTAGGACAGCTATGGATAAGAAGCAAGCTTATCAGAAAGAAAGGAAAAAATCACACAATTAGTAAAGAGTGATTGCGTGTAGAGGACTAATCATTAACCTGACAGCACAGTTCAAGTAGACATTAAATTAATTGGATTATTATTATTAATTTTTTTATTCTCTTTGGAGAAAGCCCTTCAGAATGTGTGGGCACTAGTGATGTTGAAAGATATAATAAAAAAAGGACAAATGTGTACAAAAAGCTAGAACTGTGCAGCAACATCCAAGAAATGAAATCTCCCAGGCCATTTTTCAGTAAAGTGCATTGAATTAAAGTGCAAAATTGGACTGTGTGCCAAGTCCAAATATATCAAAGATGCCAGCATGGGCCAGAGCAGATCTATGAGTCATGATGAGTAGGAGCAAACTCCACTGTTGAGACTGAAATGCACTGGTGCTTTGTGTAGCAAATGGGACCGATATATTTAACCTCTTTCTCAATGAGTGTTTAAGTTTCTTCGTCATGATGATGCGAGTAAGTAACTCAGGAAGAGTTGATACAAATGTACATTTCTATTGATTTGTGATAAAAAGAAAAATGCAAAAATCTTCTTCTTCTTCTTTTACTTTCGGCTGCTCCCTTCAGGGGTCGCCACAGCAAATCATCCACCTCCACCTCACCCTGTCCTCCGCATCTTCTTTTCTGACTCCAACGACCTTCATGTCTTCCTTCACCACATCCATAAATCTCTTCTTTGGTCTTCCTCGAGGCCTTCTGTCTGGTAGTTCCAACCTCAGCATCCTACTGCCAATATACTCACTATCCCTCCTCTGTACATGTCCAAACCATCTCAATCTAGCCTCTCTGACTTTGTCTCCAAAACATCTTACGTGGGCTGTCCCTCTGATATACTAATTTCTGATCCTATCCATAAAAAATCCAAAATCCAAATCCAAAAATGCAAAAATACCAAAACATTTTTCTACCTAAACTTGCAGATTGTTGTAAAAGTCGAATACTGAAATATGTTACATACTGAATGGTAGCTTGTACTCTGAACTGTTTTCCTCCAACTTATATGTCTTTAGTTAATTATTTGGTTGTCCCTCAGAAAGCACACAGAAAATAATGTCTTCACTGGAAAGTTATTAGATTTCACTGCAATTGACTTCTCACCACCAGCTCACTGACTTCAAAACTGACAACTCCCATAACGTCCACCCCGCAATATATATTGGACAACAGGAATGTCACACATTAGAAAATGGCAATTTTCATTCATTCATTGATTTTTTTGTAACCGCTAAATCGTAATTATGGTCACGGGGAGGCTGGCGCCCATCCCAACCGACTCCGGGCAAAAGCAGATTACACCCTGGACAGCTCGCCAGGCCATCGCAGGGTAGAAACATGCTGACGGCTATGCAGCGACTCTTGTCGAAAGTCAGCAATGGTTCTTTTACATGTCTCACACCATAGACAGTGAGAGACATGGCCGACCTTTGATAACCCCGTTGGCTGCACTGGGGGACAGTGACAATCTGTTGTGAGTGGAGTTTGAATCTCCAACCTTAGGATCAGTGATCCAGCACCTTTGCCACCTGGCTAGCACTGCCCTCAAAATGGCAATTTTAATGAAGCAAATTTTTATTCACATTTAACTCCTACTGAGGCCACAAGCACATTGTTTACACCTGAAACACTTTTTGAAGGATTGTATAAAATGTAATTTAGCCTACGGGTACCTAGTGTCTGTATTACATGCTTTCTAACTGCTGTACATCTTTTCATTCCAAAGATTATAATGCATGCCAAGATGCAGTTCCTTTAATGATGGGTAAATTGTGCTCTATTTCTGTTTCTGTGTGTACTAGGCATACAAAAATTGTTGTATACATTACTCACGTTTATTTCACTTGATAATTAGTTAGCGAGCATAGTTTCTAATACACTATATCATCATCTTATGTTTGTTGTCCTATTCAATATGTCTACAGCCAATTATATTATTTCAGGAAAATTTTTCACATTGATTAGTTTTGTGTTACTATACCAACTGTATACTGTAGTTTTACTATACCAACTAGAGGGGCATTTGGAGAGCGTGAACCTCTGTCAAGCTGAAAAATAATACAACATACACAGCATTTCCTTCTCATGGAGTGTTTCACTTTCAATCTCATGGAGTGTTGATTGGGCTATTTACCATCCCTTTTAAAAAAATATAAAAATCCATTCATAATTACGGGCAGTGGTGGTCTAGTGGTATAAGGTGCTGAATCGCTGATCCAAAGGTTGGGGGTTTGAGTCCCACTCGCCACAAGGTTGTCACCCCCCCCCTCCCCCCAGTGCAGCTAACTGGGTTATCAAAGGCCAGCCATGTCTTTCACTGCCTATGGTGTGAGGTTCATGTAAAAGAACCATTGCTGACTTTTGTCAAGAGTCGGCTGCAAAGCCGTCGGCATGTTTCCGCCCTGCGATGGATTGGCAAGCTGTCCAATGTGTACTCTGCCCTCACCCAGAGTTGGCTGGGATGGGCACCAGCCTCCCCGCGACCCTAATTAGGATTAAGCGGTTACAGGAAATGAACTGAACTGAACCATTCATAATTTGTAAAGTTGCTAACAAACAAATCAACAAACCTCCTTAATGTATATCTGGGCTTCCTAGAAAGAGCATGCTATTAGAGCCTGGAGAATGTATTTACAAAAGCCCAGATAGAAACATCACAGTTATCTTGGAGTGGCATGCCTATAATTAATGCCCTATTCTGGGGGGAGGGAGGGTGATGCCGGGGGGGGGGAGCGTGTGTGACCCTGGGGAAGATTCTTTTCTTTAATAATGTATGAGAATTAAGTGTAATTGCACCTCCACTCCACTAGTTGGCAGTGGCACTCTATGGTGTGGCAGTTTTTCGCACGAGCAAACAATATGGAGTGCTGTAAACAACCCCTCAAGGAAACAGCCAGCACTATTCCGCACCCAGTCCTTCCCAGTCCTCTCCAGCAACTGCCTAAACCCCTAGATGTCGCTGTAACCTCTTCCAGTATGTGAGGTGCAAGGGAGGTGATGAAGAATTCCTCTATTTATTTATTTACCAAATCAAACATGCCATGATTCGCTGTGGCGGCCCCTGAATAAGGGGAAAAGCTGAAAGGAGAAGAAGAAGAAGAAGATATTTAATTACACCGACATCTAGAGGTTTAGGCAGTTGCTGGGGAGGACTGGGAAGGACTGGGTGCTGATCTCAAGAAAAAACACAGAAAATTTCTAACAGAAATGAAGAGAAAGGTGGAGAGAGATGGAGATATTAAGACATAAATAAGTTGAGTGAGTTTAAATAAGGATGTAGTTTTTATAATTTCAAGCACATTGGTGCACTTTAAATCTTTTTCCATTGCAGATTTTAAAAATGTTAGTGAAGTTTTTCTTTATTGCAAGTTGAACGATATTTCTTTCTTTTTTTGTTTTTAATGTTATTAAAGATACAATGTTATGCAGAGGTGTACTAATAACAATTTTATAGACAAATAATACTATTTAGAGTCGCTCGCTGGGGATTGGGGGGGGGGTGGTGGATTTTTGAATTTTTTTTCTTCTTCCTAAAGGGGGCGCCCCAGGAAATAATTGAGAAGCACTGCCTTAGGATCAAATGGCTGGATTTGACACAACAGAGAATATTCTATTAGTATGTCTTGAAAGGAACTCTGCAATATGAAATAATTTGCTTTACTGAATTAATTTGGCCTTGGAAGAAAAAAAAAATATAATTTTATTTTATATAATAGGCTGTTGTAGAAACAAAGAGGAAACAACTCCATATTAATGCCCATGGTTTTGAAATGGGATGTTTAGTAATCAGGTGAAGGTCATGATGCTGCATGGTGGAGCTCTGTCATAGCAAGATCGTCCCGGGCTTCTGCCCCGTGGTTGGCAGGGGCAGTTTGCTTGTTCATCCCGTGCTTGTGTGGGTTTCTTCCAATTATTTTGGTTTTCTCCTACAGTCAAAAACATGCAAATGCCACCCAAAGTTTGGCATTTATTAATGTAGTCATCACTGAAATTAAATCTAACTGATTGATAAAGTGATAGGGTAGACACTTATAAACAGCTTTATAATTCATTACATCTTGGAGCTCTGGCTCTATTAAAAGACTTTAAATGTCTTTAAGGCTCAAGAGGGCATGCAGTTAATATGTATATTAATAATGATTTGTATTGACCACATTTGTGCTGCAGCTGGTGAAATACAGTGTTTCATACATCACATTTGAAGTTTTCATACAATTTCTGTGCTTTCATCTTGGAAAAAAAAAAATGTTATATTGATGAATAAAAGCCAGTATATCCTCTTAGAACCTCTTAGTCCTATTTTACACAATTACCTCCAGGATCAATAAAATATTATGATTAGAAGATTCCCTAACCAGTCATGCTTGATCTTGGAAACATGCAAACACAGCCTACCAAGACAGCTGAGAATGGAATGGAAAAGCCTATAATGAGTCACGGTATTGCAGTAATTCTTTAATAATAACATTGTGTGCACTGAGCATTGTAGTTTATAAAATGATTAATTTTTGGCACATGTCTGTTCCAGATGATTGTTTATTAATAAAAAAAATCTATGCTGCTACTTTAGTGTTTCAGCGTCTGAAATATTTTATGTTGTTTCAGCTGACATATCCAACTCTTTTTATATCTTATATTAAACTAAAAATAAGCTCTTACTGAGTTTAATGAATGTATTTCCGATTCTAATTGCACATTGGAGAGATAAAAAATTGTTTTATCTTTCATCAGGAAGCCAAGCTGCGAGAGCTGCTTGATGTTGGGAACCTGGTGGGACGAATAGAAAACAAGATGCTGACAGTGGTCACGGGTCCAGATATGGTCAACATTACTTATCTAAACTTCATGGCCTTCCAAGAGGAAGTGGCAAAGGTCTAATTTAATCTCTCATCAGTAATGAAATATTCACTGTGTTTTTTTAAATACCTGTAGGGCATTATAAAGTAAAAATATACAATTACATATCAAAAGTAAATATATTTTGGATTTCGGGATTATCATCAACAGTCTGCTTGACAGTGCACCGGAAATGCTTATGTACCAAGCACATAGTAATATAGTGGCAGTCTTCTCGGGAATGTACCGAAACACGGCTTTGAAACATTGACACAAGAATATAAGCGCCATTCGTGTCGGGCCTTGGTCCTTGGGTGTGTATACAAGTACAAAAGGCTAGGATCAGAACACCGCACACGCCTTGTTCTCCAAACCCAAGCAATGGGATTAGTGTTTCAAATCATCTAAAATCTCAACATTTTCAGTTCACCCGAGCACTTTTCAAATCGCTCCATGGACCCTGCCTGGTCGACCTGAAGAGGATTGTGTTGATTCTTTGCTTTCGTTGGTGAACTCTCGAATCACTGTGTTTACTGTTGCGAAATGAATCCCAGGTTTTTTGCAATCCGATACTGGCTATCCTACTAAGGTTGGCCCACAATAGTTATTTGAAAATCAAATAACTCTTTTGTTCCTTGTGTTATCCAAAAAAAAAATGCGTGTATATATATATATATATATATATATATATATATATATATATATATATATATATATATATATATATATATATATATAGTGGTACCTCACTTTATGAAATGTGTCACCAAACAAAAAATGCAGGTTACGAAACGCATTTTCCTAAAATTTTTGTCTATGTATATGAAACAAGTTCACATTACAAAAGCTCCATCTTAAAAATTCAAACGCGCCATTCAAACATTCAAACAATGCACGAGCTGCTCTCCCATCAATGATGTTCAAACATCTCGCCCGCTGGCCTCCCATTGGCTAACAACTGAGCTGTCGTTCATGTTGCCTTCATTCGAACGCCATCTTGGACAGGGAACCCATTGGCTAGGAGGGATGACACAGCTACCTATATATACATATAAACAAGCTTGTTCAGCTGACTCTCACAAAGAAAACTCTGTAAGGAAAGGTAGGGTGTCTATGTACTTTTGATATGTCTCTGTATATGACTTTGGACTCCATTAACAGTGGTTTCTTCATTTTTCTTCATATACACCTGATAGAGTGTGTATTATTGACTGTAAGGTATTATTGTGTTTTGTTCTCTGTAAAGGAGTGGGCAGAGGACCTATTTAGTCTGGCTTCCAACCTGCTGGCTCAGAACATGAATCGAGAGTCCAGCCTGGAAAAAGCGTAAGCACCCACCGTTAGGCATATGCCGTCTACATTTACCAGCTCATGGCATTGAATGAAACATGACAGTTGCCATGAGCTTTTCACACTTGAGCATTAGCTTCAGGGCACCATCACGCCAAAGTAACTTCACAGTGCATTTCTGTCAATGAATCAGAACACATTTGTCTATTAACAAATGAGCCTAAATTGCAGAGATTAATGTACTAGAAAAAGCAGATTGCTTACATGCAATATTGCAAAATGCAGTTTGTGATATTTATTATCTATCTATATATATATATATATATATATATAAAGCTAATAAATATCAAAAACTGCATTTTGCAATTTTGTATATATATATATATATGTATATATATATATATATATATATATATATATATATATATAATATATATGTATATATATATATATATATATATATATATATATATATATATATATATATGTATATAGAGTCATCCCTTGAATATCGCGGATAATGTAGACCAGACCTGGCTGCAATATTCAAAAAACTGTGAAGTAGGAATGCCCCTCTCATTTCTACCATGTTGTCTCATTTCTATATGTTTTTGCGTCTATACAATATCAAGAAGTATATATTAAACGTTACACAGTTATATGCATATGTAAATACTGTAATGTATTAATATATAAATATAATTTATATATAAATACTTTAAGTACTGTACTCACCTCTGACAATAGCTCTTCTCCGCGGTGCAGAACGTTAACAAACACTATAAGATCACAAAATCACAAAAAATCCCGCAGGAATGTGCGAGGCAACAGCGTCACGCGTATAAAACAATCCGCTTGCGAGATTGAGTTGAGTGGGCGGTCCCTGGCTGAACTGGGGAGGAGGGGCACTTCAGTCTGTCGTTTGTAAACAATGGACGCAGCCTGCCTTGGGTCCCTGCATTCTGCTTGCTTACATGTGAGTTTCAGCGCGAATTTTGAATTTTTTAAGAATATTTTTTTTATCTTATTTTTTATTAAAATGCCGCGATGTACCAAGACCGCGATGCTCAAATCGCGACGTGGCAAGGGATGACTGTATATATAAACTATATTATAGTATAATAATAATACTTCTATACACACACACACACACACACACACACACACACACACACACACACATATACTGTATATATATATATATATATATATATATATATATATATATATATATATATATATATATATATAAACCTACTGGGGTTATGGGGAGGCTTGATCAGCTGACACAGCAAAGACAGGGTGCACCATGAACAGCTTGCAAGACCATTACATGGCGAATAAACACACACACACACACACACACACACACACACACAGAACCAGCCACATTCACATCTATGAACACAAATTAAACAGCCAATTAGCCTCACGTGCATGGCTTTGGACTGTGGGAGGAAACATGAGTACCGGGAGGAAACCCACATGCACGGAGAGAACATGCAAGCTCAACACAGAAACGCCCTCATCGGTCCTGGGACTCAAATCCTGGACTTTCTTGTTATGAGGCAGAAGTGCTCAACATTACATCATGCCACCCATGTGAAGAATTCATTCCAATCATTATGACATATGTATATAATTGAATAAACTTTTTTTTTCACTAAACATGCTGCTCATCAGATACACAAGACTTAAGCTGCAGCCAAACCAAGAAGGACGTATTCCTGTGAAAAAGTGAGTAATTCTCCTGACACTTAACAGTATATTCCACCTCCATATTATAATTATAATCTCTGTTTGTAATTTGTCTTTTGTGTAGTATATTTCGCATGTTTTCAGCTGACAGGAAGCGCGTAGAAACAGCACTGGAGAGCTGTAATCTTCCATCAGGCAGGGTAAGCATATGTTTGGTTAATCACTCCAGAATCCTACTGAGAGAACGGATGACTGCACGTTCTAACAGGAAGTGATTGCATCATATTTACCAATAGCTGCATAGAAGCATACTGGTGTTACTGGTTTCTCATTGTATCATTTATATATAGTTTAGCTGTACTTTAAAATCAAATAATACCTTATAGTGCGTGTTAAATAAGGTCAAAACGTATTACTTATAAGTACATAATGAATCTATTCAATGTGAAACATGTTCACATTTCTACTTTAATTCAACACAAGCTGCTAGATGTTTAAAAAAAATCATTATTGTATTATTATATACTCTACCAATGTAGAAGGCATGTTTATTTTATTTGCTGCATTGATGCTTTTGGCAAAATGTTTCAGCTTAATAAGGAAATTCTCACATTTTAGTTCATGTTAAAATGCTACTATTTATTGGTGCACTGGTGCTTATATGATTCATAAACTGCATTTCATTTATTTTTTCTTCCTCATTCATTTTTCACTATAAAAAAACAGTACTTGACCTTGAGCTTTCTCACACAGACTAATGTTTGCAACGCAGGCTAATGTTTGCCTGTTACAACTTTATTTATTATTAGATTTGTTAAAATGATACAATTGATTTATTGTCAAATTAACTTGATTATCTGCAGACTTTGAGAGAAAACACCAATTAATTCAAAGGGCAATGTGATGCTTTTACCCATTATTAATACCGTGTCTGCAATACAATGTAAAATGAGTGTGTCCTGGAGTTTCACACAAACTAAGAGTGAGACAAACATCGTCACAGAGAAACAATCTGGTGACTTCTTCTTCTTTTTCTTCTTCTTCTTTTCCTTTCGGCTGTTCCCTTCAGGGGTCACCACAGCGAATCATCTGCCTGCATCTCACCCTATCCTCTGCATCTTCTTCTCTTACACCAACTACCTTCATGTCCTCCTTCACCACATCCATAAATCTCCTCTCTGGTCTTCCTCTAGGCCAAGGGTCTCCAATCTTTTCCACAAAGGGCCGGTGTGGGTACAGGTTTTCACTTCAACCAAACAGTAGCCACACCTTGCCCTTTAAGTCTTAAAACACGGTGATCTCACCAAGATGGCCCCATTTCAGAATTGAAACAGCAATGTCCAATCTAGTTTTTTTATTTATTTTCTTTTGATGATCAGTGATTGGTGGAAACAGGTGGGAGGTGTGGCTACTGTTTGGTTGAAGTGAAAACCTGCACCCACACCGGCCCTTTGTGGTTAAGATTGGAGACCCCTGCTCTAGGCCTTCTGCCTGGTAGTTCCAACCTTAGCATCCTACTACCAATATATTCTCTATCTCTCCTCTGTACATGTCCAAACCATCTCGATCTAAAACAATGTGGTTACTAGTTCCTTCATATACTGGTTCCAGAATAGTACTCAAAAAGGTTTTTTGGGTTTGCAGCTAATCGGTAATCTATTAATAAGCTATCTATTGATCATCAATTGATTTGAGTTCTTATTCATATAGAATGATTCAATTCCTCTGGAGGACCTGACTCCTGAGATTTACAAATCCTTTATTGCCCATCTCTGTCCCCGACCTGAAATCAACCAAATCTTTGCAGATCTGTAAGTAATGCTGTGGAAAACCTCCGGATGAAATAATCTTTTTTTGTGTATTTCTGTTGTGTATTTGAATTTTAAATAAGTTTTATGAAAAACCATATTTCTGTAATGAAAACTCTCCACAATATTTCATTTACAGAGGAGCTAAAGGCAAAAACTATTTAAACATGGAGCAGATGACCGAGTTCATTAACAACAAGCAGCGGGATCCTCGTCTGAATGAAATCCTGTACCCTCCACTGAAAACAGAACAAACGCAGCTTCTTATGGAGAAATTTGAGCCCAGCCCGGGCATGACACAAAAAGGTCAGTTCTAAAAACTCATCGTCCTCAGCCATCGTGTTTCAACTGCTTCAGCAGCCTATTGATCCCTTCAGTTGGTTGATGTGCTGTCATGTCACATAAACCTAGACTGTCCAGGGATGACAGATACCCATAAGCAATGCTACAAACGTCAGGCTTTACAGTCAACCGCAGAATCGAGTTCTTGAAATCATCACAGCAGTCTGATAGCTCTTCAGCAATGTCCAAATGGCTTTAAGAAGGTCCTGACTTCATTTATACTGGTTTACAGTACTATGTTTTCGATGGGCAGTGGTGGCCAGGTGGTAAAAGGTGCTGGATCACTGATCCTAAGGTTGGGGGTTCAAGCCCCACTCTCAACGGGTTGTCGCTGTCCCACCTAGTGTTACTAACTGGATTATCAAAGGCTGGTCACTGTCTATGGTGTGAGGTTCATGTAAAAGATCCATTGCTGACTTTCAACAAGAATAGCTGCATAGTCGTCGGTGTGTTTCTCCCCTGCGATGGCCTGGCGAGCTGTCCAGGGTGTACTCTGCTATTTCCTGGAGTCGGCTGGAATGGGCGCCAGCCTCCCCGTGACTCTAATTAGGATTAAGTGGTTACAGAAAATCCATGAATGAATACTATTTTTTTCAAAGTAGGGTCCTGTTGACCACTGATAGACTTTGTTTGGGATCTGATTTTATAAAACTACAGGGGTAGAGATCATGATCAACCACCTTTTTCTTAACCTGGATTTCTCATAAATTGAACCGCATTTTACATGTAAAACGTGTGATTCATTCCAAGGCCCCCAATACAACCCCTAAACCCTTTAAAAATTATAAAAGCATACCTTTTAAGACCTCCTTCTGCTTCAATATCGTGCCGATGGTAGACGGGTTTAGCCATATTCCTTTGCGATATCACTCAACCACATGCCACAAGCCCGCTTCTTCTTTTCACTCATACCGGAAATCACCCGCGCACATGTGTGTGTGTGTGTGTGTGTGCGCGCACGGGTGTGCGTGTGTGTGTGTTGACCATGTCTTCTTAGCAGGGTGATAATCTTACAAATGTTTATGGAAGGTTAAAAACCTCAGTCAAAAAATAAAGCAAGAAACTCAATGAAACAACAGTAACTCTGTCCTTTACATGGAAAGCATTATGGGTGATGCAGCACCATAATAGCCAATGGGAGGTAGCTGCGTCATCCCTTCTAGCCAATGGGAGGCCAGCGGGGGCGGGATGCTTGAAAATAGTCAATGGGAGAGCAGCTTGTGCATTGTTTGAATGTTTGAATGGCGCGTTTTAATGTTTGAATGACAGGTTTGAATGCTTGAATGGCACGTTTCGCGCGTTTTCGTAAGGAGAACTTGTTTTGTATACAGAGACAAAAAAATTTGGAAAATGTTTTCGTACCACTGTACTGAGACAGATTGGGATTGAAGCCACATAAGTATCTATATCACCCTGTCTTGTACCGTTGGAATCATGCTTTGTAAAGTGGCACTCAAAAAATATCAAATGATTTAAAACCTCAAAATAACTAACATCAGCATTTTTTGCCTTTATAGACTATGTGTGACATAACAATGGTTAGTGTTTCGACAAGGGTAGTGTTCATTTCATAGCTCAGTTCTGTGTTAATATTAGAATACCTGAAGTGAATTGACTTTTTTTTTTTTTGCTTTTATCTTGTTTCTCATTTAAGTAGCTGGTGGCATAGTGGTTTGGGTGCTGGGCTCATGATCAGGAGGTCATGGGTCAGAATCCCAGTTAGACACCCCTCCGTGCTAAGACCCTGGGAAAGGTCCTAACCACCCAGCAGTAGAAATAGGTATCAGGAAAAATATATACAGTACTGGGAAAGTAATCTGTGATGGACTAGTGTCCCATCTAGGCGGCGTTGAACTCCTAGTCGCTTCACGCTACAGAAACCAGAGATATGCGCCGCCTCGACTGAGCCACTCAGCTTGGGTGTAAAAAGCCCAACAGATTTACCATTACCATTTAAGTTTACACAATCAATTATTTATTAAACTTTAGTGTATTCTTATTGTTTAATTTTCACATTTGCAGTCCTATACATATTCCAAAGACAAGAGCAGAGGCTGCATTTAGGTTTTCAAATAGTTCTGATGGGAAACAAAGATTCTTTTTATTATTATTATTATCAGGTGACCTAATCAAAGTTCAGCATTTGTGCTGATTTCCCACATAATTATTCATTGTATTTCAAAAATAATATTGAGTTGAAAAGCTGTTTGTCATCATAGAATTTAATAATGTTCATATGCGCAAAATATTACGAAGCTTATGCAAGGCTTGAATGTTTTTTCTAGTTCCATGGAGTCATAATTATGATATAAATTGATTTAAATGACATCTTAAAAACAAGTGTCACAAAAGTTTTATATATATAAACTAAATATTTTAATATAATATATTAAATACATATATATATATATATATATATATATATATATATATATATATATATATATATATATATATATATATATATATATACTGGTTACTGGTGTGTTGACATGCTTCTGGCATCACTGGCCCTTGCATGTATCCGCTCTCTCTTAGTGAAGGCAGAATCGCTCCTGGACAGCTCACCGGCCACCACAGAGCAGAAACACGCTGACGGCTGTGCAGCCTACTCTTGATGAAAGTCAACAATGATTCTTTTACAGCCTCTCACAGTGACAACCCATGGAGAGTGGGGCTTGAACTCCCAACTTTAGGATCAGTGATCCACTTTAGGACTAGGATCCAGTGATTTAGGATCAGTGCACCTTTTACCACTAGGCAATCACTTCCCCCTTTGTGTGTGTGTGTGTGTGTGTGTGTGTGTGTGTGTGTGTGTGTGTATATATATATATATATATATATATATATATATATATATATATTACATCGGCTGCCCTTCCTGACACAACACTTTAGCAAGGGACAGAAACACACTGACGACTATGCAGCTCCTCTTTACGGAAGTCAGCAATGGTTCTTTTTACATGAACCTCTCACCATAGACAGTGAGAGACATGACCGGCCTTTGATAACCCAGTTAGCTGCACTGGGGGGACAATGACAACCTTGTGGAGAGTGGGACTCAAACACCCAACCTTAGGATCAGCGATCTTGCGCCCTATACCACCAGACCACCACTGCCCCATATATCTAATATATCTATCTCTCTATCTATCTATATATACTAGCATATATATATATATATATATATATATATATATATATATATATATATATATATATATATATATATAATGGATTCCTTAAAAATTATGAAGTTTACTTTTGTCTTCTCATAGTTAAACTCATAGATAAACTCTCACTCTCTCAGGTAATCATTCATTTGCTTGTGTTGTGGTGAGACTGTAGCCTATCTCAGTCGGCACTAGGTGAAAGTGAGTAACACCCTGTAGTGTGTCCTGTAGGGCAACACACACTATCATTCACACTTTTGGAACAGCCACTCGTTTAATGTACATGTCTTTGGACTGTGGAGAAAAAAAACGGAGTACTCAGAGAAAGCACACGCAAGGATGGTAGAAACATTCATTCCAACTCCACGTACAAACAGCCTCACCAAGTCCGGGACTCAAACCCTGGATATTCTTGATGTGGGGCAGGCTCGTTATGCTGCCTAAAGCACTGTAGGAGCATCCAAATAATTTTGCATTTACTGCGTTTGGTAAACAATAATATTCAGAGTAACTCACAACTATCGGTTCTCATACAACTAAGCAATTGAGGGTTAAGGGCCCTTGCTCAAGGGCCGACAGTGGTGATAGTGGTTATTGAACCTCTGTCCTATGGATCAGTAACCCATCTTCTTATTCACTAAACCACCACTGCCATTTATTTTTTTTCTAATATTTTAAGACTAGGTGGTCGGTCATGTAATGGTTAGCACGTCTGCCTCACAACAAGAAGATCCTGGGTTCAATTTCCCGCTCGGGAATGCTTGTGTGGGTTTCCTCCGGGTACCCCGGTTTCCTCCCACAGTAAAAAAACATGCACAGTAGGCTAACTGGCTGTTCCAAATCTCCCATGGGTGTGAGTGTTGGTTTTGCAATGGCCTGGCGAGCTGTCGAGGTTGTACCCTGCCCTCACTCATAGTTGGCTGAGATGGGCACCAGCCTCCCCGCAACCCTAATTCGGATTAAGCGGTTTAGAAAATAAATGAATGATTTTAAGACCATCCACCACAGAATAATATGCTATACAACACTTGTTATTATTTTGTGCAATTCCGTACTATTTTGTGCTATGCTATTATTTTGTGCTATACTACCCAACACTATAATACAGTACTATACCATACTAATGTCATGTAGTATCATTTTGTTGTGTAGTATAGTGCACTATATTGTGCTGTAATATTCAATGTACTGGCATGTTCCATGATGCTATACTTTTTACTGCCCACTATGTTCCCTTTGTCAAATTGCTTCATTTGGAACCCCAAACCCACTGTTGCACATAGCACAGTCGGGTGACTGACAACCACACAATAGTGTTTCATAGTCGTTTGTTCTTCCTGAACAATAGTTTACTGTCTTTGAATCCACTCTGCACCTTTAAATTGCAGCTTGCTTAATATTAAATTGTTTTTTTTCCTTCTTTCCGGCGCACAAAACCATTTCTCTACCTTTCCCTTCATTTCATTACCATAGCAACAGTGACTCCTGAGATCCACTCAAACATGCCTTCCGACACTGCGGCTGAGCCGGTTTATTTATATAATGCATTACACAGCCAGGGGGATCCGATCACTGGAATGATTGTATGAAAGAGGCAGTTAGCTTGTGATGGCTGATTGATCAGACATGTTTAGCCCAAAGTGACTGGAGATGAGGATAGATGAGGAGTGATCATCAAGATCTTTACCTTGCAGATCTGCCATGACACCTCGCTGTCATATTGATTATGAGCTATTCTCTCAGTACATGCTCAGACAGGCAAGGGAAGTGGTT
Source organism: Plotosus lineatus (assembly GCA_024760905.1). Taxonomy (NCBI): domain Eukaryota; kingdom Metazoa; phylum Chordata; class Actinopteri; order Siluriformes; family Plotosidae; genus Plotosus; species Plotosus lineatus. The sequence continues at coordinate 57,293,984 of CM045732.1, forward strand.
GGGGGTGTGGAGGGGAACAAGTCTTCCAAACAAGACACTTCCAGACTTAGAAACATTATTTGAGTTTAGCCATAGGGGCGGCAGAGGAGACACTGTCTCTGTATAGTGTCGACGGTAATTCTATGTCTCAGTCTGCAGAAGATTTATAGATGTAGATGTCCTTTTGTGCCCTTAAGTAAATGTGAACAGAGTGAGCCAAAAATATTATCTGAATTGCACACTATTGCCTTAATCATCACATTGACAAGACAATTGCTAACATTCAGCAGAGTACAGTAATTGCGGTCTTTGAAATCCGCTTGTCTCCTTTTTCCAGGGAGACCAAGGTAGTTTGTTTCTGCTATGTGGGAGCCAAAGCTATTTGCTTTAAAGTGACATAACAGCCACAGTCCCATGGAGACCGTTCTGGAATTCTTCATGTAATGTTGATCGGAAACTCCTCCCTATCTTTGAAAAAAAAATGACTGTGGTTAATTACCTTTAAAGCACTGTGAGGGATGACCTTAATTAATGTAAACTACTGCTGAGAATTTGTCACAGGGGACACTCATCTTCCAGTGTGTTCCGTAACAAGCACACACTCTGTTTAGGGAATATGGATCTTACAGTTTGTATATAATTTGATAACTGCTTGGTAGGTGAAGTCTGTTGGGCTTTTTACACCCGAGCCATAGCGGCTCATCAGGCCGGTGCTTATCCCTGGTTTCTGTAGCATGAAGCAACTCGGGGTTCAACTCCTCCTGGATGGGACGCTAGTCCATCGCAAGTTACCTTCCCAGTATATTTTTACTGGTACAGTGATACCTCTGCTCACGAACATAATTGGTTCCCAGAAAGTGTGTGTGAGGCGAAAAGTTCGTCTTCCGAACATTTATTTCCCATAAGAAACCATTAAAATGAGAATAATCCGTTCCCAGGTCCCCATAAAACATAATTTTCTATTAAATAAGCCTTAAAACTACACAAAAATATACCTTATTTTATGTATAATAAATGTGCTATTGTATTGTAATTAAAGAAATAAACTGTACTGTATAATAAAGTCGTTTTATTTACCTTTGTGATGGTAGTTGATGGCTTGATGGAATGGAGTGGGAGGAGGAGGGAGGGAGGGACTTACTGTTTGGAAGGAGTGTTTGGAAACACCTACTGTTTGGAAACACCCTTAGCCACACACGCACCCTTAATAGCTTCCTTGTTCTTAAGGATGGTAGCAATGGTAGACTTAGCGTACTGGTACTGGGACGCTAAGTCACACAAACGCACACCTCGTTCGTGTTTTCAATGATCTCCGCCTGTGGTGGGGTCTTTTTCGGTCCCATAATAGCAAAAGTACACTCAATATGGTCCAAAATGTCTAGCAAACACAAACCACTTCTGCACTCAAAGAAAGGGGTGATTTAACTGGGACGCCGTGAGCGTGCGTCAGCTTCTCGTGGCCGCCACCGTGGCGCTGTTCGACCGCGTGGTTTGATTCGTCCGCCGAAAACTAGTTCGTCAGCAGAGACAATATGCTCGCAAATTTAATGTTCTTGAGGCGAAAAGTTCGTGAGCTTAAGCGTTCGTCAGCGGAGGTTTTACTGTACCCATTTATACTGCTGGGTGAACAGAGGCACACTTGTGGTTAAGACCTTGCCCAGGGGTCTTAGGACAGTGGGGGTCTAACCTGGATTTGAACTCACAACCTCCCGATCGTGAGCCCAGCACTCTAACCACTACACCACAACTCCAGCATTAATTTCAGTGATGAGCCAAGTTGTGTTACTATTGGTGTAAGAGTCATGTGATACATCATTTCTACAGTGTGGAAATATGCAGGTGTAAATGTGCAGACATGTCACATGACCTGTATTCGAAGTCGAATTGTTATTTTTGCTAAAGCTGCTGCAATGATGAAATGTAATCTATGGATATGAAGTAATCGCATTTAATGAACTGTTTTACAGGGCAGATTTCACTAGAGGGATTCTCTGGGTATTTGATTAGTGATGAGAATGGTGTAATACCACCTGAGAAACTGGATCAGAGTGAAGACATGACCTTTCCTCTTTCACAATACTTCATCAACTCCTCCCATAACACTTATCTCACAGGTAGGTTCACATTTAAGCTCAGTCTACAAATCAGGCTTTGATTTCTACACATTTATTCCAACAAGCTGGAAAAAGAACCCGAATAAAAAAAAAAAAATGGGTAGTTAATTAAATGTAAAAATTTAAATACAGTGGTAACTCTCCTTACAAAATTACTCTGTTCCAGAGCCTTTTTCATTCCCTGGATTTTTCGTAAGTAGAACAGCATTTTACATGTAAAACGTGTGATTCGTTCCAAGGCCCCCAATACTACCCTTTAAAAATGATAAAAGCAGACCTTTTAAGGTACTGACTTTGTGTTGACCATGTCTTCTTAGCAGAGTTATAATCTTACAAATGTTAATGCAAGGTTAAAAGCCTGAGCCAAAGAATAAAGTTGCAGTAAGCACACTCGAAAAACACATGAGCTGCTGCTCAAGGGAGCTGTGTCATCCCTTCTAGCCAATGGGAGGCCAGCGGGGTGGGATGTATGGCGTGTTTCGTAAGGAGAACTTATTTCGTATACAAAGACAAAAAATTTAGGAAAATGTTTTTTGTAAACTGGATTTTTCATATTCTGGGACTATAGTAAGGTGAAGTACCACTGTACAGGTTTACCTCGGTTTAAGTCTTTTTTGAGTTAAGTCGTTCTCGATTATACGTCGGTTTTCAAAAACATACTGTATATGGAAAAAAAAAAAAAGAAAGTTTACGAAATAAAGTTTAGTAAAATAGATTCTTATTAACAATATATTATTGAAAATTGCATTCATGAATAAAGTACAGAACTAGGAATGGTTAATTTTGGTTTAGCCTAGACAAGTAAATTTTGCGTAGCCTAGCCTAGGCTAGCCAAGAGACAAGCTAATTCGATTTCAGTCGTTTTTCAACTTAAGTCGTCTCTCCTGGAACCAATTAACGGTGTTGGGTGAGGTATACCTGTATACTGCATGTCTCAGGCATCCTATTTGTTTAGTAAAAATCTTGATATAGAATTTCTTTTAATAATTTGTACATTATTGAGTCAGAAACACATTTTAGATTTCCAAACATTAGTTTTTCAGCACAAAATTAAATGTAGGATTAAATGTATCATTAAATAATTGAGTGAGTGTGGAATAGTCTTGATACTGACATTGTTATATTTATCATTGTTTACTGTGCTTTCTGGAATTTTCTCATGAAAGAATTGATCCCTTATATGTAAATATAAATCATCTCTGATCTACAGCATTTTCTTTCATGTGTCCAAAGCTTTTTTTTAAATGTATTTATTTATTTATTTATTTATTTTACAAATAAGTCTAAAAGTTCTGAACAATAATGAAATAAACATTATTTATATTGAATTTATAATTTTTCATATTGACTCATCGAAGTTAAAAACCAAATGGATTTAGGAATGATATTATTTAAGGATTTTAAGTTAAATTCAAACAGGCTTCAGTTGTACTTTGTACATGAAAAGAAAAATAAGAGTCTGAAAGTCTTCACATTCAAATGCATTCAAAATTCAATTTGCAGTATTGCTGTTGATTGAGAAAGGTGTATGTGTTATGTCATATGCAAATTATGGGAAAGAGGAGAAATATTTAAATTTCAGGGCGCTTTAAAAATTGGCATGGATGAGCACTTATTAAAATATTTACCAGCAGAGTGGAACGGTAAGTGCTTATTACCATCGAGGTGGAAAACATGAATAATAATAGAACAATAAAAGAGTTTTACTGGTATTTATCTTATTCATTTTGTGATATCAACCAAATTACTTACATGAAAACTGAAAATAAACAGAAAACAGCATCATTTAAAAAAATAGACCCTTTAATTTTTCCTCGTGGTGCTGTTCCTTTAAATACCCCCCCCATATAAAATTGAGCCAATCAACATGAATGTCAACTTTAGCACATGGCACTTTGATCCAATCAACACAAAGGTCAACTTTAGCACATGGCATGTTGAAAAGCACATGGCCAGTGCTGAAATGTATGAAATTAGTGAGCAGGAGAATCTTGTCATCACTTTTTGATAGGTCCATATCTGGCTCATCACTCCATTTATTCAGAACATCCCATAATTTTGCTGTAGCAGTTTCTAATGGTTCATCTTGTTGGACATTTACCAAAAGAACACAGCAAAATATTTTCCTGTTTTTTAAAGCTCGGTGGAAAGATCAAATGTGTTGTCACTGATGAACATTATAGACATTCCCCAGTGGCTGGGGGTCTTGAAATACCATGTAAACTCACTTTTACAGGCAGTGAACGCCTCATTTTACCGTTACAGAGACTGATCGAATAAAATTGGTAAGTTTGATCTACCATTTTGTTCCCAGTACACATGGGCGGTTATTAGACATAAGATAAAAAAAAAAAAAAACACTGGGGGGGGGGGGGGGGGGGTTGCTTATTGGAGCAGGACGTTTATTACGTCGAATGCAGTATGTTTTTTTAATGGTGACCTCAAAAAACACTTCCAGAAAACCTGCCGCATGTATTCAGATTTATTTGTTACGCTCGAAGGCAGTAAATTGTGTTGAAAAAGTGTTTATAATGGAATTTACAGATAAATTAGCTGTGAAAGAGGGTAGCCATTAATATCCTTTTCCTAAATTATTACATAAAAAATTTCTAATTCTTCTTGAAAATTGTTATTGTGGGAGGTGCAGCAGTCATACTGAGTTTTTGAGAACCCTTAAACTTGAAAATAATGATTTATTTTGTTGTAATAATGAGCTGAGAGAGAGATTTCCTTTCAGCTTTTTTTTTTTTTTTTATCAGGGGTCACCACAGCGAATAATTTGCACGTTTGATTTGGCATAGGTTTTTACGTCGGATACCCTTCCTGACACAACCCTTTAGCAGGAGACAGAAACACGCTGACGGCTTTGCAGCTACTCTTTATGAAAGTCAGCAATGGTTCTTTTACATGCCTCTCACTATAGTGAGAGAATTGGCCCGCCTTTGATAACCTGGTTAGCTGCACTGGGGGGTGGGGGGTGGGGGGGTGGGGGTGGCAGTAACAACCTTGTGGAGAGTGGGACTCGAACCCCCAACCTTAGGATCAACGATCCAGCGCCCTATACCACTAGACCACCACTGCCCCACATAATGTTTCTGAATACTATTTGCTGCACTGGGTGCAAAAGTAACTTTTTTCCCAAGACTACCTTGAATTTTCTTCCTTGTATTTACTTGGTTTTTATTCCTTACAGGGGCGGCACAACGGAGTAGTTGTTAGCATGTCCGCCTCACAGCAAGAAGGCCTGGGTTCGATTCCCAGAGCGGGTGTTTCTGTGTGGAGTTTGCATGTTCTCCACGTGCTTGCTTGGGTTTCCTCCACATGCTCAGGTTTCCTCCCACAGTCCAAAAACATTGTACCATAGAATAATTGGCTGTTCCAAATCACCACTAGGTATGAATGGTTCTGTCAGATTTGGTTTGTAATGGCCTGGCAGGGTGTGCCCTCACATCGATTCAGCTGAGATGGGCACCAGCCTCTCCGCAACCCTAATTAGGATTAAACGGTTCTGATAATGAATGAATATTTCTTACAGCAGACTGAGAAAATATATGTATTATTTTGCTAATGTGAACAATACATCTTTAAAACTTGCCTGTGCATACCCATTGTTTTTCAGGGCTCAATGAGTCCATTTTAATTAATGTATTTTATGAAATTAAGGAGTGTGTTAAGATATTCTATAAAATAAAATGATTAAATTAAGGATGCAAATGAATCTTGCAGTTGAAATATATAAATATTTTGTAATGATCTGCCCAGTCAACGCTACTTTGCAATTGTTTTGAACTGGTCATTATTCTCGACTGGTCTGGTGTTACTTTGCAAATTGATTGTCCCATAAAATAGAAATATCTTCCACTACAATGAAATGGTTTGGGACAATATATCATAAATAATTAAAATAAAATGTAGCTGCAATGAAGAAAATACGAGGAATAACTTCAAATTGCATATGTTATTGTCCATAAACTGCACTTGGTTCTTGAAGCAACCCGCTATTATCCAGTCTTCTCAAAGTGATCAGGTCAGAATTCAGAATAGATTGTGTTTGTGTATTTTTTCAGCGGGGCAGCTAGCGGGAAACTCTTCGGTGGAGATGTACAGGCAAGTGTTACTGTCTGGCTGTCGCTGTGTGGAACTCGACTGTTGGAAAGGCCGAACAGCCGAGGAGGAGCCTGTTATCACCCATGGCTTCACTATGACATCCGAAATCTCCTTTAAGGTAAAACATGCTATAGGCACCATAAATTTGGTCTATTATTTATCAATCTATTATCGAAAGCTAATCTAGATGCAATAGATTTTAGCACTCACGTATAAAAAATGAAGAGCTGTAAGGATTCATGGGACAAAACTGAAGCTGCCTGCTCCACAAAATCCATCGTCTGCACCTTGGCTCAATATTGTGATTGTACAAATACTGCTAAGTAGATCTATTTCTAATTTTGCATGCAAGTAGCAACACATCATAGAGCGACTCTAAACAGCTTTTGATCACAATCTATAAACTTGTTTAAAAAGAGAAAAATTAAAAATTCACCGTTATAATAATTCTGCAGTGACTGCTGTTCAGAATCTTCTCAAATCTGCAGGTTTTATCTATTGGAAAAATATATGTGCTTTTTTTTTTTCCTTTAATTTATTCCCATTTTCAGGGGTCACCATAGCGGGTCATATGATTCGCATGTTTGATTTGGAATAGGTTTATACATCAGATGCCCTTCCGTCCTTTAGCAAGGGGCAGAAACATGCCGACAGCTATGCAGCTACTCTTTACGAAAGTCAGCAATGGTTCTTTCACATGAACCTCATACCATAGACAGTGAGAGACATGGCCAGACTTTGATAACCCAGTTAGCTGCACTGGAGGGGACAGTGACAACCTTGTGGAGAGTGGGACTCGAACCCCCAACCTTAGGATCAGCGATCCAGCAGCCTTTACCACCAGGCCACCACTGCCCCCGTGAAAGCATACATACATGCATGCTCACACATACACACATACACACATATATACATACATACATGAAAGCCACACCCCCGTGTCCATTGATGCTTCTGACATGCACTACTTTGCATTGATTTCACCCAAGAGCGTCTTTCGATTGGTGACGTTCTATTAACTTAACTTTTTTTTTTTTTAATGTACGTAATTGCAAAGCTGAATGAGCTCATCACCCTGAAACGAACTGCCTTTGGATAAAAGTTAAATGTGCATTTTTGTCTCAGCTAGTGAATATATTCTCTTCTCTAAATCTACATACTCAATGTGTTCTTTTTCAGGAAGTGATTGAGGCCATTGCCGAATGTGCTTTTAAAACATCTCCTTTTCCAATTATCCTGTCCTTTGAGAATCATGTGGACTCGTGAGTGAAAACCCCACACTGCCTGCATGTGACAAGCCTCTCTTACCTTTGGCCTTTGAGTGCCAATGTTCTGCACACACCAGAGCTGAGTGCAACTATAGCAACAAGGAGTAGAATGATTATAGCTTCGTCTATAATGGACAATTTGCTTTCACTTGTCCCTCTTGAAATGCCACACACTACTGTTGCTTCTTTTCTTGCTGTTGAACATGTTTGATAAAGTGACAACTTATCATGACTCCTTTTACAGTGGCACAATTTCAACAAATACTATGATATTTCTTGTTGATAAAAGATATTTTTCCCTAAAATCAAATTATATCTCAAATTATATTTGTAATTACAGTTTAAAACAACAAGCCAAGATGGCTGAATACTGCAGATCGATTTTTGGAGATGCCCTTTTAACTGAGACACTTGAGAAATATCCTGTACGTATCATAATGTTCAGGGTTTTTTTTTTTTTTTCACTTCCAGTCTACAGTAAAGGCAACGCGTAAGGAAATTGTTGTTTTCATGTAATTTTAGCTTGAGCCAGGGGCGCCATTGCCAAGTCCACAGGAACTCATGGGGAAAATCCTCATCAAGAACAAGAAGTCTCACCCCAAACCACCTGATGGGAGCACAAAAAAGAAGCTCTCAGAGCAAGCCTCGAACACCAACAGTGACTCGTCCAGTGTGTTTGAGCCATCCTCACCCAGCGCTGGGCCAGCAGGTAAACTCAACATGCTGGGAAACACTCGGTCGTTTTTCTTTAAACATTAGAAGGAATGAAACAGTGCTGGACACTGTTCTAAGTTGTGCCTTTGAAATCATCCTTTTTAGATGAACATCTTTTTCTTTTACCATCCTTACAGCGCCATCTGGTGGGTTCTGAAGTATAGAAACAACTATGCTAAGTGTAGCACTGGAATATATTAGTCAGTCATAGCTTCATTTCAACTTTAGGAGAAACACACTTTTCAGCTGGCCTTATTTGCGTTTTGTTAATTACCCAGTGTTTACAAATGCTTAGTACATTACTAATATAATTAGGATTGCACACAGGTACAGCTTAGCATCATATTACAGGCACTGTAGGGAGTTTTATTGCAATTATATTTTTTATACAGAGAATTGAGAACACTAAAGTTAAAAATATTTCTTGATAGAAGGTGCAGGAATTATAATTGGACATTTTCATGGACATGGAGTCCATTTCACAATCAATACAGTACAGTTTTACCAACATTATATTAGCACCATGCATTCTCATTGGTAAATAAAGGTGTCAGTTCTAACCAATGACTGTATGCAAGTTTACAAACTTTCCTAATGTCATTTTTTTAATTTACACTAACACTTTTCACTGCCTCAATGAAAGGAAAAGTGTACAAGATGGTGATCAGGCCAGCGATGTTGTATGGATTAGAAACAGTGGCACTGAGGAAAAGACATGAGGCAGAGCTGGAGGTAGCAGAGATGAAAATGTTGAGGTTCTCTTTGGGAGTAACGAGGATGGATAGGATCAGGAATGAGTCCATCAGAGGGACAGCACATGTAAGATGTTTTGGTGACAAAGTCAGAAAGGCTAGATTGAGATGGTTTGGACATGTACAGAGGAGGAATAGTGAATATATTGGTAGTAGGATGCTGAGGTTGGAACTACCAGACAGAAGGCCTAGAGGAAGACCAAAGAGGAGATTAATAGATGTGGTGAAGGAGGACATGAAGGTAGCTGGTGAAAGAGAAGAAAATGCAGAAGATAGGGTGAGATGGAGGCAGATGATTCGCTGTGGCGACCCCTAAAGGGAACAGCCGAAAGGAAAAAAGACTTTTCACTGCCTCCTACCCCATTATCCATGCTCAAATATATTCCATATTGCATGCAAGTATGATGAATATGAGTAATATATATATATATATATATATATATATATATATATATATATATATATATATATATATATATATATATATATATATATATACTCACATCTGGGCATCATGTAGATATGTGGAGGTTTTTAGTTTAAGTCAATGATGTTTTCTATTCTAAATCCCACTTTATTTTTCAGTAGCTTCAGCAGAAGTGGAGGCGGATGAAGATGATGATGATGATGATGACTATGATGACTGTAAGAAGTCAATGGATGAGGTCAGTGGTCTTAATTATCTAATTTATAGGAAGTCTGTGCATTTATCAGCTGACATGTATGTGTATGGATTCTCCACAGGGCACAGCAGGATCTGAGGCTATCGCTACTGAAGAAATGTCTACTCTAGTTAATTACATCCAACCCACGAAGTTCCACTCCTTTGAGACTTCAAAAAGTGAGCAAAATTACTTGTAATGTTGGGCACGTTCATTTATCATAATTTGCCACTGTGATGTTCTCACTAGCACCTTTTCTATCTTTCTTTTTTTTTCAGAGGTCAACCGCAGTTATCAAATGTCATCATTTGTGGAGACAAAGGCCCTGGAGCATCTCACTAAGACTCCTGTGGAGTTTGTGGAGTATCCTTTTCATCTAATAAATCCTGTAGTGGTTAAAAGTTACTGTTTTGTCCGACTGCCCATATGTGAACACAGTGGTATCTCACCTTGCGATAGTCCCAGCAAACGAAAAATCCATGTTACGAAAAACATTTTCCAAAATTTTTTGTCTCTGTATACGAAACAAGTTCTCCTTACAAAACGCGCCATTCAAACATTCAAACAATGCACGAGTTACTCTCCCATTTACTATCTTCCAACATCCCGGCCCGCTGGCCTCCCATTGGCTAGGAGGGATGACGCAGCTCCCTCCCATTGGCTATCTCCCAACATCCCACCCCACTGGCCTCCTATTGGCTAGGAGGGATGACGCAGTTCCCTTGAGCAGCAGCTTGTTCATGAGTATTTTGAGTGTGCTCATTGCAACTTTATTTTTCAGCTCAGGCTTTTAACCTTGCATAAACATTTGTAAGATTATAACTCTGCTAAGAAGACATGGTCAACATGAAGTAAGTATCTTAAAAGGTATGCTTTTATAATTTTTAAAGGGGAATATTGGGGGTCTTGGAAAGAATCACGCGTTTTACATGTAAAATGTGGTTCAACGAAAAATCCAGGTTACGAAAAAGGCTCTGGAACGGAGTAATTTCGTAAGCTGGGGTACCACTGTATAATCAGAATTATAGCAATAATTTAGAATTAATCATGTTCTTTAAATTGAATATTATAATGTTATACTACAAATGTTTAAGTACTTTTGAAGAGTTTGGTGTTTTTATTCTTGACTGAATTGTTTAAGATACAACAAACTTCAGCTCAGTAGAATCTACCCCAAGGGCACTCGCGTCGACTCCTCCAACTACATGCCCCAAGTGTTCTGGAATGCAGGCTGTCAGCTGGTGGCACTAAACTTCCAGACAATAGGTAAAGACAGTTTGCTTCTTAAGTTATCTCCTGTATATAAACATAATTTGATTTTTTTTTTTTTTTCTGGAGCGAGGGGTTGAAGTAGCTATAGGGTGAGAATGTCAGCTCAGATTTCCTTTCCCCATCCAGAGATTTAAGAGTTCTTAAATGTTCCAAAGCTAAATTTGAGACTAAATGTATCCAGCAAGTACAGCCACATTGTCTGGCTCCTGTTAATTGTAGGTCTATTTTAAGTCTCTATTGGATTGCTGGGCTCCTGACCCTATCATGGAGGGTAAGCCCGGAAACTCTGAGAAATTTTTTTCTGTCACTTACTTCATTCTTGTGGTCGCTATTCACAGTTCAGGACCTTAGGTGAGGATATAAACATAGATTAGCTGGTAAACATAGAGCTTTGTGTGAATGCTGGGATTCTCTTTACAAGCCCGAGATATTACTATCACTGTAAAACTGCAGGCGCTGACATGATCTTTATCTTTCACACTGTCTTTTTCCACATCAGAGTAAATAAGAGCACATTGTACGTCATTTCATCCAACTTGAGCGAGAGCTCATATCATCTATAAAAAACATCCCACCATTTTTCTCTGAGAAAAATGTCCAGACCTCAGTCCAGGAGGTGCTGATTATTATCCCAGTCACATTACATTCAGTAGTGTTGCAGTGGGTGTTGAAGGTCTACATCTGAAGGCAAGAGATCAACATTACTTACAGTAGGATAACATAATAGTGATTGGCTCTAGTAAAAATATTTTCCTTGGAGCTTCTTCTCTACGAAATGTGTCTACAGACACCATGGACAGCAGCTGCCGTTTGGGTATTTATTCAAGGATGCTATGAGTGCCACATTTGATCTTAGCTTTGCCTTTGACTCAAAAATTGCAGCATCATTTCATCACTTATCAACATCATGTACAACAGCTTTCAGTCTGGCAATCAGAGCCCATCAACACAGAACAGTACTTAACCCTTTAATGGGCATTACGGCTGAAAGCGGCCAATCTAGTGATTGGGGAAAATGTTTGAAAGCGCGCAATAAACAACAATGCCCTAAATGTCACAAAAATCCTAAAGTCTTACCTTGTTTTGCACTCAACAGAATCACTGGCAACCCTTTTCTAATCCAGATTACTGGCTCTGTTCTGCTCTGAGAGTATTGCCAGGTGACTGAGTTTTTTTCTGAGCTGCGTCTGAGATGGGTCTTAATGAGTTTTAAAAAAGCCTGGTGCTAACGGATACAAGTATTGTCCCGGTGGTTTCTCAGCTGATACAGTTTCACTGTCTTAAGACTGATGGTGGACACTACGATTGGTAACATGGCTAAAGCTTTACACTGTTATCAAGAATTAAAATCTAAATCCAGTTTCGTATTTTGCTCTCATTTTCCCCGCCCATTCTGTGAGGCACTATTTTTGTTTAGGCTTACTCATTCCTTCATTTTCTGTAATCACTTAATCCCAGCCTACTCTAGGCGAGGGTAGAGTACACCCTGGACAGCATGCCAGGCCATCGCAGGGCAGAAACACGCCGATGGCTATGCAGACTACTCTTGTAAAAAGTCAGCAATGGTTCTTTTACAGCCTCTCACCATAGACAGTGAGACATGGTCGGCCTATGATAACCCAGTTAGCTGCACTGCAGCTGCACGACCCGTTGAGAGTGGGGCTTGAACCCCCAACCTTAGATTCAGTGATCGGGCACGTTTAACATCAGGCTCTCACAGTGTTTGGGCTTACTATGCTAAATGCAAATATGGTCACCAAATACATCATCTTCAGACTCCTCAAACCACACATTTGTAATTTAATAATTTTTGAGAAGAAAGATATGTTTAAGAATAATTTGTTTAAAAAAATCGAAATAAAGGTAGTACTGTACTTAAAACCACAAGCATAGCACAAAATACCGATATATATATATATATATATATATATATATATATATATATATATATATATATATATATATATACACACACACACACACACACACACACATATATATATATATATATATATATATATATATATATATATATATATATATGTGTGTGTGTGTGTGTGTGTGTGTGTGTTTACATTTGTTTTGACCACTGCTACCAATTAGCTCATATAAAATTGTGGATCCCAGATACATACTGCGCCCCAGTGCATTGTACTTGTGGCTTTGGCAGTAATGATCTTCTATAAAATAACAGGTATGATACATCTATTAAACGATATTGGACACTTTTTGCACCTTTATTGTGTCCTGATATTTTGTCCAGGAGACAACAAACAGGGACAGAGACAAGATTTGTCTATAAACAAGCACCCACCATAAATATTTTTTATTTAATACCAAGAATGTAGACACAATTATTTTTGTGCTTATACATAGACAAGACTGCATGAAATGGGAACCTCAACAGTTCCTCCAACTAAACGTGGTGGCACATGATCATGGGCTATGTCCAAATGCACAAAAACATGTAGACAGCTTTAGCATACTCCACACACCCCCTCAGAAAATGTGCAAAGAACACAGTGAAGAGCTGATCCACTGTTCCAGAATAAAGAGGCCAACACTCCCCCGCACTTGCTCAGCAGAGCTTGAATCACGAGAGCTTTCTGTAATCATTAATTGGAAAATCTTCTATTTCTAATACAATCCCAATTTAAAAAGTGGACACACTGTGTAAAATATAAATAAAGACAAAATGCAATGATTTGATTTGAAATTTTTTTATTTACAATAGAACATATTTCATGAAAAATATTGAAATAGAGGACAGCCGCACACGTCAAAAAGTTGTGTCAAAGAAACAAAAGGCTGGAAAAATATGTTACTAAAAGAAAAATATAACTGGTAAGGTAGTAGAGATGAAAATGTTGAGGTTCTCTTTGGGAGTAACGAGGATGGATAGGATCAGGAATGAGTACATCAGAGGGACAGGACATGTAAGAGGTTTTAGAGACCAAGTCAGAGAGGCTAGATTGAGATGGTTTGGACATGTACAGAGGAGGGATAGTGAGTATATTGGTAGTAGAATGCTGAGGTTGGAACTACCATGCAGAATGCCCAGAGGAAGACCAAAGAGGAGATTCATGGATGTGGTGAAGGAGGACATGAAGGTAGTTGGTGTAAGAGAAGAAGATGCAGAGGATAGGGAGAGATGGAGGCAGATGATTTGCTGTGGTGACCCCTGAAGGGAACAGTCGAAGGGAAAAGAAGAAGAAGAAGAAGACTGTCCAGTGAGTATGTGTGTGTGTGTGTGTGTGTGTGTGTGTGTGTGTGTGTGTGTGTGTGTGTGTGTGTGTGTGTGTGTGGATGTGGGTGTGAGTGTGTGTGTGTGTATATAAGTTATACGAGTAAGCGGGGTCGCGAGCAGAAAACCGTGAATGGTCAGGGACCTAATGTACTGAATTTACAGACGGTGGAACAGTTTCAGCATAATGTTCCTCAAAATAAAATTATGAAATGTTCAAATATTTCATTTCTGCATGACATGATGTCAAATTATCCTAAGAAGCTGGAGAAAGTATGAAAATCAATACTGGAGGCGGATAATCTTCATGATTCTGTCATGGAAATCACTGCATGGTCTCCGGAACACTTCCTGAAATCATTGCCTCTAAGCACATTCCTCTCTGCAGGTTAAAGTTCTGTCAAGCAAAGAAGCCATAGGAACATGATCCAGAACTGCCATCAAACTGTGCTGCTGACTTTCCAATCACAGCCCCTTCATCATAACAAGAATTAGGTCCAGTGGGGGGACATCATTTCATTGTAGTTTAAAATGAATATTCTATGAATGCTCTGTGTCTCTTCTTTATTTAGATCTATCCATGCAGCTGAACCTGGGCATGTACGAGTATAACGGGAAGAGTGGTTACAGGCTTAAGCCCGAGTTCATGAGGCGTCCAGATAAGAACTTTGATCCCTTCACAGAAAGCACTGTGGATGGCATTGTAGCCAATACTTTATCAATCAAGGTTAGTGCCATATGGCCTGGCTTTACACTATGAGTACATGTGGTGTTGCATGAAACATTCGCCACGTTTTAGGACATCTCTTCACTTTTATTTATTGTGCAGTTTAGGCTTTTTCATTATTATTACTACTCACAGCTGCCACTTAGTCGGAATCAGAATCAGAATCAGAACAGGAATCAGAGTACTTCATAGATCCTGGAGGAAATTGTGTAAATTGTGTGTTAGTCGCTTGAGCATAGAACATTGTTGTGCATTCTTACTGTGAGTGAATAAATATATACGGTACTACCTCACTTTACGAAAGTCTCACCAAACGAAAAATGCAGGTTACAAAACGTATTTTCCTAAAATTTTTGTCTCTGGATACGAAACGAGTTCACGTTACAAAAGCACCAAAAAATTCAAATGCGCCATTCAAACATTAAAACACGCCATTCAAACATTCAAACAATGCACGAGCTGATCTCCTATCAATGACGTTCAAACATCCCGCCCGGCTGGCCTCCCATTGGCTAGGAGGGATGACGCAGCTCTCTCTTATTGGCTATCTCCCAACATCCCGTCCCACTGGCCTCCTATTGACTAGGAGGGATGACGCAGCTCCCTCCCATTGGCTATTATGGAGATAAATCTACCATGATGCTTTTCGTGTAAAGGACAGAGTTACTATTGTTTCATGCTTTAATTTTTGACTCAGGCTTTTAACCTTCCATAAACATTTGTAAGATTATAACTCTGCTAAGAAGACATGGTCAAAACACACACACACACACGCACGCACGCACGCACGCACGCGCGGTGCGAGTGAGAAGAAGAAACGGGCTCGACTGATATCCCAAAAGAATATGGCCAAACCCGTCTACCATCGGTACGATATTGAAACAGAAGGAGGTCTTAAAATGTATGCTTTTATAATTTTTAAAGGGTTTAGGGGGTAGTATTGGGAGCCTTGGAACAAATCACGCGTTTTACATGTAAAATGCGGTTCAATTTACGAAAAATGCAGGTTACAAAAAAGGCTCTGGAACGGATTAATTTCATAAGGTGAGGTACCACTTTATTACAAATATTTGCACTGGAATCATTGTCAACCTGTGCTGAAAGAACACAGGACAAAGGACAAGCAGGGAAAGGAAACATTTATTGCTTATGCGTAGTGAATGTTCAAGATCTTGATTACATGATCTATCTACATCTACATCCAATCAAGAGGAATGGACGTTGATCCCTGAAGCTTGAATGAAGCTCATACAGGGATTGTCATGGCTGTGAACACAATGATCTACCGTATGGTTCGCCAGGCCACATATAGACTCATTCACACCTACGGGCAATTTGGAACGGCCTATTAACTTGCTGTGCATGTTTTTGGACTGTGGGAGGAAACCGGAGTACCCGGAGGAAACCCACACAGGCACACATGCAAACTCCACACTGAAACACTCTGGCTTGGAATCGAATCCAAGCCTTCTTACTGTGAGATGGACGTGCTAACCACTACGCCACCATGCCGCCCCTGATTAAATGATAATAGACAGAGTCAATAAACGTTCAAGTGAGTTTGTACAGCATTTTCACAATCGACATTGTCACAAAGCAGCTTTACACAGAAAAACAAATTGAAAAGAATTTAAATATTTTTTCTACAAACCCGACACATCCCCAATGAGCAAGCCGGCAGCAACAGTGGCAACGAAAAACTCCCTCAGTTGACATGAGGAAATTGCCATAGAGTCTCATCAGGCCTGACATCAGCCTATTTTATAAAACAAGGTAGCAGATATTTACGGGATTGTGTTGTATTGATGTGTACTTTATTATATTATATTGTGTTTCTAATTAGTCCTGTTTTTCACAATCAGATCATATCAGGACAATTTCTTACCGACAAGAAAGTGGGAGTGTATGTGGAGATTGACATGTTTGGGCTGCCAGTCGATACGAGACGGAAAGCGTTTAAAACAAAGACATCGCAAAACAACGCCATCAACCCTGTATGGGATGAAGAGCCAATCGTCTTTAAAAAGGTAGATCACTTTTCTCAGAAGAGTCCACTAAAGCATGTGGCTTTAAATAAATCTTTTTACTGTGGTTTTCCCTTCTGGGCCAGGTGGTTCTTCCTACTCTCGCCTCAATCAGAATAGCTGCATTTGAGGAGGGTGGAAAGTTCATAGGTCATCGATTAATTCCTGTATCAGCCATTCGACCAGGTAGGTGTCTGCTTCCTCTGCTAAACCTGGATGTGAAATCATAAGTGTGTGATGACAGTGGTTTTTACACAAACTGTGTTGTTGTTTCAGGTTATCGGTATATTGGACTAAGAAATGAAAAAAATCAGTCACTCACTCTTCCTGCAATATTTGTGTACATTGAAGTAAAAGATTATGTGCCAGACACCTTTGCAGGCAAGTAGTGTCAAATTAGCACATAATAATTGCCTGCGCTTTTTATTCAACCTATTGTGTTAATGTGAAATTCCATCACGATCACAAGCGCCATAGGGGTTTAGCAATGGGGTCTTGAAAAAAGGTGTGACCAGAGGCTGTGAAATGTAAAATCTAATGGGACTCGTGCATCCTGTTTCGTCCTGTGTGTCTGTTGGGGCTTACAGGCGCAATTGGTTCTAGCCTTTTCAACAGCATTTAACACTTTTATCGAGGAGTTCTCAATTTTCCACTGGGGTCGACCCTGACGTCAGTACCGAGGCAGATAACATACTTGAGAGACAGCATGGGGAATAAATTGTGATGCATGTGTGGATTCAAATAATGATGAATTGATGAAATGTGCCATGGTTGTGACGACTGCCTATGTGTTTCTTATTGGAACAGATGTCATAGAGGCCCTGTCTAACCCCATTAGATATGTCAACTTAATGGAGCAGAGATCCAAGCAGCTGGCTGCTCTGACATTAGAAGAAGGGGAGGAGGAGAAAGATGCTAAAGAGGTGGGGCCTGTATATGTCTGAACCTTATTACATCCAGATTTCCATAGTTCATCGCAGGTTCACATCAGTGCTCATATGGTTTAATAGAATAACCAGAGTGGAATTAAAAGCCACAAAAACAAGTCAGAGGGATCCATCAGTATATTTACTGTGCCTTTGATGGCAAGATATGATACCGTATTCGACGTAATAAGCACGCTGCTCCAATAAGCCCCCCCCCCATGTTTTTGATCTTGCGTCTAATAACCACCCATGTGTACTGGGAGCAAAATCGTAGATCAAACTTACCAATTTTATTCGATCAGTCTCTGTAAGAGTAAAATGAGGCGTTCACTGCCTGTAAAAGTGAGTTTGCACGGTATTTCAAGACCCCCCTGCCACTGGGGAATGTCTATAATGTTCATCAGTAACAACATCTTTGATTGTTCCGCCATGCTTTAAAAAAACAGGAAAATATATTTGCTGGTCTCTCTTGGTAAATGTCCAACAATCGATGAATCATTAGAAAATGCTATAGCAAAATTATGGGATGCTCTGAATGAATGGAGCGATGAGCCAGATATGGACTTATCAGAAAGTGATAACGAGTATTTTTCACCCGATTCTCCTGATCACTAGCTTCATAAATTTAAGCACGTTCCTGGACATGTGCTTTTGTTTATGTTCGTGTTGATTGGGTCAACGTGCCATGTGCTAAAGGTGACATTCGTGTTGATTGGCTCGATTTTACTTCCGGGAAAATGTTTAAAGGAACAGCACCGAGAGGGAAAAATAAGGGGGCTTTTTTTAATTTATGCTGTTTTCTGTTTATTTTCAGCTGTCATGTAAGTAGTTTGGTTGATATCACAAAATGAATCACACAAATACCAGTAAAGCCCTTTAATTGTTCTGTTATTATTCATGTTTTCCACCTCAATGGTAATAGGCACTTACCGTTCCACACGTTGTATAGTGTCCCAACTTTTTTGGAATCCGATTTGTATTTATAAATGACAACAGCTTGTTCTCCCCTATTTTCTTCTCAATTTGGTCTTCCGTTAATTCCCACCCACCATGTCTCCAGTGTCATACGAAATCTACCGGGCAAGGGTGATGAAAGCAAGCTTGTGTTTCGAGCTATGGAAGCCATATGCCAAATACATATTTTAAAACTGGAGCTCAGACTAGACCACAGGGCACAGTGACCCACTTGTATCTCTGCTACAGAATCTTTTGTATACATGAGCTCAAAAATGGTTATAATTGGTTAGTGTCACTGTGATTGAAGGGGGAGGGTTACACTACTAACTTTATAAACTGTGTGTGAAATCTTCCTCCGATGCCTCGTCAATTTTTAAAAAAATGTTTTTGAGATGATTTATAATGTTGAATATAGTGATGGGGACAGCACATTGATATGGTGGTTAGCATGTCCACCTCCAGAGCAGGAAGGCCTGGGTTTGATTCGCGACTCAGGTATTTCTATGTGGAGTTTACATGCTCTCCCCGTGCTTGCGTGGGTTTCCTCTGGGTACTCTGCTTTCCTTCTACAGTATAATAACATGCACAGTAGGCTAATTGACTGTTTCATATCACCCCTAGATGTGAGTGTCAATGGATGTGTAAGATTCACGATGGCCTGGTGAGCTGTCCAGGGTATACCTTGCCCTTTCCCAGAGTCAGTTGAGATGGGTGCCAGCCTCCCTGCGACCCAAATTAGGATGAAGTGGTTTAGAAAATTAATACAATATGTATTGTTATAATATTGCGGTTAAGAAGCGCATACCCGTGTACAATTGGCCCTTAAAGACAATTCTCTTTAAATGTCATTTTCATAGTTTTAATCAAATTTTGTCTGTCAGACTGAATCGGGTGTCGAACAGGCTTCAGAAGCAAAGAGTGAGCCTAAACCTGCCCCTGTGGAGAATGGCCTGACTCATACCCTGAGTGCAACGCCAAAACCAGTGGCACAACTCAACACACAGCCACAATCTACAGGTAACAACATGAAATCTATTATTAATACATCACAACAGGGAGCTACATTAATCTCTTATTTCTGGTGTTTTCAATTTCCGAGTGTATGAATTTTAAATTAATATTTTCCTCAAGTGCTGCAGAGTGAAAATAGTCTATTTGCATATTCACAAAGCTTACCAGGAGAGGTTTTTGTGTGTTTTAGGGTCATCTAAATCCGCCACAAAGACTGAAGATCTTATACACAGTGTTCTCACTGGTCAGTCACTGTACTGCACACCATAATGACCATCAAACATTCATAATTGCGTTTAATATGTAGTTCTATAATACATTAGTGTATCACATGGGATATTGCTTGAATTCGTGTTGTTTGGTCTCTTTTCTAATTAAACAATATACTGTATAATAAAATATAAAAACTCTTTAACATCAACATTTTCAGGCTAATGAATTTAACTCTATGAACTTTCTCTCACCTTAGAGATGGAGGCTCACACATTAGAGGAGCTGAAGCAACAGAAGGTGTTTGTTAGGGAGCAGAGAAGACATTATAAAGAGATGAAGGAGCTGGTGAAGAAGCATCACAAGAAAACCACAGAACTGATCAAGGAGCATACAGCCAAGTACAACGAGTTCCAGCATGATTACCTGCGCAGAAGGACTGTGCTGCAGAAATCTGCAAAACGAGATGGTAAGAAGAGGTAGGTCTAAATTCTCTGCTCAAGATTCCCTCGTAAAAAAGTACAAAAGTCAGTATACACACTCCATTGTTAAAAGGAGGGTGGACTTCAGATTTCAGCTCTGTTCCTCAGGTGTCTGTCCTCTAGTCCAGAGCACGGCGCCTCATTTTTCGAACAGGAGCTGGCAACTCTGGACCAGGAGAGTGGACAGAAACTGGCTGAGCTCAAAGAACAGCAGCAGCAGCAGCTCCTGAACCTGCGGCAGGAACAGTATTACAGTGAAAAGTATCTGAAAAAAGAACACATTAAGCAGGTACAGTGAATCTTCGATGGTCATCAACAAATGAAAATTTTTTATCAAGATTAAAAAAAAAAAAAAAGAAATCTACACAGTACAGTTTCTATACAAAAAGCTGTTTCAGATCGTCCCTAGAGCTGACCCAGTACCACACCTTTTCCCAAAGTTGACTGAGATAGACACCACCTTCACTGTGATCCCAGTAGGATTAAATGTATCAGACAAATGAATGAATAAATTTATGAGTACACTTTCCGTGGTTAATTGGGACCGAGATCCCCCTGCAACTGCCAAATTCATCGAAGTAGGATCAACCCCCCCCCCCCCCCTCCCCTCCGCCGACTGTTTATACATACATGTATTAGCACATCCGCCTCACAGTAAGTAGACCTGGGTTTGGTTCCCGGCCTGGGCGTTTCTGTGCAGAGTTTGCGTGTTCTCCCCGTGCTCGCATGGGTTTCCACTGGGTACTCCAGTTTCCTCCAACGGTCCAAAAACATGCACAGTAGGCTAATTGGCTGTTGTAAATTGCCCGTAGGCTCGCGTCGTGCAGAAGGCAATTGCAAACCACTGCACTATCCTTGCCAAGAAAACCTCCATGAATATGATAATCAAGAGTCGTCCTACGACTCGGAAGGTACCAGACCAGACCATATGTGTATATAATATCAATAAATACATATTCAATGCTATGAATGCTTATAATAACAATTACACATTCAAAAATAATGCATAAGATGTAAATAAAATATAAATACACACACATACAGATGCGTGCATGCACTCAGATGTGCACCTCACATAAAAATGTAAGTAGTTTTGATGGGGGGTTTTGGGTTGGTTTTTTGTTTGTTTTTGTTTGTTTTTTTGGGGTTTTTTGCATAATTGGCCTTGTTTTGCGGCATTTCCTTAACTTTTCTCCCTATTCTTTCTTAAGTTCCTTATTTTTTAATTCGATTCATATTAAAAAAAAAAACAAAAAAACATAAGACGCACTGAAGCCGCATGAATTGAAGCACGAAGTAGCGCGGGATCCCTGTATATAGGGAAACATCAATGGTTAACTATATTTTGACATATTTATTCCACAGCTAGTGGAGAAACTAACCCTGCTAGCTGAGGAAAGTCAAAGCAACCAAATGAAGAAACTGAAAGACTTGTGTGAAAAGTAAGCTTAATATTAATAAGACACTAATGTAAGAAATTGTACCAGTTGTTACGTCCCAACATAGATCTTACACATGTTTTCATGAACACAGAGAAAAGAAAGAACTGAAGAAGAGAATGGACAAGAAAAGGCAGGAAAAACTGAATGAAGCCAAATCAAAAGAAAAACACTTGACTGAGGAGTAAGTAGAGATTTTGAGATGAATTTCTGAAGAAAAAAATCACAGAAAGCAGTCAGTACAAATATAAATTTATAATACAGTATAAATGTCCAGTGAGGCCTGTCCTGGAGATGGCAGTGAAAGACCAGAAAATGTCCTGGAATCATCTCAAGTTTCACATTTCTTTTTTTGGGGGGGCAGTGGTAGTCTAGTGGTAAAGGTGCTGGATCACTGATCCTACGGTTAGGGGTTCAAGCCCCACTTCACCACAGGTTGTCACTGTCCTCCCCCATTGCAGCTAACTGGGTTACCAAAGGCTAGCCATGTCTCTCACTGTCTATGGTGATGGTTCGTGTAAAAGAACCATTGCTGACTTTCGTCAAGAGTGGCTGCAAAGTCCTCAGCATGTTTCCGCCCTCCGATGGCATGGCGAGCTGTCCAGGGTATACTCTGCCCTCGCTCGGAGTCGACTGGGATGGGCGCCAGCCTCCCCGTGACCCTAATTAGGATTAAGTGGTTATAGAAAATGAACTGAACATTTCTTTTTTCTTTTTTTTTTTTAACACAAATGGGCAGTTTTGCTCCCCATCTCATTTGTAATGAGAGACATCCCGCTTACCAGATTTGAGAATAATACAGTACAGCCCAAATTAAACAAAGTATACTATACAGTGATTAAATGTAGCTAATTAAATAAAAATGAATATAGTATTGAATATTATAGTAAAAACGCTATTTATTTATTCCCTTGTACCAAATAAGGATGTTGGCTTTTTCCTCTCATTTTGCAACCAAATTCCTCAAATTATTATTATAAACATTCCCATAAAATTATCACCTGATAGTTTCTCCTCATTTCCTTTCGGCTTTTTTCCTTTTCCAGGGGTCGCGACAGTGAATCATCTGATTCGCATGTTTGATTTGGCATAGGTTTTTACGTCGGATGCCCTTCCTGACACAACACTTTAGCAAGGGGCAGAAACCTGCTGACGGCTTTGCAGCTACTCTTTACGAAAGTCAACAATGGTTCTTTTACATGAACCTCTCATCATAGACAGTGAGAGACATGGCCGGCCATTGATAACCCAGTTAGCTGCACTGGCGGGGGGGGCAGTGACAATCTTGTGGAGAGTGGGACTCAAACCCCCAACCTTAGGATCAGCGATCCAGCACCTTCTACCACCAGGCCACCACTGCCCTCACCTGATACTTTATACAGTATGAAATTTGAATCCGTTTTGTAGCAGTGTGGAACTATGCAGCTGTGTACCAGATATGTGCCAGCCATCATCAGAGATTGGTTAATATGGTCTGGCATCAGACATTTTATCACTTTGTGGTGGCAGATTAATTTGAAAGGCTGTCCAAATGCTTATTTCAAAGGTCAAACATCTGTGCTTTCAGGGAAAAGCTGGAGATCAACAGATCGTATGTTAATGAAGTGGTACAGCATATTAAACGGGTAAGTAAATTCTTTTACACAGAGGGGTTTGTGAGTACATGTTTAAGAGCAGCTGACATGCAATTATCGTTTATTTTTGTTGTATTTTTGGACAGTTGGAAGATGCTCAGACCAAAAGACATGAAAAGCTTACAGAGAGCCATAAGAACATTCTTCAACAAATCACGGAAGAAAAGCCTAAGGTACACATATCATTTTTCAGCTATGGCCGTGTACCCAGGTTTGCAAACAAAATGTTAAGGATGTGATGAGGGCTTTTTTGTTATTGCGATTTTTACAAAATATACAGTGAAATTTTTACAGAGATGTATTGCTGCCATGCCAGAACATCAAAAGATCAGTGTCACATCATAATGCATAAAGTTTGTTTTAACAAAAGATTTCGCTTTGATGTTTTACATTACACATTACTTTATAACTATTCACTGTTCTTATTATAACAATACAGTGGTACCTCACTTTACGAAATTAATCCGTTCCAGAGCCTTTTTCGTAACCTGCATTTTTCGTAAGTTGAACCGCATTTTACATGTAAAACACGTGATTCGTTTCAAGGCTCCCAATACTACCCCCTAAACCCTTTAAAAATTATGAAAGCATACATTTTAAAGACCTCATTCTGCTTCAATATCGTACTGATGGTACAGACATATTCCTTTGTGATATCACTCGAGCCCATTTCTTCTTCTCACTCAATTTTTCAGTAGGAATTATGCAGTAGACTAGTGGAACTCCTTGTAGCAATAGACAGTTTAACAAATTAACAAACCTTTACCTCACTGGAGTTTGTGTATTTCAGCTACTGTTATATTTCAACTTTGAGAGGTTTACTTAACCTAGATTAAAAAAATAAAAATAAAAACCAAACTTAAACAAGATTTTTATGTGATCTTTCTAAATGTCATGCTACAGTTTATATATGTTCATGCGTTGTGCTAAGTTTGTTTGTTTGTGTGTGTGTGTGTGTGTGTTTTGGGGGGGGGGGGTTATAAAATAGTACTGCAGTTCATGTAAATATACAGAATGACAAATCAGGTTGATATCATGTATAATATAACAAAAACATTCCGCTTCCACACTGAGGAGAAGATCTATGTGCTCAGAGTACAGATTTTTGTACAATCAGAGAGATGATAAAAACTTTAGAAATGATTAAAATACAGTAAGTTCTGTTACGTTACATGTTGGTGCTTCATGAGCTGTATGTCTCTATTCTGTAGCTGTATAATTTTCCCAGGGCCCTGTAGGCCTCAGGGCAGCCACAAGCACATGCTCCCAGTGCTCCTCTCACAAAATATGACATTTCCAGTGAACAAATTGTTTTGGCTGTAAAGGAAGCTCAGAAGTATCAGTGTACTGTTTACACATTCAGGTGTGTGATTTGTTAGCACTTCTGTGAGTCAAGCGTGCAGTACAGTAGTACAAGTACGCATTTCATCAGTGTGTCTTGCCTGACTGCAAGCTTTATAATGATGGATGGATGGATGGATGGATGGATCTTATCTCACTGTATTTACAAATCACATTTCTGAATCATTTAAACCATTAAACTTCAAAAACTACAACAATGGGATGAGATGGGCACCAGTCTCCCCATGAACCAAATTAGGATTAAGTTTAGA
Organism: Plotosus lineatus; assembly: GCA_024760905.1. Classification (NCBI taxonomy): domain Eukaryota; kingdom Metazoa; phylum Chordata; class Actinopteri; order Siluriformes; family Plotosidae; genus Plotosus; species Plotosus lineatus. The sequence goes on from CM045732.1 coordinate 57,319,119, forward strand.
AGATGAATGAACAATTAGGTTCTTTTAAAATATTTATATAATCATGTCAATAAGACATACATCATGATCATAATTATTTCTAAAGACTGATTTCATTAACACTTCATTATGGTTTCATTTGGCGGACAGTTCACCCTCACAAATGCTGAGCCAATAAAAGCTATATTATTGGCTTGACTCATATACTGTGACCTTTCGCAGACTGTAACCATTGTGATTAGATTGTCAACTTGGGAATGATCATTTTGATTCATGTTATATTGTGTAAATGTTAGGTCAAGTGTAAATGTTGTTAAAGGCCAGTGATATTTTCAAACACCGCATAGATATTGAGTTTGTAATGGATATGGTCTCTTCACAGCTTCAGAATGAACTAGATCAGGAGTATCAGGACAAGTTCCGTCGGCTACCTGTGGAGATTCAGGAGTTTGTTCAGGAGACCACTAAGCGAAAGACTAATGGGAATGAACGGGACGCCCTGCCTTCTTCTAGCACCCTGGAGAAACTCAGCCATAAGGGAGCACAATCTGAGGACGATATGGAAGATGAGAGGAAAGACTAACTAAAGACTGAAGCATTAAAGATTCCACCATACTTCAGGCACTCTTCCGAATTCATTGTATTTTTTTTTTTATTTTTTATTTTACATATGTTGCTATTTCATTTTGAAAAATGTCTGTGGGTACAGCGCAAAAGTATAACATTCAACAGATCACTTAGAGCACTTGAACCACATCAACATTTAATTTATGATGGGTACAATTTCCTGGCTTCTCATAATAGTAATAATCATGTATTGCGGTCAGACTAGAAACAGTATTTACTTTTGCTATGTAGTTAATACAGTGCTTCTCAAATAGTGGGGTCCCCCTTGGGAGGTGTCGTATGATGCCAGGGGGGTGCGGTGTGATGCCAGGGGGAGCACGTATGACCCTGGAGAACATGCTTTTCTGGAATAGTGTACAAGAATTAGGTGTAATCGCACCTCCACTCCACTAGTTAGCAGTGGCGCTCTCATTGCTGCGCTACGGTCTAGCGGTTTTTCGCACGAACAAACGATATGAAGTTGCAGTGAACAACCCCTCAAGAAACAACACGAAAAAATTTCTAACAGGAATGAAGAGAAAGGTGGAGAGAGACGGAGATATTAAGACATAAATATGTTGAATGAGTCTGAATAAGGATTTTTTTTATTGTAATTATTTCAGGCATATTGGTGCACTTTAAATGTTTTCTATTACAGATTAAAAACAATGTTAATGATTTTTTTCTTTTTTGTAAGTTTAACTATATTTCTTTCTTTTTTGTTTTTAATATTAATAAAGATGCAATGTTATGCAGAGGTGTTCATCATTTTCTGTAACCGCTTAATCCTAATTTGGGTCGCGGGGAGGCTGGTGCCCATCCCAGCCAACTTCGGGCAAGGGCAGAGTACACCCTGGACAGCTCGCCAGGCCATCGCAGGGCAGAAACACGCCAACGGCTTTGCAGCCTACTCTTTACGAAAGTCAGCAATGGTTCTTTTACATGCCTCACACCATAGACAGTGAGAGACATGGCCGGCCTTGACCGGACTCGAACCCCCAACCTTTGGATCGGCGATCCAGGGCCCTATACCACTAGACCACCACTGCCCCTATGTAGAGGTGTACTCATAACAATTTTATAGCCAAATAATACTATTTATAGTATTTATCATGGGTGGGGGGGTTGAAATGTTTTTTTTTTCTCACTAAAGGGGGCGCCACAGAAAATAATTGAGAAGCACTGAGTTAATATGATGTGTTGTACATACAGTACTGTAAGTCATTTTTTTCCACGATCCCAATCACATATTTATGGCCAGTATGAAACCATTTTTTAAATGGGGATGGCCAGTATGTGCATGGATGGTGTTTACTGCATACATTACTGTAGCTCTAATTTCTCTTTCAGAAGTTTTTGAAGTAGTCACTGTACCTGCATTTAATATATTAATTTATAAACTTTTTTTTTTGCAAGCACAGGTGGCTTGTAGATATAAATTCATTATTTTGTTAAACTTGTTCATGATGCTGTATCTTTTACTAATCTAGATTAATAAAATACAGCAGTATACAATTTGTACTAAGTGGGTCCAGTAGAGGAGAGTAACAGTATTTCAAGAAATGCATGAGTAGAGAACATTAAGCAGTTTGTAAATTGCAACTGTAGCTTATGTGATGTAATGCATAAAATGTGCTTGTTTATTTATTTATTTATTTGTTTTTGCATCATACATACTACTAAATGTCTTCATCAGCGGATGTATTTAACAATATGTTATTTGGGTAATTTCCAAATATTTTTCATTCATTTTTACGGGGTCATTTTAAGACTAATTTATTTTTAATAATTTATTTTGCATTCATTTTTTAATTTTCTTATAGTATGCTTAATGATTATAGCTTTTTTTGCGAAATATGTATAATAGAATAATCGATTTACTGAAGTAATTAATTAAATAAATGTATAGCTTGATGCAGGCGTGGTGGAAATATGATCAGAAATCAGGACTTGGGAGTTCATGAGGTATTGGTATTATTATGCAATCATTTTACTTGAGTGAGATTCTTTGTTCAGTATGTTTCCATTCTTTGATTTACTATAGGATGCTAAGCATGGGGTCAATGATACCAAGTAAAGTATTGTGATCTTTTCTCGAATATGCTTCCCCATACTTCCCCTGGTTGTTTCTCAGTGTTAAGCTCAGATTAAAGCACGTCTGTCACTTTCGCTCACTATTTCTATATCTTTGTAATTAGAGCTAGGTTGTCAGTGGTGACTTAATTCTTACAATCCTGTAAATGTGTTATTTATAGTCATGCTTTGTATTTATTGTAATATATGAGTGCCATGGACCAGTAAATTAAAGTGCCAAATATTTGCCCACTACTGACTGGTCTAACATGAACCCCAGAAGCATGAAACGGACTATAAATATATCCATTTGAATTCAGGATTGATCTGTTCAGAATATATATGATGATCCGGCTCCAATTTTACAATCGTCATTGGATGCAGTGCGATACAGTAAATCCATGGTACTATTGCTGCATCTGCAAATGTTATCAAAAAAGACTACAATTAGATTTTCATACCTGTTGTAAATTATATTCTGAATGGTTACGCATAGCCATTTTATTGAATTACATTGTATATTTTAATTTATTTTTAAATTTTTTTAACAAGATGATGCTATCATGATGTTTTCTTTTGAGTAAACTGTTTTTTGCAATGTAAAATTACTTGAAATACTTTTATGACTGGACTAATTTCTGACCGTTTTAAAGTGACGTTCTGTGCCTTTGAATGTTCTCTGTGTTATATGTGGAATGTATAAAAAAAAATTGATGTATAGAGGTCTTCTTTTTGTATAAACTGTGCACGCACTTTTAAAATGTTTATACTAAAGATTTACTTTGAAATTATTTTAATGTCAGACTAATGACAGTGTATGCTATTGAGTGCCACTTTATTTTGTTCATTATTTAATTCCATTCCACAAAACATACAAATTAAAAATATATCAACAAACATTTGTTTTCATCAAACTTTATTATTGGTACTACAGAATCTGCATCTTTAAAAGATGAGTAATGTTGAATGTAAGTTGTGCTTGTGCTGTGCAATGGTTTTAATAAAACATTTTTGTGAAATGTGGAATTTATGGGCTGTAAAAGATTCATGTTCATGTTTAATTTTTGAATCACTTTTTCCTCTTGTCACACGGAGGCTGGAGTTCATTCTAGCTGACACTAGGTGAAAGTGGGGTACACACTGATCACCGCAGGGCCAACACCCAAAACCATTCACACTCACATCCATGTCTTAGACTGTGTGGGAAAAAAAAAACCCCACAGCACCCAGAGGAAACGTGCACAAGTACAGCAAGATAATAATTTTAGGAACAAATTAAATATGCAGACTTTTTTTACTGGTTTGTGAACTGCTGATCACTTGTCATTGCTTAATCTGAACAAATTCTTCTGCAAATCTGCTTCTAAAATACTGTAAATGAGCCCTTTGGACTGCATAGCTGGGATAGGAAGGCCTAAGGCTCATTTACATTACCTTTACATATGAAAATTAAGTCATCCATTTCAACCCACATCATCTACGTCACAGGTGTCAAATTTAAGGCCCACGGGCCAAATCCGGCCCTTATATGGCCTGTATGAGTTTTCAAGGATTATGATTATCATACATCCTTTGCATCAACTATTACCATGAAGCCTAATTCATCATCCTTTCTATCTATCATCCATTCCACCAGGTGGCAACAGCAGCATTTTTCAAGTAAAAAGCTAGTCATTTATGACTCAAAAAATATTGCATGCTTGTTTATTGCTGTTAGGCTGTCAGAAAATGCCAGTAAAGAGGAAAAGAGGTCAAAATCTGAACATATCATTTTACGATGGATTTCATGGTTGATTTGTAGAACAGATGTTCCGTAATTTATTCAGCACTCAGTGAAAATGAGTTTGACACCACTGCTCTACGTACTTCCATCTGTCATTCATGTTGACGTTGATGTAAAGGATTGCTTCCACTAGAGAGTAGCTGAGAGTCCAAAGTTTCAAACAACTACAAACACAATCAGTAGAGAGGGCAGTAAGGTACTGATTAAGTACCTGGGTGTTTATAACTTCTGCAGACTTGCATAAATTTTCTTCCAAAGTTTTGCCATTATTGCAATTTCTTCTTTGTGAGTTCTACTGGCTACATGGTCCTTATAATCGGAATGGAACTGCTTAGCTCTGTCCACATCTTCAAGCTTTTTGACAACATGCACAACTGTGGACAAAATGAATGCGGCGAAGAGTTAAAAGGCTGTCAGTAGCTGTATCTGTCTTTAAGGATAAATGGGCCTTAAAGGGATCAAGGGCAGGGGCATGGGTGTGTGAAGCACAAGATCCCGTGAGTGATAGTCTCGATCAGAATATATTTAAAAATGAGAATGTTTTACAGTCTCTCCATCAAGGGTAAGGCTGGGGACTGGGGAGCTGACGTCCTGAAGTTTTCTCGACATTTCCTAGAGGTCTGAATCATGCAGTGGTGGCCTGGTGGTAAAGGTGCTGGGTCACTGATCCTAAGGTTGGGGGTTCAAGCCCCACTCTCCACAAGGCTGTTACTGTCCCACCCAGTGCAGCTAACTGGGTTATCAAAGGCTGGTCATGTCTCTCATTGTCTATGGTGAGAGACATGTAAAAGAACCATTGCTGATGTTGACTTTGGTCAATAGTAGGCTGCATAGACATCAGCGTGTTTCCACCCTGCGATGATTTTTCTGCAGGACAAATCGTCAATATCAAAATTTTAGTTCCACCATTTCCAGAACAAATAACAAATCAAGGCGACACGGTGGCATAGTGGGTAGCACATCCGCCTCACAGCAAGAAGGTCCTGGATTCAGTGTGGCGTTTGCATGTTCTCCCCCTGCTTGTGTAGGTTTCTTCTCGGGTACACCGGTTTCTACCACAGTCCAAAAAACATACACAATAGGTAAAGTGGCTGTTTCAAATCCCTTCTAGGTTTTGAGAATGAGAATGCATAGTTGTGTGAATATTGGCCCTGCGATTGGCCTGGCGAGCTGTCCAGGGTGTACCCCACCCTCGCCCAGAGTTTGCTCTGAGATGGGCGCTAGCCTCTCCTTGACCTGAAATAGGATTAATTGGTTCAGAAAATGAATGAATGAATGATAACAAATCAATATGTAAACCCTGACCCACACGCATACACAAAAATACAGTACCGTATAAGGCTCTTTATCCTCCAGAGGGCGCCAACAGCTCATTCTCAGACCTTAACATGGTTGCGCATGCGTAGTATTTTTTGTGCGTCTGGAATGCATGGTTGCTAGGGGATACTAGCTGCAGTTTGGTACTGATAATCTTGAATCTTGTTTTTGCAGTTTAACCCTAGCTTTTGTAGCTAGAATTGTGAAATTAACCATGTTTAGTTCACTTTTCAATGTAACCTTTAAATTGGAATGAAAAGACTTCAAGTGGATAAAATCAAGCCTTTATCTTTTATATGTAATTATTATTTTATTATTCATAATAGTAGTCTCCCAGAATCATTATTCTGTTGTGGTTCACTGTGTTCTGTTCCAGTTTTCAGTTTCAGTATTCAATTTTTGAGTTATGTGCAGCACCTGCCTCTGCATGTCCCTGTAAAACAGTACAAGAGGTCCTTAGTACAAACACAAACCCTACATCATCTGCAGTTGGTGACATTTTGCTTGGCCCTCAGGCATTTTTTGCTATCCCATGAAGCCATCACATCCTTATCAGGATGGATCAAAGTGGTGTGATACATAAACAAGCTGAACAGACAGTGTCTCTGACTATTTTAATATTCTCTTACTTCCTTTTGACACAGACCAGTCTTCACCTGCTGTCCTTCTTGACAGCTTATGTTTTGGGCCACCTCAATCTTGAAGAAGATTTTATCTCCAGGGATGGCTTTCTGGTGACAGAATGGTTGCTCACCCTCAGGGAGTAAAACAGATATGGAAATGGTTTGGAAGACTGATCTCTTTTCATTCAGAGAAAACACACAGTGACCACTTTTTTCCTCTCGCTGTTGTATCATGGGTTGATCCACCAGCACACACATAGACAAAACACCTCTTGAGTGCATTTCCTGTACTAGAGATGACACGCTCACATTGCAAAGTGTGTGTCAGGTGGGGTCTGTTTCTCATTCAATGGTCTTAGTGATGGCGGGGGAAATTATGGTATGCAAAGATAATCGGCATACCACCAAGGGAACAGTGAAGGCTTCAGCTGTGCAGGGACCTCCTCTCAAATCTCTGTTGAACATCCTATCAAAACTCTGTATAGCATCCAATCAG
>CM045732.1:57330995-57410995 GCA_024760905.1 Plotosus lineatus
TTTAATTACCAGTTAAGCTCTATGATGTAACTGAAACGTCAGCTAAGCGCCAGAAAAAGGTAATGAGGTTGGATGTCTCTTCTGAAGAAATAATACTTTCTCCTGAAGAAAGGACAGTTTCCTCTGAAGTGCCTGAAGAGGAATAATCATCTGAACTGTTGTAAAGCACTTTAGAATTAAAGTCTTTTTCAATTTCTATTCCAGTACAGTACCTAAGTTAATGTATAGAATGTTTGTGTGTGTGATTTTATGTACTGTGCTGTAGCATATTTATCCTTTTATTTTGTTTATCCAATTTATTACACTTCATGTTCTTATATGTTCTTTTTGTTATGGTCTGTGGTTTTTGAGGGACTTTGATTTTGGTGGCTGCGCCTCTGTTTTCTGTCCACTCCGGCTGAGGGGCGTGGCTGAGCTGCTCGGGCTGAATGCAGTTCACCTCAGTGAAAGCGTGCTGCTTAAGTGCTTCCCCTTTGAATAATAAATTCACTCTGCCATGCATTCTGCTAAAATTTGCATTCAGCTCATTACGTCATTACGTCACACTTTTATATTCTTTATGTACATTGCAATGCAATTCCTCCCTCTAGTGGGCGTCTGATAAGCATTTTTATATTTTGTTAATAAATATCACAGTACAAAGTTAAAAAAAATTTTCTTAATCATTACTACATTTTACTACATTAATACTGTATTAATGAGTAAGGCTGTCTATAGAATGTGTTTAAGAAGCATATTTTAGTGCATATTATAGATACATAGTATTTTACTTCCGGTTGATCATTCGCGTATGTAATATGATACATGGGGTTTTACGTCCGGGTACAGAACTCGCGGATTATCCTGATTCGCGGGAGGGGCCAGAACCGAACCACTGCGAATAATGAGGGCCTACTGTACATATGGAAAACATGGTTGATGACCTAATCTCAGGATCAATCTGCAGACTCAGGAACAGTTTAAATAATCATCTTAAAAATTAAGTATTGGTGTAGTGGTTAGGGTGCTGCGCTCATGATCGGGAGGTTGTATGTTCAAATCCCAGTTAGACCCCCACTGTGCTAAGATCCCTGGGCAAGGTCTCAATCACAAGTGTGCCTCTGTTCACCCAGTAGTATAAATGGGTACCAGTAAAAATATACTGGGAAGGTAACCTGTGATGGACTACCGTCCCATCCAGGAGGAGTTGTACTTCTAGTCAGTTCACGCTATGGAAACCAGGGATAAGCACCGGTCCGATGAGCCACTATGGCTCGGGTGTAAAAAGCCCAATGGACTTCACCTTTTAACTGAACTTTTCCTCTTACTGTAAAATTTGTCATTAGGCTCAAGTGAATGCCATTTACAGGTCTACTTGTGTGTTGAGACTTTAATGAAATCCACTCAATTACTAATGACCAGACAAACAGGCTAACAACTACGCAAAGCCAGTAATAATCAGTGTGGATTGTAATTGCTGTTATCATCATCTAACTCTACTTATTCTGTGGTCAAGTCAAGGGATTATGTCTTCCGGTTGGTCTGGGAACGTCTCAATGTCCCTCTGGAAAAGCTGGAGGAAGTGGCTGATTAGAGGGACGTCTGGACCTCACTGCTTATGCTGCTGTCCCCGTGACCTGACCCTGGATAATTTCTATTAGAAAAAAATAGATTCATAGATATTCACCTGAAGAACTGATGTCATAGATAACACACATTACACACCAGTAACACCAAGTCATGATGCAATTAATTGTTTGTACTGGACAAAAACAAACAAAAAAGAACATATGCATGTTGGAGGCGGCACAGTGGCGTAGTGGTTAGCACGTCCGCTTCACAGCAAGAAGGCCTGGGTTCGATTCCCGGCCTGGGCATTTCTGTGTGGAGTTTGCATGTTTGTGTGGGTTTCCTCCGGGTGCTCCGGTTTCCTCCCACAATCCAAAGACATGCACAGTAGGTTAATTGGCCATTCTAAATTGCCCATAGGTTCGCATCATGCAGAAGGCAATGGCAAACCACTGCACTAATCCTGTCAAGAAAACCTCCATGAAGATGATAACCAGGGTGTTATCCTTCATGGCGGGTCGCCAATGGTCATCCTATGACTCAGGCACTAGATAGATAGATGCATGTTGGGGAAAGTGATGGCCTGGTGGTAAAAGAAGCTGGATCACTGATCCTAAGGTTGGGGGATTCAAGCCCCAATCTCGATGGGTTGTCACTGACCCCACTGCAGCTAACTGGGTTATCAAAGGCCGGCCATGTCTCTCACTGTCTATGATGAGAGGCGTCTAAAAGAACCATTGTTGACTTTAGTCAAGACGAGGCTTCATAGCCGTCAGCATGTTTCCGTTCTGCCATGGCCGGTGAGCTGTCCAGGAGGGATTCTGTCCTCGCTAAGAGAGCGCGGGTACATGCAAGGGCCAGTGATGCCAGAAGCATGTCAACACACCAGTAACCAGTAACATATGCAAATTTATAAGTTGATGCCTCTCTCACTAGTTTCAATGCAGTATTGATGTTATGCATATAATAAATATTAGTTTCTAATGGTTGAGAGTGGGCAGTATGATAGTGTAGTAATTAGCATATCTGCCTGACAGTAAGAAGGTACTATATTGGGGTTTAGTCCCATTTAGGCATTTTTGTTTGGCGGTTGCATTTTGCCCCTCAGGTACTCTGATTTCTTCCACTCTTTCACTAATTGGCACATGTTGTGCTGAGAAGGACTGGCAAGCTGTTCAGGGGGTACCCTGCCTTCATGCAGATTCAGCTGAAATAATTTCCAGCCTCCCTACGACCCTAATAGGATTAAGTGGGTTAGCAAATAAATCAATGAATGAATAAATAAAAGCTTGATGGTACTGACACCATATTGTTAAAAATAATGTGTTGTATTGTGTGTGTGTGTGTGTGTGTGTGTGTGTGTGTTTATAATGGGGGAAGATTATTGGTATAGTTAAGGATAGCTAATGTTAATGTATGTGAATACAAAGGTCAGGTGCGTCTCTGTCTCTCCATCTGTTACTCACACACTCATACACAGCTTTCAGGAGCTCACAATAGGAAGTTTCTTGCTTGTAGCATCAAGAGACCCGAGTGTGAACTCTCGACGCACAATCTTGCTTCCGTTATGTTCCATAAGTTATGATTCTTTAAAGAAACAAATGGTAAGCTGTACTGGGGCTTGCTTCTCTGTTCTCTGAGAACATATTTACTGCGCTTAGACCTGAGAATATGAGACAATGAGGCAGAAAAATTGAGTTAAAAAAAACAGAAAGGCCCCAGCTGGCAACAGGATTCAAATCCTGAACCTCGAATATAGAACTTGCTGAAGAATTTCCGGAACCATGGCTGCTTCTACAAGACCCCCGGTAGCAACATTTTCGGCATATGTAAAGGAATGGTGTAGAACAAAGATGCTTTACATCAATCCATCCGTTTTCTGAACCACCTAATGCTAATTATTAGGATTGTGGGGAGGCTGGTGCCCATCTCAGCTGACTCCAGGCAAGGGCAGGTTATACCCCGGACAGCTTGCCTTATATTTACATATAAAAAAATGACAAGCATCTCTACGTAAAAATTCTATAAAGCACCGAAAGCAGTAATCTATGAAACTAATTCAATATCAGGTGTGATGATGACTTTTTGTTTAAAAATAGAATAGCATCAGGGACAGATTGTGCAGTTTACAAGAACAGTATCTATCAGATGTCTTACAGAACCAAACATAGTTCCCACTGTCACACTTGATTCTGTACTTGCATGTAAATGGCAGCAGTTTCTACATAACATACTGCTTTCTTTATTGACATACTGTACTAATATTTATTTTATGTAACATTTTATTTTGTGCTGGAAAACTGGCAAGCTCGTAAGTCAAAATGTTTGTTAGATAAAATAAAAATCCACATAGAAAATAATACAAAACCAATTAATCCGTTCCAACCCCCTCTCAAACTTGTATAACCCCACAAACACATATATTTGACCTAATATATTAAAGATATAAACATGTAAAAATAAATATTTCATAATAATACATGTACATTACCATTACTTATTTTTTCAATTATTATTAATAATAAAACACGAATAAACAATAAGTCAACTAACCCTTCTGATCATCGACTGCGGTGAAGATATCACGAGGGCAAGAAGATGTCATGTGGGCAGGCATGTGATGGCACCATAGGGAACACAGTGAGATGCCAAATACTGTAGAGGATGCACAATTACACTTAATTCTAGTACAGTATGGCAAAAAAGCATGTTCCCCAGGGTCATACACACACCACTCCTGGCATCACACTGCACCCCACTATTTGAAAGCACTGGCCTTGTGGGAGCTCATGTTTTATTATTAATGTTAATGTACATATATTATAATGAAATACTTATTTTTTTTATGTTTATCTTTAATATATTAGGTCAAATATGTGTTTGTGGCAGGTTATATGAGTTTGGGAGGGGGTTGGAACGGATTGGTTTTCTATTCTTTTCTATGGGAATAATTGTCAGGGGGGACGTGAAATGTTTTTTTTTTCTTCTTTCCTATACGGAGTGTCACAAAAATAATTGAGAAGCACTGCACAAGGCGTTCTTGGAGCGCGGAGGAATACATGCGGAAGAATATGGGGCTAATCCGCCCAGAAAAGCCATTTCCCCAGCAGAGCTCGTAAATCAAAATTTTGCTCATTGGATGGAGCAGATTTTTGGTGGGGTCGAAGCTTGTATCATGGAAAATTCGTTATAAAATGCACTTGTAAGTCAAGGTACCACTGTATACAAATTATAGAATAAAAATCTTTACAAAATTTATAAAAACAGGATGCCTAAAACGTTTGCTCTGTACTGTGTGTGTGTGTGTGTTTATATAAACAAAAAACACAATGTATAGTAAGTTGGGGGCAGTGGTGGTCTAGTGGATAGGGCGCAGGATCGCTGATCCTAAGGTTGGGGGGTTCGAGTACCCCCACCCCCCACCCCCCCAGTGCAGCTAACTGGGTTATCAAAGGCGGGCCATGTCTCTCACTGTCTGGTGAGAGGTTCATGTAAAAGAACCATTGCTGACTTTCATGAAGAGTAGCTGCAAAGCCGTCAGCGTGTTTCTGTCCCTTCATAAAGGGTTGTGACAGGAAGGGCATCCGACGTAAAAACCTACGCCAAATCAAATGTGCGAATCAGATGATTCGCTGTGGCGACTCCCGAGAAAGGGAAAAAGGAGAAGAAGAAGAATGTATAGTAAGTTGCTTTGAACCATATTTTAGTTGGGGAATTTTTTCTCTCTCTGTAGGAGTAATATTGCATCGCATTGATCAGGAGTGCAAAGTGCACGAACAATTAAAGGGTATTGAATTCCGTTATAGTCCTCAAACATTCTAGCTTTAGCTCGCCAATCAAATTGTTTTTTTCATGGAGCACTGCTGTTATGTACCTTGTAAACAGAGATGTATAGCTGCACTCAGCCCCAGTAACTGAACAAATCCTTCTTTAGACGCTGAAGTCTAATGCTAATATATTCTGCAAGACAGGCGTTGTAACAGCAGTTGGCTCTTTAGGGATTTTGTTAATTCCCAAAGCTGTGCTATTATCAGGTTCTCTGTGCTGGTTAATAATCGATCCTAATTTTCACATTACTGTGTAATTGTTGTATTCTTTAGTAAATATGGTTATGCATAGACCTGATTTTTCATGGCATTTGTTTTGGGAAGGAATAAAGAGTTAACTTAAAGATGTTTTTGATGATTCAGAACACTGTAGTTATGCAAAAGAGTTCACATTTGGAGAGGCTTTTAAATTTTAAACAACATTTTACGTGTTTGCGAGTACAGTAGGTCCTTGACTAATACACACACACACACACACACACACACACACACATATATTAGATATAGTAAGCCCTTGCCCATTCGCGGTTCAGCGCTCGCACCCATGTATACCCGCGAATTGGCAACAAACCCAGAAGTAACTGGTACGTGATTCAAATTTAGCCAGTGGCTGAGAGCTTTTGTTTCTCCCTCCTGCTGATTGGTTGCAGATGATACGTACAACTAATTTTTTTTTTTTTGTGCTTCGCACACATGTCATCAATGTGACTGCTTTAATTGTGAATTCACATATTTTAGTGTGTTTTTAATGAATATTTAACCCCAATGATGTCACGCAAACGCCCTGCATCATCTCTAGCTTCTGATAAGGAGCCTAAGCGCTTTATTCATTAATAAATATTATCACAGTACAAAATTAAATTGGGGCCGGTGGTGTAGTGGTTAGGGTGCTGCGCTCATGATCAGGAGGTTGTGAGTTCGAATCCCACTGAGATCTCACTGTGCTAAGACCCCTGGGCAAGGTCTCAACCACAAGTGTGCCTCTGTTCACCCAGCAGTATAAATGGGTACCAGTAAAATATACTAGGAAGGTAACCTGTGATGGACTAGCGTCACATCCAGGAGGAGTTGAACTCCTGGTCGCTTCACGCTACAGAAACCGAGGATAAGCACCGGCCTGATGAGCCACTAGGCTCGGGTCTAAAAACCCAACAGACTTTACCTACCTTACAAAATTAAAAAGTTTTTACTTCATCATTCCTACATTTTACTGCATGTTTACTGTATTAATGAGTAAGACTGTCTATAGAATGTGTTTAAGAAGCATATTTTAGTGCATGTAATATCATACATAGGCTTTTAATACCACGTCAATAATTTGCGAATTTTCTCGATCCGCAGGAAGGGCCGGAACCGGACCATTGCGAAAAACGGGGGCCTACTGTACTGAGCCTGTGGTGGTACATGTACTTAAGGGCCATGGAAAGTCAGGTTGACCATATTTTCTAAAGTTATCGCAGGGACCTTTGCTGTAACAGCAGCTCTGTCTAGATTTAGCCGCAAAATGAATGGATTTCTGTTAATGAACTTCTAATGGATTAACTTTATTACCAACTTGCACACAAAGGACTTACATAAAGAACATTTCACATGAAAAGGTAAAACAATACAATGTAGTAGTTGTAGTGGTGATGTTTCCTGTGAGGAAATGTATTTTATTTATATAAATAATAGATGTAAGATTCTGCCCTGTCAGCTCTTATAACAGAGGTAATGATGTTCCTTTCAGTTTCCCTCCATGGAATGACGTTATTATGGAAGTAACAGAACAAGTCGTACAATTGATTTTGAAATGATAAGTCAGGTGCACTATGTTCTCTCATACACAGAACTATAATACTGTGTCCACTATAACACAGCTCTGACGATAGATTCAGCTTCATGAAAAATCATGGATCATTATGAAAGTGCGTTATCTAGTAAATTACCTTTTTTTTTTTTTTTGTTTGTTTTTTTTTTTTAAATGAATTACACAGTTAAACTTAAAGTCAAACAAAAACTTTTAAACAATTGCCAACTTCCTTATAATGCATATTTATTTATTTAATTTTATTGTTTATAATACGAGGATCCCTCGCGACTTTGTGCTTCAATTCGTGTAGCTTCAGTACATCGTGTTTTTTTTTTTTTTTTTTTTTTTTTTATATTAATCAAATTAAAAAATAAGGAAATAAAGGAAGAATAGGGGAAAAAGTTAAGGATAATGCTGCAAAACAAGGCCAATTATGCAAAAAACCCAACAAACACAACCAAAGAGCCCAACCGTAACCCCGCCATCAAAACTACTTACATTTTACATTCTGTACAATATGTGTCTGTACAGGGATTCCTCACTTTCTGTAGTTAATTGGGATCGAGATCCCCAAGCCAACATCGAAATCCATGAAGTAGGATCACACCCCCCCGCCCCCCCGTCTGACGTATATGTGTATATAATATCAATAAATGCATATTCAATGCTATAAATGATTATAATAACAATTAAACATTAAAAAAAGAACAAGATGTAAATAGAATTACAAATACACACACATATACATATGGTATTGCATGAGAAGAAGACGGCACACATACGTGCAGATGTGCGTGCATACACAGATGCAACAATGTAAATAGGTTTGATGGGAGATTTTGGGTTGTTTTTTGTTATGTTTGTTTAGGGGGTATTTTTTTTTGTTGTTGTTGTGGTTTTTTTGCATAGTTGACATTGTTTTTGTGGCATTTTCCTTAACTTTTTCTCCTATTCTTCCTTAATTTCCTTATTTCCTTATTTTTTAATTTGATGAATATTTATAAAAAAAAAAAAAACGCGATGCACTGAAGCTGCATGAATTGAAGCGCGAAGTAGCGAGGGATCCCTGTATTTTATATTCTATTTACATCTTACGCATTATTTTTGAATGTTTTTATTCTTATTATAAGCATTTATAGCATTGAATATATATTTATTGATCTTATACACACACATACATGTACGTATACGTCAGTTTGGGGAGGTTGATCGTACTTCGCAGAATTCGGCGGTCACGGAGGAATCTTGGTCCCAATTAACCGCGGACAGTGAGGGATCCCTGTATACCATTATCATAATACCATGTCTGTAAGTTTTCAAGCGATACAGTATTTTTTATGGAGGATGAAGGATGCCACATTGCCTTCTCTGTGGGTTATATATTGCACCATATGTCAATATAGCATGAAACAAAATCAGATTGTGACACATGAACAACACCAAAGCAAGACGAAAAAAATATACAGTACCTGTGTATCATATTGAAATGTTGGATGACTGAATACAAATGCCCCTTTTTCAGAATTTTTATTTATTTATTTATTTTGCATGTATGACATCAGGTCAGGACACAAAACGGATGAATGTTTTTCTTATCTTTTTCTCACAGTACTGATTGATCAATGTGTATTCTAGCTCTCTTGTCAGCCCAGTGTGAATCCAGGTCAGTAAATTCTTGACAGAAGTAAACTTTTACATATGACTTTTTTATTTAAAAAATACTTTAAATTTTATGTTCTCTGAAAGACATTTACTTTGAGCTGAATAACAAAGCTATGCAGTCTGTACAATATATATTTGCTGCATTTGTAATCAATTGGGTCAAGCATTTCGAGCATTTGATGCCAAGTTACAGTCCACACCTAAGAAGTTTGAAGTAGATGTACATGTACACCAGAAAACTGATTTTTCATAGAACTTGTCTTAATATGGATTTTGTTTAAATGAGTATTGACTCAGTAAGAGGGCGCTACAAAATGTCTGCAGTTTTTAATTTTACTTCTGTCTGTCCCTCGTAAAGTTGGGGCAGTGGTGGCTCAGTGGTTAAGGCTCTGGATTACTGACCTGAGGGTCATGGGTTTAAGCCCAAGTATCACCAAGTGGCCACTGTTGGGCCCTTGAGCAAGTTCCTTAACCCTCAAGTGATTGTGTTAAAAACATTTAATAAATGTAAGTCTGTATAAGGGTGTCTGCCAAATGGCGTAAATATTAAGAGTCTGGTGAAACCGGTATCTCAAGCAGAATGAGCAACAGGAAAGTAAAGAAACAAGGTGGGTGAATAAATCTTTGGTCTGTGCTCCTTTCCTCCAGAATTTAAGCTTGATCTGCTACTGGTACTTCAGCATACGTTATTTAGAGGTTAATTCAGTAGCTATGAAGACTTGTACACAAACGCATGAGTGAGCAGGATACATGTTCCATAGCGATCAGCTTGACTCTTTGGTGCTACAGGGTTTGATGATTTTTGACAGACTGAAAGTTTTGTAATGGCTCCCACTTGGCCCATTCTGTTTGATATGCTTCTTCGATGACCACAACACAGCCAATTTCACTGGGCACACAGCAGTTGTTCTCAACCCATCCCAAATAATGTGAGTTTTATAAGCTACACTTTATTTACTGGACCATACAATTTGCAAGAAGGGTCTTTTGAGAGACAATCTGTAACTGGACAAGTTTTATTTTACTGGAAAATTGGAGGTTTAGGATTATTAATGGAGATGAGAAACATTTTGCTGTGTTGGATTCTCTTATAAATTTAAAATATAAATATTTGTTCATGAATGAAAGGACTTCAAAGCTAATTATAATTATTTAACTCCAGATTAAGACTATGACCACTTCCGGTTAGTTCATTGTATTGTTTGTTATTGGATTACAGTACGTATATTGGTTTGTATCAACACTTGTATAGCTTTGACGTCATAATTAATATCAAACTGCTAAGTCACATTGAAATATAAAAATTAATGTGTGTGTGTGTGTGTGGGTGTGTGTGTGTGTGTGTGTGTGTGTGTGCATATACAGTACAATCATTGATGTCAAAAGAGGGCATACCACTGTTTAAAAGTGGGGATTTTTGATCATCTTGGATTTTCATTGGAGAATATTAGAGAGGAATAATTAGACCATTTCTAAAACATTCGAAACATTAATGTGTGTCATTAAATACTGAGAAGCTAGTCATTAACAAATGGGGCACCAGATTGGCATCGTTAAAATCAGAATTTCCCAGCAAAATTAGAATATTAGGTAAATTTATCAGGGATGATGATAAGAGACCTGTGGCAAAAGGACTCATCACTCTCTTGATGTTAAAGCAACCCCTTGTATTCTACACATGCTTGGTCCTTTGGATTACGTGGCTATACAAAAATCCCTCATCATAAAAAAACAAAAAAAAAATAAATAAAGCCTATCAAATTCAACCAAACATTCATAGTCTGGTGACATCAAAGAAGAACCTTCTCGGCATAATTTTAAAATATATTTTTGGCACAAACAAACACGAGAGTTCATCACCCAAAGAACACCATTCTCATGGTGAAACATGATGGTGGAAGCATCATGCTAATGCTGGTTTCTCTTTACCCTGCACTTGATTTCACTTTAAGATAAGGACCTAAAAAAGAATATTACTTAGATTTCAGTTTTGTAGTGGATATCGTCATGAAAAGGTGGAAGATCTGAACATGGCAGCAACCATGAGTACCTCCACATACTCAACAGCTTTGCACAAAATCTGCCTATT
This sequence comes from Plotosus lineatus, assembly GCA_024760905.1. Lineage (NCBI taxonomy): Eukaryota > Metazoa > Chordata > Actinopteri > Siluriformes > Plotosidae > Plotosus > Plotosus lineatus. The sequence goes on from CM045732.1 coordinate 57,341,914, forward strand.
GTAGAGGAAACTAAATCCAGGATTTAAAAAAAAAAAGTATAAGTTTTGTTTTTTGTTTAATTTAAAGGCATTTGGACTCCCAGAGAAGCAGTGGTACATAGACATTGACTTGTGATGAAAAATTGGATTTCCTGACATTTAGGTACTTGATTTTAATGCTGAGGAAATACACCCGAGGGCATACAAGTTAGTGGCTGCTGCTATTTAGAGATGAGTTTTGAGTCACTGGGAAGTCAATTGCTGATGGAAGTATAAAACAAATGGACAAAGTGTACTACAATTGAGAGTTTTGAGCTAAGTTGAGGTATGAGAGGTAGATCACAGTGAGATCCATACCCTTTGTTTTTAGCCTGTATCTACATTTTTTCCGTAGTAGTAGTAGTAGTAGTAATAACAATAATAATAATAATAATAATTTATTTAAAGGCTCCCTTCTTGGCACTCAAGGTCACCATAATGTACTGATAAAAATCAAGAAAAGCACAGAAAATATACAAAAATAGATAAGATAAAAAACAAAATAAAATCAGTTGGGCTCTTTAAATCAGGTGGAATAAAGGTAATGGATACATTTTGAGTACAGATTTAAAGTGAGGGAAAGATTTGGTGTTCCTGAGGTCAGGTGGTAATGAGTTCCAAAGCCGGGGAGCCGAGTGGCTGCGTGCTCTGCTCCCTATGGTAGTGAGATAGGCAGAGGAGACAGACAGGTGAATTGAGGAGGAAGATCTGAGGAAGCGAGAGGGGGTGGGAACATGAAGGAGTTCAGGCAGACATGGTGGGGCAAGGTTATAAATGGATTTAAAGGTTGGCAGGAGGATTTTAAACTTAATATGGAATTTAACTGGGAGCTCGTGTAGTAACTGGAGAACAGGAATGATGTGGTAGATGGTGGGGCTTCTGGTGATGATACAGGCAGCTGAATTCTGGACCAGTTGAAGTTTATGGAGAGATTTTTGAAGAAGATCAAAGAGAAGTGACTTGCAATCATCCAGGTGGAAGGTGGCAATACTGTGGACAAGGATAGTAATAAAAATTGTGTAGGTGGAAGTCTGCAGACCAGGTAATGCTATTGATGTGAGACTGGAAGGATTGAGTGCTGTTGAGGATGACACCAAGACTCTTGACCTCATAAGGGGAAGACAGAGGAGCTATCAATTATGAGAGAAAAGCTGCCAGTTTTGGATAATATACATTTGGTGCTAATGAGAAGAACCTCAGTTTTGTCACGGTTTAATTTAAGGACATCGAGTAAGAACCAGATTTTTATTTCTGTCATGCAGTCAGAAAGGGAAGCAGTGGGAGAGTGGAAGTGAGTTTACTGGTGAGGTAAAGCTGGGCGTCATCCACATAATAGTGGAAATGGATTTTGTATTAATGGAAAATACTGCCAAGGGGAAGGAGGTAAATGATGAAGAGAAGTAAACCCAGGACAGAGCCCTGGGGCACATCTGTACTGACAGAGGAAGGATAAGATGTGAAAAATTTGAGTTTGATGAACTGAGTGCAGCATGAGCGGTAAGATTTAAACCGGTTTAATGGAGTTTGGGTGATGCCAGTAGAAAATAATCTATTAAAGAGGACAGTGTGACATATGGTAACAAAGCTCGCACTCAGATCAAGAAGACTGAGGATGGTAAGTAGGCCAGAGTCAGCTGCTATGAGAAGGTCACTGGTTGTCCTTGTAAGTGCAGATTCTGTGCTATGGTTGGGCAGAAACCAGACTGTAACTGTTCATACAGGTTATTATGAGATAAATGGGAGCGGAGCTGGATAGCAACAATTTTTTTTTTTTTTCAAAATTTTTGGAAATAAAGGGTAAATTTGAAATCAGACAGAAGTTATTGAAGTTGGTGGGATCAACAATGGGTAATCACAGAGGTTTTAAAGAATACAGTTCCAGTGGTGAGAGAGAGGTGAATTATCGTTGAAATAATAGGGACTATAGAGAAAAAACAGGAGGGATCAGCACATGTAAGAGGTTTTGGAGACCAAGTCAGAGAGGCTAGATTGAGATGGTTTGGACATGTACAGAGGAGGGATAGTGAGTATATTGGTGGTAGGATGCTGAGGTTGGAACTACCAGGCAGAAGGCCTAGAGGAAGACCAAAGAGAAGATTTATGGATGTGGTGAAGCAGGACAAGTAGGTAGTTGGAGTAAGAGTAGAAGACGCAGATGATGGGGTGAGATGGAGGCAGACAATTCGCTGTGGCGTCCCCTGAAGGGAAAAACCGAAATGAAAAGAAGAAGAAGATAAAGGAAAAAACAGGCTTTGACAAAAACTGTAGGGAGGGGCCAAGCTGACGGGTGGATGAATTGGAGTTTCTGATGAGGTCCAATTCTTCTGTAGAACCTCTCAATTTGCTGACCTTTAGTGTTCATGAGGTGAAGGTCGGGAGTGAACCACAGAGCTGAGCTGGAGAAGGAGACATGCCTGTTCTTTTAAAGGAGTGAGAGAGTCAAGAATGTTATGATGTCCAGTGTAGTAATGTGAAACTAGTTCAGTGGATGAGATGTGTGTCCAGGAGGTGGTCAATACTGAACCAAATGGTACTGGATTGAATGAGAGGAGAAAACGGTTGGTTATTAGGAGTCTGTCAGCAGTATAGTCAAGAGGGGTGAACCCAGAACAGTAAATCAAATCCAGTACTTGTCCTCGTGTGTGTGTGTGTGTGTGTGTGTGTGTGTGTGTGTGTGTGTGTGTGTGTGTGTGTGTGTGTGTGTGTGTGTGTGTGTGTGTGTGTACAGTGGTGTGCTGGAGAAAAACAGAACATTGTCAACAGAATGAACAGGAAGTGAGTGCTATGCACTCTCAGAAACTATGAAATGTAGTATGTTTCTATTCAGGTTTTGTTCATCATAATAGCGCAGGCAGTCTATGCAATCAGGCAGTAATACTCAGTCCATCTCTGTCCCCAGCACTTTTTTAAAAAATCACAGATTTACATGTCATAGAAAAGTAGTCTATTGCTGAAGGTGGGATTTACTGTATATTGAAGGGGAAAAGGTGTGTGCGCGCGTGTGTGTGTGTGCGCGTGTGTGTGTGTGTGTGTGTGTGTGTGTGTGTGTGTGTGTGTGTGTGTGTGTGTGTGTGTGTGTGTGTGTGTGTGTACAGTGCTGTGCAAAAGTTTTATTGATTTTACTTTTTTGCACCTTTGTGACACTTAACTTTTTCATATCATCAAAGAAATGTAAACATGACACAAAGATGACTCAAGTATTCAAAAGATGCAGTTTTCCTGTTGTGATTTTATTTGTTAAGAGAAAAATCCTATCGAAACCTACATGAAGCTCTGTGAAAAAGTAATTGCCTCCACGTTAAAAGATGAGGTAATTTTGATTAATCCTATTATTGAGGAAAATGGAGTTCAATTTCATGGCCACACCGAGGCCTGATTGCAGCTAGACATTTCCAATCAGGAGATCCATCACATAAAACCTGTCTGACAATGTGAGGTAGGCCATACTGAGCACACATCATCATGCCGTGATCCAGTGAGCTTTAAGAGCAAAGAAGATTATAGAGACGTCTCAGTCTGGGAAAGGATACAAAGTCATTGGTAAATCTTTCGGACTCCAGCGGACCACTGTCAGAGCCATTATCCATAAATGGAGAAGGCATGACACAGTGGTGACCCTTCCCAGGAGTGGCCAACCTACCAAAATGACCCCAAGAGCACAGTGCAGATTAACCGGAGAAGTCACAAAGGATCCAAAAACCACTTTTGAACAACTACAAGCCTCACTTGCCCGAGTTAATGTCAATGTTCATGACTCCACCATCAGAAAGACATGAGGCTAAAATCGCATCCATGGAAGAGTTCTGAGGAGAAAGCCACTGTTGACAAAAAAGAATATCAAGGCACGACTCACTTTTGCCATCTCGATCACCCCCAAAGCTTTTGGGAAAGTGTCCTCTGGACTGATGAAACTAAAGTTGAACTTTCTGGGAGAAATGCATCCCGTTACATCTGGAGCAAAAGCAACACTGCGTTTGATAAAAAGAACATTGTGCTAACAGTGAACCATGGTGGTGGAAGTGCGATGATCTGGGCCTGCTTTGCTGCTTCAGGTCCGGGGCGACTTGTCACGATTGATGGAACCATGAATTCTGCTCACTACCAAGAAATCCTGGTGAGTAATGTTCATCCATCAGTTCGAGATCTCAAGCTAAAGCACACCTGGGTTCTGCAGCAAGACAATGATCCAAAGCACACTAGCAAGTCCACTTCTGAATGGCTAAAAAAAAACAAAATGAGGGTTTTGGAGTCAAGTCCTGACCTGAACCCTATTGATATGCTGTTGCATGACCTTAAAAAGGCTGTTCATACCCGAAAACCATCCAATCTGCTTGATCTTAAACGATTCTACAGAAAAGAGTGGACCAAAATCCCATCACAGAGATGTGAAAGACTCCTCGCCTCTTATCGCAAATACTTGACAGTTATTACTGCAAAAGGTGGTTCAACCAGCTATTAGGTTTAGAGGGCAATTACTTATTCACACGGACCCTTGTAGGTTGAGATGTTCTTTTTTCCCTGTAATAAATTCAATTCTCTGAAAACTGCATTTTGTGTTTACTGGTGTTTTATCGTTGTATAATATTTAGGTTTGTTTGATCTGAAATGGATGACAGTGTCAAACGTGCAAAAAATTTCAAAAATCGGTCAGCGGCAAAAACATTTGCACAGCACTGCAAAGGGCAGTGGTGGCCTGGTGGTTAAAGGTGCTGGATCGCTGATCCTAAGGTTGGGGGTCCGAGTTCCACTCTCACAAGGTTGTCATTGTCCCCCCCAGTGCAGCTTACTGGGTTCTCAAAGGCCGGCCATGTCTCTCACTGTCTATGGTGAGAGGTTCATGTAAAAGAACCATTGTTGACTTTCGTAAAGAGTAGCTGCATAGCCGTCAGTGTGTTTCTGCCCCTTACTAAAGGGTTGTGTCATGAAGGGCATCGACATAAAAACCTATGTCAAATCAAACATGCGAATGATTCGCTGTAGTGACCTGAGAAAAAAGGGAAAAGCCGAAAGGAGAAGAGAAATATATAGTATTTATTGTGTGTGTGTGTGTGTGTGTGTGTGTGTGTGTGCGTGTGTGTGTGTGTGTGTGTGTGTATAAAATTAAAAAATATTATTATAATGATGATGATGATGAAAGCAGACCAGTAGTCCATATTAGCACCTCCCATTCCCTGTATTTATAGATGTTTGTATCTTCCCATGACACATCCTGTGTGATGTTGTTCACGCTATTCTTTATCTCTTTATTCTTTCAGCTTCCTGTGTCTTGCACAAATGGCTAGAGCATATGAATTCAACTGGAAAAGGCCTGTGCCTCAATTTATGCAAGAAGGGGAATATTTTGATAGATTTGATGAGGTAAAGAATTTTTCATTTTGTTTTTTATTTAAGTTGGTGTTATTGTTTTCTTTATGGATCATGCTGATTTGTTTTGAAAATGTTCAAGTTTAATTTACATAGGCATTTATATACTTATGCTGGAAGATAACATATCCACAGTGGCCGGGAAATGAAACTTCTAAATGTCAATTTTAATGATTTAACAGCATTGCTCAAGAAGATAGTTGTTGTTGTTGTTGTTTTTAAATAACCTTCTGTGAAATATTAAATTGTGATCATGTTTTACAGGGTGTTAATATGTTCAGAATAGCCAACTTAAATAGAGGCTAGTTAATTCTCCAGAGACAATTATATTTATCGTGGTTATGCTGTAACAGTAGGTTGTTTATATTCACTTACACATTGACTCTAAAAATCTGCGCATATATACTGTGTGTGTGTGTGTGTGTGTATATGTGTATATATATATATATATATATATATATATATGTGTATATATATATATATATATATACTGTGTGTATGTGTATATATATATATATATATATATATATATATATATATATATATATATGTATGTGTATATATATGTATGTGTATGTATATATATATATATATATATATATATATATACACACACACACACACACAAGTCTAAAGCAGACACTCATGGATTCTGCATCTTCAAAGTCTTTTATCACTGAGGACAACATGTTCTCAAATGTCCTTTGAGAATTCCTGTTTGGTCCATGCAAGTTTATCTTGGACTGAATATTTTTGGAAGGCTGATTTTCTCACGTACAGTGTGTGAGTGACCGGGCTAAAGCTGTCAAACCCAAGCATGGATTTCCCATGAGGTCCATATAGCAATTTGGGAGTTCCTTCTTAACTGATATGAAAAATGAAGTTGAGCTGTGTTTGTTTAGTAAATCTAAACATTTTCAGAAATGTCTTTGTCCATTATGAGGAGTGAACTGAGCACTGATGAGGATAGAACCTAATCTATTAGTTTATATTAGCATTTCATTGTGTTTATTTGTTCCAAGACTTGACAAAGTGCCCATTTAAAAGTTTCCCACAGTCAATCAGAAGTAAGGTCAAAAGAGGTCACTGGAACCAGTGCAAATTTCCAGTAAAATGAGTCACCACTGATTTGTCATGGAACCTTATTAGAAATTATGATATTACACTTTAGTAGTAGACACAAACTTTTTTTTTAATTTTGGGAAACAAATTAAGCAAAAATCAAATTTGGTAAATCACTTCCAAGGTGCATGCAGTGCCTTACAGGGAGAACTATTAGTTCATTCAAAAGCTCGAATTCATTAGCAAGAACAGCCAAGCATCACTTAATTAATATGAATTAAGTATCTGTAACAAAAGCCTGGACACTTGTAATCATGTTCTTCCTTGTAGGAGCATTTGTATATAGTTTTTCGTTCATGTTTTTAGACTTTTGTGAAACATTTTTTTCTAGCGAGCAGAATACAAGGAACACACGCAGAGAATTTCTAAATTTTGTCACTGAAATAAAGCAGCCTTTCTTTTCAGAGTAATTTTTGATCAGCCAAAAGGTGCTAAATACTGAAGGTAAATGAATGCGTGTTGAATACTGTACTGTATTTCGGATTGTCATTTAAAGCTGTAGGAGGAAATACTTTTATTTTTAAATAAGTTATTTAATAACAATAATTTACAATTGTTCCCTAAAGGTGATGTGGATGGCACTGAACAGTTCCTGAGATTGAATGTTAAGATGACAATTCAATTCCATGACATTTATAATTATTTTAGTATGTACTTCACGATACCATCAGAAGCAAGAACATAAAAAATAACCACCACAAAGGCAGGCCATGTGAGCTCCATGCTCTCCGCTAGTGGAGCATAAGCACGGTATAGGTGACATGTCTTTATCAACTCGTTTACAATATACTCAAACTGAGCTCATTGATGATGTGGTTTTTATACTAATTCCAAGTTTTAATATATGGAATAAAATACAAAGGCAAGAAGGGACCAGCTTTGTTATGAGTGCAGGATTGGTAAGGTGGGATCATGGCGACAAGCAACAAAAAGGAAATTTAATTGCTTATTGGTAGATCTAATAGAACGGTGGTCCCCAACGTTTTTATCACCATGAACCGGTCAACACTTGGCAAATTTACCGCGGACTGGGGTGGGGGGTGGGGGAATCATAATAAACACTCCATGAATGTTATTTTCCAACACCTGGAATAAAGTTAGGAAGTAAAGCTTGAACTTTTCTTTAAAAAAAAAAGGTGATCATGAACCAGCTGGGAGAATGAAGGCTCAGTCTCACCCAAAATCCCCGCTACCCGCTATTGTTTGAATCATGTCCAGTACGCCTCTGTTCATGTGTCGTCCCCTTGTGGGTCACATTTTAGCGCTCAAATTACCGACATATAACCGAAAGAATCCGGTCATTTTTTAAAATAAAAGACTTTTTCAAAATTAAAGATCGTTCAGACTCCGATAATAAATAAAACGTAAATAATTAATTATTTTTTCTGCGGACTGGTACCAATTGAGCCACAGACCCGTATCGGTCCGTGGACCGGTGGTTGGGGACCACCGTAATAGAAGACCAAGCTTCAATCAATCAATCTGGGTGCCATGCCAGAATTCTGGCGTCGGCTGCAGCCATAACAACCTTCTCTTTCCGGTTCTTCAGACCCCGAGTGAGCGCAATGGGTCTTCAACCAGTTGTTTGTTCTTCTTGTCATGGTTGTATATGAAGGGCAAAAAATCCACAGTAGAGGCCCAAAGTTCTTTCTGCAGGGTGTATTTATTGAGACACCATCTCTAGCTAACTGGCCATTGACTCGAAAGAGTTCATCTGCCCTTTGATTGGTCTTGTTTTTATTCCTACTGGGTTGCTAGCCACCCTCCTCACCAAACTTGGAACTTGGGTGGGGGAGCTGGTTTAGTCACCAACCACTAGACCATGCAACAGGTTTTACTGGCTTACAGTACATGTTACCAGTAGCAGGGCAAAACCTCACCTGACAGTAACCTAACCTGACCTGACAGACAAACTTGAAATATGTAATAACACTCAAATGCTTCATTCTCTGTCGTCTGGTGGATTTTGATGTCAACAACAGGATTTGGAAATATTGGTTTTACTTTTCACGACAGAACAGGTTTTCTCTCTCTCTCTCTCTCTCTCTCTCTCTCTCGCTCTCTCTCTCTCTCTCTCTCTCTCTCTCTCTCTCTCATAAAATAAAATTATCTCTTTTCATCTATTCTAGGTCTATAAGCTATATTAACATGGATAGGACTGTTTAAAATTTGATAATTGTTTACTTCCCGTTTTGATGAAACGTACTGGGGTGATCACTCTGATTTCAGAAACGATAGGCTTATAGCATCACATTGTTTTGATCTCACTACAAAATATAAAGCATGATTTAAAAAATGAAGTATTAATTTCTCTATAAACTATTTCATTTAAGCTTATGAAAGTGGAAAAAACATATGCACAGCCAAAAAACAAAGCATTTCGTACCTTTGGGAGTCCAGAAGTAAATCCGAGTAAATGTTCCTGTCATGAACTCTGCAATTACAATACTTCACAAACCTAACAAAAAGTGTCAAAAGCTGTTTTTTTTTTTGCTGTCACAGCTTCAGGAAAAGTGTACCAAAGGAACAAAAAAAAAAAACAAAACAAACAAAAAAAAAAAAGGACTCAATTCACTCTCGTTTTTATATTATTAATTTCAGTGGCAGAAAATGCCTTTTCAGGGATCTGTGTTTTTTCTACCACATGCTTTGAAGGGACACGAAAAGTTACCCAAAATTCAGTTTTTTTTTATTTTTTAAAATTCTAATGTGTGATGATGATGATGATGATGATGCCACCTTCTCCAAGTGACCGTGACCAATCTTGAGTGTCCATTATGTTGGTTCAAGCATTATTCTCTTGGGAGGATGCCCATTAATCCTGACATAGTGGACCAATCAGATTGTGTCGTCCCCGTGTAGTACATGTTATTATTTTTCAGTGTTCTGTTTAACCAACCAGTTATTTGACAATTTTCAGCCTTTCCAATTTGCTGTCTTGTAAACTGTGTAATGTTTTTCATGTTGGATTTCTTTATGTATAAACTGACAAGATGTAGCTTTGGGTTGTAGTATAGTAGTGCATGAAGATTAATTATATATACTTTCCCATTAAAATGTCTTAATGGTGTTTCTATCTATAACGGTGGTTGCTTTTCCCCTCCAGGATCCATTTGTTTTTGAGCCTCACTGCTTTTTTAGAGTGGATGCGTCTGCATTCTTCATCAGATGGAAGAGTGAAGGCAAGGTATTAAAACCCCTATTAGACTAACATGGTTGTTCATCGACAATGTGTGGACTTATTGCTGCTGTGTACTGTTGACATACTATATTGAAGGGTTATGGTTTTATCTACAGGAAGGACAAGTTCTGGCGTGCTCTTTAATCAACAGTATACGAAACACAAATGTACCGAAGGTAAAGTCTTTTTTTTTTTTTTTTTGTCTTTGCTTTGAAAAATATAGATGAAAAACTTTTGATGAGTTTTGGACTGAATTATTTAAATCATGGGTGTCAAATTAAATTTAGATATTAAATATATTACATGAAGTCCGATGTCAATTTGTCAGGACAAAAATGGCTGGTTTTCGTTATATAAGATGTTTGTCAGTTATGTAACATTTAGGTGCTGTCCTTTAATTTGATTGTGTCAAGTGGCATTTCAAAGGTGTTTTCATTTAGTATAACAGTGCTGGTATACTTCACTGTTTGTATCACTCCTGTACTTGCTTCATGAAATTTCACGTCTAGCAATAGTTCATTACATTGCATCAACTGTATAAATAATGGAGAGTGTTTCATCTCTGAAAGGGAAAGACACCACAGTCCTAGTGTCCTAGTGCGTGGCAGTCTTGTCTGGCTTTAGTACAATGTTTAGCATCATCGATCTCCTTGTGATTTAATTAGAAAAATAGCCAATTTTACACATCATGTTGTTTTTCATATTTTTTCTGCACAGTCTATATTTCCCCCAGATATTAGTCCTCCTATAAAGTAAGAACGGGGATACATTTGGCTGATATATTCGGCTCATCGTGTTCTGAGTGACCACAGCTTTCCCGCTTTCTATTCATTACCTTACAACAGGGGCCGGGAACCTTTTTGACTAAGAGGGCCAAAAAAAAGGACATACTGTATATATATATATATATATATATATATATATATATACATATACAGGTACATCTCACCCTACGTTGTTATTTATGAAGATTTATTAATCTGTTTTTGTTTTATTTGTTTGATTTTTTTTTTTTTTTGTATTTAAATGACAGTGATATTATTTATGTATTTGTTATTCTGTTAAGAAAGGCCACCTGATTTATCTGAGAGCCAGATACAGTCATCAAAAGAGCCACGTCTGGCTTGCGAGCCGTAGGTTCCCAACCCCTGCCTTACAGCATCCTGTACTGAATATCTGCTTGACTGTAATACACCCACAACTCTTCATCTATTGGTCTTTCTATCTATCCTTCCATTCACCCGTCTGTATACAGTGCTGTGCAAAGGTTTTAGACATCTATTGCCAAGTTTATTCTAAAGAGAAAAAAAAAAGATTTTATTTAATCGTTTGCATAACATGCATATTTTCAAGTTCTTTCATTCACTCATTAATTTTCTGAACCGCTTAAAGAAAGGCGCTGACGGCTATGCAGCGTACTTTTTATAAAAGTCAGCAGTGATTCTTATACATAGACAGTGAGAGACATGGCTGGCCTTTGATAACCCAGTTAGCTGCACTGGGGGAACAGTGACAACCCATTGAGTGGGGCTTGAACCCCCAACCTTGGGCTCAGTGATGCAGCACCTTTACCATGAGGCCATTACTGCCCTCATATTAGCAAAGTAGTACAAAAAGCACATTGGATTTCAAGCATAAAATGAAATGTTGCATAAAAATGTTAATACAGTAGTGTGTCAATAAAGAGAGCAGCATATTACATATAAAAACCACTTTTCAGATTAAAATATAATGAAGGCTGCTGTGATTTCCATGCAAATAAAAGAATCAAGTGTGACAATGAGAACTGTCATGACAACTTTGTTTGGTTCTGTAGGACACCTGATAGATACTGTTCTTGTAAAACTGCACAATCTGTATCTGGTGCTATTCTATTTTTAAATAAAAAGTCCTCATCACATCCATTATTGAATTTGTTTCCTTTATTATGGATTACTGTGCTTTCTAGAATTTTTATGTAAAAATCTTTAATGTCATTATTTATATGCAAAATATAAGGCATCCTTGTTCTACACCATTACTTTGATTAGTATCTACTGGTAGACTTACAGAACCACAATGAGTAAGAGCTGAGATATGATGTATGATTAAGAACGGATTTTGTCTCGTTAATTATTCATTCGAAGAGATAAGTCCTTTTGAGAAGTTGCGTTGTGGAGGCTGATGGCAGCTGGCACAGATCCAAAATTCATTTTGCAGGCTAGCTTGGAGCCTATATTTGGATATACAGTGATCCCTTGCTACTTCATACTTCAGTTTCTGCAGCTTCAGTGCATCGCGGGTTTTTCAAAAATACTAATCGACAAATAAAAAATATGGAAATTAAGGAAAAATAGGGAAAAAGTTGTCAAAGATGCCGCAAAACAAGGCCAATTCTGCAAAAAAAAAAAAAAAAACCCCAAACAAAAAAAAAGCAACCCAACAAAACTATTTACATTTCTTATGTGAGGTGTGCATCTGAGTGTGCGTGCGCATGCGCCTGTACTTATATTTTATTCACTTCTTCTGCATTATTTTTGAATGTATGTTATTATAAGCATTTATAGCATTGAATATGTATTTTTTTTATATTATATACACATATACGTATACATCAGTCGGGGGGGGGGGGTGTCAATCGTACTACCGTAGCACTATACAGTGATACCTCAGCTCACGAACATAATTGGTTCCCAGAAAGTGTGTGTAAGGCGAAAAGTTCGTTTTCCGAACATTTATTTCCCATAAGAAACCATTAAAATGAGAATAATCCGTTCCCAGGTCCCCATAAAACATAATTTTCTACTAAATAAGCCTTAAAACTACACAAAAATATACCTTATTTTATGTATAATAAATGTCTATTGTATTGTAATTAAAGAAATAAACTGTACTGTATAATAAAGTCGTTTTATTTACCTTTGTGATGGTAGTTGATGACTTGATGGAATGGAGTGGGAGGAGGAGGGAGGGAGGGACTTACTGTTTGGAAGGAGTGTTTGGAAACACCTACTGTTTGGAAACACCCTTAGCCACACACGCACCCTTAATAGCTTCCTTGTTCTTAAGGATGGTGGTAGACTTAGCGTACTGGTACTGGGACGCTAAGTCACACAAACGCACACCTCGTTCGTGTTTTTCAATGATCTCCGCCTGTGGTGGGGTCTTTTTCGGTCCCATAATAGCAAAAGTACACTCAATATGGTCCAAAAGGTCTATCAAACACAAACCACTTCCGCACTCAAAGAAAGGGGGTGACGAACTGTGACGCCGTGAGCATGCGTCAGCTTCTCGTGGCTGCCACCGTGGCGCTGTTCGACCGCGTGGTTTGATTCGTCCGCCGAAAACTAGTTCGTCAGCAGAGACTGTATGCTCGCAAATTTAATGTTCTTGAGGCGAAAAGTTCGTGAGCTTAAGAGTTCGTCAGCGGAGGTTTTACTGTATTTGACTTTTTTTTTTTTTTTTAGTCCTATCCAATTCCCACCCATTAGGTATTGTCTTCGCTATCACACGACCACCACCAGCCAGGGATGGGCAAAAGCATGCGCAACACTCCCCTCCCCTTCCTTCATGATATGCAGTGCGAGCCACCCGTCTCTTTTTAAAATTCAGCATATGTACATTTGGGTGTAGTCTAACACACTCAGAGTGAAAGCGTTATCCACCTCTTCATAGGAATGAGTTCACAGATGCCCACAATTGGCTGGCGATTGCTTTGAGTGACAGGAAAGTGACTGTATCTGTCCCTCCCTCCCATGAGCGCTGAGCCAATTAGCTCCCGGCCACAGAGAGCTGTGGCATTGATCTCGGGGTTAATAGTTATGCACCTTGTTGATGCGGCACTCCAGAGCCCGATTTTACATCTTTGATTTAAATTTTTTTGTTTTATTTCATTATTTCTTTGTAGTATTTACTTCCTAATCTGTATTATTTTCGCTTCATGGGGTGCATTCAGTTGTGCTTACTGCCTCCATAGGATCCAAAAATTCTGTCATCAATCGAGTCTACAGGGAAGTCTGAGAGTGACTTGGAGGGCAGGATTATCTGCATATGCAGTGGCACTGACTTGGTTAATCTCAACTTCATGTACATAGTCAGTCCTACTGTTAGCATTGCAAAGGTAACCCAACCACACACAGAAAGTCACAAAATTCATCCTGATGTAATCTGTTTCCCCACCTGAACAATTTGCACCAGTACATTTTAATTACCTCACACTGGAACAATATAAGAGAAATCTGCCTCCTGTTTTTTAAGTGAAAAGATATCTCCCTTGTAAAACTGTTTTGTGTGTGTGTGTGTGTGTGTGTGTGTGTGTGTGTGTGTGTGTGTGTGTGTGTGTGTGTATATAGGCCAATCTATAAAGTTGCTCCATTCTTTTCTTTTCTTTTATTGTTTAGTAATTTATACTATTTATGTATCTATTTATTTATTTACTTATATAATATATATGTATGTGTGTATGTTCGTACTTGTACCTATTTTTGCACCCCCTACTGATAGTACCTCAAGAGCCTGTAACAGTGAATTTCTCCATTGTGAGATTAATAAAGCTGTATCTTATCTTATCTTATCTTATCTTATATCTACAGACACAGAAACACACACACACACACATACACACACACATATATATACACATATACAGTGATCCCTCGCTACTTCATGCTTCAGTTTCTGCGGCTTCAGTGCATTGCGGGTTTTCAAAAATATTCATCGAAAAGTAGGGGAAAGGTTATGGAAAATGCTGCAAAACAAGGCCAATTATGCAAAAAACTGAAACAAAAAAACAACCCAACCCCCCCCAAAAAAATACTTACGTATGCCTCTGTATGTGTGTGTGCGCGTGCATGTAGTTATATTTTATTTAAATCTCATGCATTATTTTTGAATGTTTGTCAGTATAAGCATTTGAATATGTATTTATTGATATTATACACACACACACACACACACACACACACACACACACATATATATATATATATATGTACATGTATGTCAGTCAAGGGGGTTGATCCGACTTCGTGGAAATTGGCGGTTGTGGGGGGGTCTCGGTCTCCATTATCCGTGAAAAGTGAGGGATCCCTGTATGTATGTGCGTGTGTGTGTTTTACGGTGTGTGTGTGTGTGTGTGTGTGTGTGTGTGTGTATATATATATATATATATATATATATATATATATAAATATATATATATATATAAAGTGTGAGGTATATACATATATAAAAATAAAACTTCAATAACTGTAGTCACAACATGAACATAACACAAAACATAAAAGGTGTGTATATAAATATATATCTTCTATAATCACCTGAAGAGAGAGGATGGTTTCACCACCCCTCGAAACAGATCTGTAGTGATAAATGGAGTTTCAATAGAAAGTCTTTGTCCTGTCCTTTTATTTTTGTTTATTTGCTCTACCAAAAAGTATTGAGCACTCTCCTATGGAAGGATCTACTCAGAAAATCCCCTATATATATATATATATATATACATATACCTCACACTAAAATATATATATATATATATATATATATATATATATATATATATATATATATATATATATATATATATATAAAACCTGTTATGTTCATTTTGTGACTACAGTTATTGGAGTTTTATTTTTCCATATGTAAATTTTACCCATACATTTCCACTCCAAATTTGTTGTTGACAGCAATGGACTGACAGTTTGTGGTTACTGATTCACAATACCAGAGCCAACAACGTGTGCCCAATGACCTCTCTCAAGAAACGGTTAGTACCAGACTGCCAGTGGTAAATAACTGCATCGCAACTAAACACCAAAGCTACTTTTTTTTTTAAAGAATGGATTGTATTTAATCATGCATTTGCACTGTTATTCTGTGGGGTGTTTTTTTTGGTTGTTCTGTTTTCTTCATAAAGCTTTGGGTATGATTTCATGCTCAGTACTGTGATTGCTCATATCATTTTTGAATTGTTTTTTTAATGACATTTTACTTATGGTAGCTGGGTGAGGCTGTCATCTTTGACCAACGTGAGTGGAAAAATCCCAGTGAGAAGGTACACATACACAGTTATTTGATTAATGTGGTTGTTTTAAATAAATAAGTCATGCATTGCAAGTGTCCTGCTGTTTGTGAAGTGGTCATGCTGAGAAGTGACAGTGTGATGAGTACATTGTTCAGCTTGTTCGAACATCCAGTAACGTTATTTTCAGAAATAATATAATATATTTTCCCCTCTACAGCATAACAAGAACCTTTGCTTCAGGCAAAACTGAGAAGGTTATATTCCAGGCACTAAAGGACCTTGGTTTACCGAGTGGAAAGGTGAAGTGGAAAAATGTTCACTCAAACCCTATTTGATAGAATTTCACCATAATCTGCTTTCACTGATGTTCAGACAGCATTAATTAATCTTATTGCCAGCAGATCCAGTTTGACCCATTTCAATAGCACAAACCAAGCTATTTTGTAACCGGGAGTTTCTGGTTGTTTTACTGTTGTTTACAGAATGATGAAATTGATCCCGATATTTTCACCTTCGACAAGTTTTACTCCCTCACTCAGAAGATTTGCCCTAGAACTGACATTGAAGCCTTGTTCAGGAAACTGTGAGTAACCAATACTGAAATTCTGCTCACGCAAAGTGTACTGTAGTCCCGACATAGTGTATTTTTTCAGTTAATTTTCTTTAAAGGGCATTTTGATTTTTTTTTTTTTTTTTTTTTAATATTAAAGTCAACTACCTTTTTACAAAATAATATGTTTGCCAATTACAGTGTGCTGAAGGCAAGTTGAATGTCACTGAATAGTCTCTGAGATACAGCATTCATTTCTTCATTCTTCTTCTTCCTGTTGGTCTGGGGTCGGGTCATGGGGGGCAGCAGCCAGATGTCCCTCTCTCCAGCTACTTTCTCCAACTCTTCCGCCCACGCCGAGTGTGTGTGTGTGTGTGTGTGTGTGTGTGTGTGTGTGTGTGTGGAACCGAGGTGTTCCCCAAACCAACTGAGAGCCATTGTCCCTCCAGCATGGTCTCTTTCCAGTCAGACATGCCTGAAACACCACACCAGAGAGGCTTTATTTAATGTGTGTTTATTTAATCTAAAGTCACTTCTTCTTCTTCTTCTTTTCCTTTCGGCTGTTCCCTTCAGGGGTCGCCACAGCAAACCATCTGCCTCCATCTCACCCTATCCTCTGTATCTTCTACTCTTACTCCAAGTACCTTCATGTCCTCCTTCACCACATCCACAAATCGTCTCTTTGGTCTTCCACTAGGCCTTCTGCCTGATAGTTCCTACCTCAGCATTCTACTACCGATATACTCACTATCCCTCCTCTGTACATGTCCAAACCATCTCAATCTAGCCTCTCTGACTTTGTCTCCAAAACCTCTAACATGTGCTGTCCCTCTGATGTACTCATTTCTGATCCTATTCATCCTCGTTACTCCCAAAGAGAACCTCAACATTTTCATCTCTGTTAATCTAAAGTCACTCTGTTCTTTCATTTGAACGTTAATTGATTGGATTCATTTAGGAATTAATTCAGGAGGCATTTTAATCAGATGCCCAGTCCATGTTAACAGGTTGATCTCAATGTGGAAGAGCATGGGTTCTGCTTTATGGCAGAGGCTGCATTGATCGGTCTTTTGATCTCCCGTTCCATTGTTTCCTCACCCGTGAACAAAACCCCATGGCAGTTAAACTCCCCGCTGGATTCAAGTTTGAAGTTGGGTGGTTGGAAAATGTGACAGTTCTGTGATCAGACCCATGTGTGTGTCTATACATATGTGTGTGTGTGTGTGTGTGTGTGTGTGTGTGTCTGTCTGTCTGGCTACACATATGTGTGTGTGTGTGTGTGTGTCTGGCTACACATATGAGTGTGTGTGTGTGTGTGTGTGTGTGTATATACGTATACGTATACATGCATGTGCACACACACACACACACACACATATATGTATGTGTATATATATATATATATATATATATATATATATATATATAGTGATCCCTTGCGGGGGGCAGTGGTGGTCTAGTGGTATAGGTGCTGGATCTCTAATCCAAAGGTTGGGGGTTCGAGTCCCACTCTCCACAAGGTTGTCACTGTCCCCCCCAGTACAGCTAACTGGGTTATCAAAGGCCGGCCATGTCTCTCACTGTCTATGGTGTGAGGCATGTAAAAGAACCATTGCTGACTTTCGTAAAGAGTAGGCTGCAAAGCCGTCGGCGTGTTTCCGCCCTGTAACAGGGTGTACTCTGCCCTCGCCCGGAGTTGGCTGGGATGGGCACCAGCCTCCCCGCGACCCTAATTAGGATGAAGCGGTTACAGAAAATGAACTGAAGTGATCCCTTGCTACTTCGTGCTTCAGTTTCTGTGGCTTCAGTGCATTGCAGGTTTTTCAAAAGTATTCATTGAAAATTAAAAAAATAAGGAAATTAAGGAGAAATAGGGGGGGGGTTAAGGAAAATGCCACAAAACAAGGCCAATTATGCAAAACAAAAAAAAACCAAAAAAAAACAAAAAAAAAAAAACCCAAAACCCCCCAACAAAACTACTTACATTTTTATGTGAGGTGCGCATTTGAGTGTGCGCCGCACGCATCTGTATATGTGTGTTTACATTTTATTTACATCTTATGCATTATTTTTGAAGGTTTAATTGTTATTATAAGCATTTGTACCATTGAATGTGTATTTATTGATATTATATACACATATACATGTACGAATACGCCAGTCAGGGGGTCGATTTTACTTCTTCACGGAAATCGGCCGTCGCAGAGGGGATCTCGGTCCCCATGAACCATGGAAAGTGAGGGATCCCTGTGTGTGTGTGTGTGTGTGTGTGTGTGTGTGTGTGTGGCTTACAGCATCTGTTTAATCTGTTCATTCAAAGTTAATAACTTTAGTAAATTTATAAATGTTTTGTTTTTGTAGGATTTTTCAGTATTTTAAGTGTGATAATAACGATATTCCAAAATATCGGGGGGGGGGACCATGAGAGTCGGTCATTTTGCTTCAAGCATTATTCACTTTGAGTAATGTAATAAACCTGAACTAGTAAACCAATCAGCTCACACTATTCCTGTGTAGTATGTACTTATATCTTTTTATTTTTGAGATAGATTGAAGATCTATCTCAAGTATTGGAACAAGGGTGCTGAGGTGTTTATTTGTTCTTGTTTTTGTCTCATATTCATTCTGGCATGTGTGTATAATTGTGTAATATTTTGTCTCTGATATCATTTCAGCTGTGAAGATGAGAGTGATTATTTAAACCTAGACCAGTTAGTCAACTTTTTAAATAAAGTAAGAGGCCATAAACCTTCTCCCACCTTGGTTTCTTGTTTCCTAAGTTGTTGAATCACACTTCTCTCACTTGGCTTCCTTCTTTAAAATTATTGTTATTCTGACACAAATGTCCTTTTTTCTACACCGATGGCTGATTTCTGCACAGTTCCTTTGGTACATTCTTACTTTTTTAAAAGGTGTATGTTATATAAATGTCTAACTATTTATTGTATTTTTATATGGTATGAATGACGTGGTTCCATGATAAAATGGCCCTGCTGTAGACATTTACAACCATCCAAGTCTGTGGAGCTGTCCAGTAAAAAAAAAACCCAAAACTTATTTTCATACAGAACCAACGGGACCCACGACTTAACGAGATACTTTTTCCATTTTATGACCCAAAACGTTCAAGGCAGATTATAGAAACCTACGAGACTGATGAGGAGCTTAGAATGAAAGGTAAAGGATGTTGAACTTCATGTACAGTAGTTCTTATGTGACCATTTTTTCCAAGCGTTATAATTAAATTTTGGCATCATTATGAGTGTATTTTCCAAATGGTGGTGAAACAATCTTTATTTTCTCATGAAGTTCATGAGCAATCAGTAAACAATGCACCACCACTGAAGAGATCTCATTTGATTTTTCCATTATCTCATTTGAAATTTTTATCTGACTCATTCATGTTTTCGCACATGTTGACCGAACCCATGGGTCCTTAGGAATGATGTCATGCGATGGGTTTTGTCGGTACCTGATGTCCGACGAGAACGCTCCAATGTTTCTTGACCGACTTGAGCTCTATCAAGAAATGGACCACCCACTTTCACACTACTTCATCAGCTCCTCCCACAACACATACTTGACTGGCAGGCAGTTCGGAGGGAAGTCATCTGTGGAGATGTACCGGCAGGTCCTACTCTCTGGCTGCAGGTGCATTAGCATAGGAATTCCCTGTCTGTATCTAACTTGGATGATGTTCCAAATATGTATATGTTCCAAATCATGTGTTATCTTGACACATACATTTATTTATACTCAGCAAAATGATATTCAAAAAAATAGTTTTTATGGTTCTTTGCATTGTAACGCATCATGCTCATTGATTTGCTTAACTGCTCCATCCTACTCAACTTGAGAGGACAGTGGAGCCCATCTCAGCTAACAATGAAAGTGGCACACCTCAAACAGCTTGTCAGTCTGTCACAGGGTAAAAAAAACACACAAACATTCACATGCCCACCTAGGGCCTTTTGGAAAAGCCACTTAGCCCAATATGAATGTTTTTAGACTGTGGCGGCAAACCAGAGTACCCAGAGGAAACTCACGCAAAAACGGGCAGATACACAAACTCCACACAAGAATGCTCAAGCCCAGGACTTGAACCCTGAACCTTCTTCATTTACCAATTAAATAAAACCTATTTAAAATCATGAGGTTGTTAATAATCCACCAGATTCAATGACATTTATTTTAGCTTTCCAAAACCAGCAGGAACGAGTACTGATTTGTTTTATAAAGAAGGCTGGGCTTCAATCCATCCATGATATATGTTGCTTATTTGTAAGGGTTGTAGGGGACGCTGTAGCCAATTCGAGCAGACTTCATTCTATAGGCAGGGTACATCCTGAACAGATTACTTGTCTATTGCACGACTAACACAGATACAAACAACTATTCATAATTAAAGTAGCCAGCAGTCCAAACGGGCATGTTTTTGAACATGTTCCTACATGTGGCAATGCATGATTTGTATTGGTCCAGCTATGAAACGGACTTTATAACACTGCTTTTATATAGTTATTAGTTTCTAAAATTGGTTTCACCATTACACAGATGTCAGCAGGTGCATTGCAACATGTAGGAACATGTTCAAAAACATGCACGTTTGGACAGCTGGCTACTTTAATTATGAATAGTTATTTGTATCTGTGTTAGTCATGCAATAGAATCTGTTCAGGGTGGACCCTGCCTATAGAATGAAGTCTGCTCGAATTGGCTACAGCGTGCATGTTTTTGAACATGTTCCTACATGTTGCAATGCATGATTTGTATTGGTCCAGCTATGAAATGGTCCCTTTTAACACTGCTTTTATATAGTTATTAGTTTATTTATTTAATCTAAAATTGGTTTCACCATTACACAGATGTCAACATGTGCATTACTGTTTTCGGTAATACAAACACAGATGTGTACGTTGGTATCTGTGATATTGACACGTTTATTAAAACGAGTATACGTGCGATTTAAACGCATGCACACTACACATTGTGCATATTGAAACCACCTTTCTCTTCCTTGCAGGTGTGTGGAGCTGGACTGTTGGAATGGAAAGGGAGAGGACCAAGAGCCTATTATTACTCATGGCAAGGCCATGTGCACAGATGTTCTGTTCAAGGTGAATATTTTAGAAAATGCATCAAAATTATCTTAAGAAGAGCTCGTTACCCTTTGAGTTATTTGCGATGTAGCAACGTTGTTGTTTTTTAAATGGAGTATGTAAAATTGGTTTCATGGCTTTTAACAGCAAAGATGATTTTCATGTGAGAACTAAATTGTACTTGAAGACATATGAATGTTTTTTCCCCAGGAAGTTATTCAGGCTATCAAAGAAACTGCATTTGTGACATCTGAATATCCTGTCATTCTCTCATTTGAGAACCACTGCTCGTACGTATGTTTTTATGTGTAACTAGAGAGGCTAGAATCTATATTAAATATAACTTGTTCCATTACTAAATACGCTGTACATCATTCAGTAGCAATGCTGCAGATGTTCAGCCTCAGTATATCTATTCTTATTAGCCACTGTCCATTCATGCAATTAACCTGTCACCCAATCATGTTGAGGCAGTGCATTGCATAAAATCATGCAGGTGAAAGTCTCAAGAGCTTTATATATCTTTATACAGTCGGCTCTCTACTTACGAAAACCTCTGAATATGAAAAATTCAGGTTACAAAAAACATTTTCCTAAATTTTCATCCTCTTTTTTACGAAAGCGCCAAACGCGCCATTCAAAAGTTCAAATGCGCCATTCAAAAATTCAAACAATGTGCAAGTTGCTCTCTCATTGGCTGTCTACCAACATCCCACCCCACAGGCCTCCCATTGGCCAGGATGGAGCTGAACTGTACCCATACTTCTCTGTATCCATACTTCGTGTTTGTCCCACGTGTGAAGGAGAGTTGAACAGGACTATTGGCTTGTTTTGAGACTGATCATTACAGCGTTATATTTCATTATCCATCATGGACCCCAAGAAAGTGATTCTCGGTGACACAGAAAAGAAGAAGCGGGCTCCATTATCAGTGAAGTGAAGCAGGAGATAATAAAAAAAATACGAAGGTGGGGTGTGGTTGAGCGAAATCGCAAAGGAGTATGGCCAAAACCCCTCTACAATCGGGACGATATTGAGGCAGAAGGAGGCATTAAAAGCAGAGATACAGAGAAAAGCAGAATGCTCCATGGGACAAGACCTCCGATCTCGCAAGGAAGCAAGTTAATATTGAATCCAGACCGCTGATCTTTCAAACAGGTACTGTACTGTAATTCCACTTTAAATACAACACACCGTCTCAAAAGCTCTGTCGGCTGCACGCTGCATGCAGGCAGATTCCTCATTCGGCAAAACACTCCACTCCACAAAGCACACCAGAGTGAGAGAGTTTTGTGTGTGTGAGAGAGACAGAGAGAGACAGAGAGAGAGAGACAGTGTTGTGTGTGTGTGTGTGTGTGTGTGTGTGTGTGTGTGTGTGTGTGTGTGTGTGTGCGTGTGTGTGTGTGTGTGTGTGTGCGTTAATAAAAATGTTTAATAATGGTTTAATTAATAAATATGCGATTAAAATGGTTTAATATGTTAATAAAATGTTTAAATGGTTTAATAAATAATTTTATTTTACTTTTACACAAATTTCATACATATTTCATACAAAATTGGTGTACTGTTATCATTTTTAAAGGGTTTATGGGGTAGTCTTGGGAGCCTTGGAACAAATCACGCGTTCTACATGTAAAATGCGCCTCTACTTACGAAAACTCCAGGTTCCGAAAAAGGCTCTGAAACAGATTAATTTCGTAATTAGAGGGCCGACTGTGTGTGTGTGTATGTGTGTGTGTGTGTGTGTGTGTGTGTGTGTATATATATATATATATATATATATATATATATATATATATATAGTAAAACCTCCGCTGCTGAACGCTTAAGCTCACGAACTTTTCGCCTCAAGAACATTAAATTCGCGAGCATATAGTCTCTGCTGACAAACTAGTTTTCGGCGGACGAACCAAACCACGCGGTCGAACAGCGCCACGGTGGCGGCCACGAGAAGCTGACGCGCGCTCACAGCGTCCCAGTTCATCACCCCCTTTCTTTGAGTGTTGACGTGGTTTGTGTTTGATAGACATTTTGGACCATATTGAGTGTACTTTTGCTATTATGGGACCAAAAAAGACCCCACCACAGGTTGAGTTACCTACAGTCCTTATGGAAGGTGACTCTCCTTCCAAACAGTAAGTCCCTCCCTTCCTCCTCCTCCCACTCCATTCCATCAAGCCATCAACTACCATCACAAAGGTAAATAAAACGACTTTATTATACAGTACAGTTTATTTCTTTAATTACAATACAATAGCACATTTATTATACATAAAATAAGGTATATATTTGTGTAGTTTTAAGGCTTATTTAGTAGAAAATTATGTTTTATGGGGACCTGGGAACGGATTATTCTCATTTTAATGGTTTCTTATGGGAAATAAATGTTCGGAAGACGAACTTTTCGCCTTACTCACACTTTCTGGGAACCAATTATGTTCGTGAGCTGAGATATCACTGTATATATATATATATATATATATATATATATATATATATATATATATATTTTTTTTTTTTTTTATATATATATAAGCATTAAATAAAGAGGAGATTTATGGATGTGTTGAAGGAGGACATGAAGGTAGTTGGTGTAAGAGAAGAAGATGCAGAGAGTAGGGTGAGATGGAGGCAGATCATTTGTTGTGGCAACTCCTGAAGGGAGCAGCCAATAGGAAAAGAAGAAGACGAGATAAAATAAATTATATTAGTGGCATGGATTTCAGTGGACTGGTTGGAATATTTCAGAAACACACACAATAGAATGTAAAGTTTGCTCATAATGCTGGAAAAAGAAATCTCCGTCTGGTGAGTGGCAATTCTGTGGGAAGAAATGCTTCTTAAATACGAGACATCTGACAGCTACCATTGAAGGCGATGGTAGCCGAAAGCAGCTGTGTATCACCATAGTGATCAGAAAAAAAAAAAACCCGAGTCTTCAGTTCTGTGATCAGAAATGGCCGGTTGAACAGGGTGGGGGCCAGTTTAGATGATTCTTGTACAATGTAACCTCATATTCTTGTTGTTGGGTGAAAGTTTGGTTCTTCTGTTCTTGTAGCCATGTGTCAACAAAGTTCAATAAGTTCTGTGGTGCTGATTACCATAGTAAAAACTGGTTGAGTTATTGTCACCTTCCTATAAGCTTTGTTCTCATCAAGATATTTTCACCCTCGGAATTACTTCTCACTGGATATTTTTTGGCACCATTTTGTCTAAACTCTAGAGATTGTTGTATGTGAAGATCAGCATCATCTTCAGCTTTTTCCGGGGTCGGGTCACGGGGGCAGCAACCTAAGCAAAGTGGCCTAGACATCCCTCTCCCCAGTTATTTCCTCCAGCTCTTCCAGGGAGACACCAAAACGTTCCCAGACAAGCCGAGAGACATAGTCCCTCCAGCGTGTTCTAGGTCGACCCCGGGGTCTCTTCCCGGGTGGACATGCCCGAAACACCACACCAGGGAGGCGTTCAGGAGGCATTCTAACCAGATGCACGAGCCACCTTAACTGGCCCCTCTCAATGCAGAGGAGCAGCGGATCTACTCCGAGCTCTCCCTGGATGGTAGACCGTCTCACCTTATCTCTAAGGGAGAGCCCCGCCACTCGGCGAAGGAAGCTCATTTCAGCCGCTTGTATCTGTGACCTAGTTCTTTCGGTCGCTACCCAAAGCTCGCGACCATAGGTGAGGGTTGGAACATAGATCAATTGGTAAATTGAGAGTTATACGAAGATCACGGGGGATAAGCACTTTTCTAAAAGACAAAGCTAGCCTGACTGGCAATAACAAATTACCAAGGTCAGAATTAATAAGATGAGTTTTTACTATTAAACAATTAGAGTATTAATTGAAGTTCTTGACCTGGCATCTGCATGATTTATTTGTTGCACTGTACTGCTGCTACATGACTGACTAATTATTGCATGAAAAATTCAGGGAACATGTGCTCCTATTAAATACTTCCAAATTTATCTGAATTTAGATGGTACAGTAATACATACAAAGGTGTCAACATATCCACACACACAGATTAAAACATGATTTCCTAAATTCACTTCATCCAGTGAATTTATAATGCACTTTTTATATTCATGCTGTGTAGGAGGCATCAACAGTATAAACTGGCCCGATACTGCGAGGAGATTTTTGGTGATACACTCCTCAAGCAACCTTTAGAAAATTTCCCAGTATGTATTTTATAAATTAAAGATTTTTGGTATTGACTTTTGGTTTATACATGCTATACTGTACACGAGACTGTGTCTGTGTTTGTGTCTGAATGTATGCATGCATTTGTAATAAAGATCCTTTTTTGCCACATAGATGGTGCCCGGGCAGCCTTTGCCTTCACCAAATGATCTTAAAGGAAAGATCCTCATTAAGAACAGAAGATTAAAACCTGAACTTGAAAAAAGTATGCATACACAGTAATTATTATTATACAAGCTATCATCGGCTATTTCTAAGCACAATTTCACATATTGATGTTTTGAAATGCTATTCTTAATGTCATGAATATGATTGCTGTTTGGTAGAGCAACTGGAGCACTTTAAGAAGCACATTGAAGCTGGAGAGACAAATACTATTATGTCAGAAGATGAGAATGAAGAAGATCCAGGCGCCGGTGGGAAAGTGCTGGTTGTCCAGCTGTTTAAATGCACAGAACACACACAATCTCATTATAAAGTACAGTTACAGCCACCCATAACTGCTATGAGACCATTAGTTAAATGCATTGAAACATAATGGTATGTTGAAATTTTAAGCTTCGCTTTTGAACTTTTTTGAGAAGGGAAAAGCCTCCTGCATGGGGTCATGAATAAAAGTATTTCATAGATCAATTTAATCAATTAAATCTTTATCTTTTTGTGTGTAGTAGAACTTGTGGATGAAGCCCACCCTGAACAAATATGCGGAAACTCTGTCGTTAGCCAGGTGAACAATAGTGAAGAAAAGATGCTTGGCGCAAAAAAGGTTATCCTGTGTTTTTTGTTTTTTTTTTGTTTGTTTTTTTTTTTTTTTTGTATATATGTTTTCCCCATTTCATGCTGAAGATAGTCAACTTTAGGATTTTTGCAAATAATGTCCAAATTTAAACATCACAATTATTACTACTACCGTATTTTCCAGACTATATGTTGCTCCGGAGTGCAAGTCGCATTGGCCAAAAAAAATGCATAATAAAGAAGAAAAAAACATATAAAAGTCGCACTGGACTATAAGTCGCAAACTCATGGAAACTGTCTACTTTGGCTTGGAAATCTGCTGGCAATTTTTGTGACGGTTGTGGTCCTTGCGCTGATAGAGAGGCGGTTGCATTGCATTAAGCGGTAACGTCAAGAACATCCTACCGTGAAGTCATTTATATTCATCTCCTTGACAACTACCTGGATGTGGAGACACAACTACACTGTTGACAAGACTCTCCCTGCAGCACATTGCTCAAGACCCCATGTGCAAACTGGTTCCTCCAGCTGTGACCATCTAGCTTTTAGCCCACAAAAACAAAAAGCTTTCAGATTTTTCTTTCTTCTTCATTGCAATAATAATAATCTCCGCTTTTCTGCCGTCTTGTTGCCTTCTTGTGATTAAGTGTAAAAATAAACATGTGAAATTATGTTCTCTATTATTATGATGAACAGAATTACAGTGGTACCTCACCTTACAAAAGTCTCACCAAACGAAAAATTCAGGTAATTTTTGTCTCAGGATACAAAACAAGTTCACGTTATGAAAGCACCATCTTAAAAATTCAAACGCGCCATTCAAACATTCAAACAATGAACGAGCTGCTCGCCCATCAATGACGTTCAAACATCCCGTCCCGCTGGCCTCCCATTGGCTAACAACTAAGCTGTCGTTCATGTCACCGTCACTCGAGCGCCATCTTGGACAGGTCCACCTGACGCCATCTTGGACAGGGAACCCATTGCCTAGGAGGAATGACGCATCTACCTCCCATTGCCTATTATAGAGCTGAATCCACCATGATGTTCTTCAAGTAAAGGACAGAGTTACAGTTGTTTTATGCTTTATTTCTTGACTCGGGCTTTTAAACTTCCATAAACATTTGTAAGATTATAACTCTGCTAAGAAGACATGGTCACCACACACACACACACACACACACACACACACACACACATGAGAAGAAGAAAAGGGCTTGAGTGATATCACAAAGGAATATGGCCAAACCCATCTACCATTGGTACGATATTGAAGCAAAAAGAGGTCTTAAAAGGTATGCTTTTATAATTTTTAAGGGGCAGTGGTGGTATAGGGCGCTGGATTGCTGATCCAAAGGTTGGGGATTCGAGTCTCACTCTCCACAAGGTTGTCACTGTCCCCCCCAGTGCGGCTAACTGGGTTATCAAAGGCGGGCCATGTCTCTCACTGTCTATGGTGTGAGGCATGTAAAAGAACCATTGCTGACATTCGTAAAGAGTAGGCTGCAAAGTCGTCAGCGTGTTTCTGTCCCTTGCTAAAAGGGTTGTGACAGGAAGGGCATCCGACATAAAAACCTCTGACAAATCAAACGTGTGAATCAGATGATTCGCTGTGGTGACTCCCGCGTAAAAAGGTAAAAAGCGGAAAGGAAGACAAAGGGTTTAGGAGGTAGTATTGGGAGCCTTGGAACGAATCACGCGTTTAAATGCGGTTCAACTTATGAAAAATGCAGGTTACGAAAAAAGCTCTGGAACGGATTAATTTCGTAAGGTGAGGTACCGCTGAATATAATAATAATTTCACTACCTGGACATGACGCAACTGCACTGTTGACAAGCCTCTCCCTGCAGCATGTTGCTCAAGCACCCATGTGTGATTTGATTCCTCTAGCTTTTAGCTTCTTTTGTTTTTGTTTTTTTTAGGGGGGTTGTTTGCTTTCTTCATTGCAGTAATAATAATCTCTGCTTTTCTCCAGTCCCTCACAAGTTTCTTGTTCACTCTAAACTTTATTTTCGCTGCTCAATTACCATTTTCTGCTGCATATTTCACTACTTGCAGTTTGTAATCCACAGAATAGGATTTTCTTTTTGGGGCCATTTCTTCAGTGGTGGATGAGCAGGTACTGGTACCCAAGCCTAGAGTGCCCTCTTGTGTTTGTCAGTGTAAAAATAACAAACATGTGAAATTATGTCTTAAATGCAGCCGTGAGGGAGGGGCACAAGCCAGTGTCTCTCTCTCACACCGGTCCCAAGCCCGGATAAATGCAGAGGGTTGCGTTAGGAAGGGCATCCAGCATCAAACAAATGCCAAATAAAAAATGCGAGTCACAACAAAAAATTTCATACCGGTTCGGTTCGAGGCCCGGATTAACAATGACCGCCATCAGTGCTGTTAGCCAACAGGGTACTGGTGGAAATTGGACTACTGTTGGTTGAAGAAGGAAAGGCAGGAGGCGTGTCCATAGGCAGAGAGAGAAGAAGAAAGGCATGAGTCTAGGACTGAAAGTAGGGACTTTGAATGTTGGAGTTATGACAGGAAAAGGTTGAGAGCTGGCTGATATGATACAGAGGAGGAAGGTGGACATACATGTGTGTTCAGAAAACCAGGTGAAAAGGTAGCAAGGCTAGAAGCAGGGTTTAAACTGTTTTTTCATGGTGTGGATGTGAAGAGAAATGGAGTAGGAGTCATCTTGAATGAGGAGTTTGTCAGGAATGTTCGAGAAGTGAAAAGAGTGTCAGACAGAGTGATGAGTCTCAAGTTAGAAATTGAAGGCGTGATGTTCAACGTTATTAATGCTTATGCCCTACAGGCAGAATGTGAGCTAGAAGAGAAGGAGAGATTCTGGAGTGAGTTAGATGAAGTGATGCAGAATACCCCCAGAGGTGAAAGAGTGGTCATTGGGACAGACTTCAATGGATATGTTGGTGCAGGATACAGAGGGGACGAGGAAGTGATGGGCAGGAGACTTGGTGGAATGAGGAAGTGCAGGAGTGTGTACAAAAGAAGAGGCTAGCTGAGAAGAAGTGGGACATAGAGAGGACTAAAGAGAGTAAACAGGAGTACAGGGAGACACAGCATAAGGCGAAGGTAGCGGTGTCAAAGGCCAAACAGAGGGCGTATGATGACTTGTATGCTCAGTTGGAAAGTAAAGAGGGAGAAAATGATTTATACAGGTTGGCACAGCAGAGAAATAGAGATGGAAAGGACGTGCAGCAAGTTAGAGTGATTAAGGACAGAGAGGGAAATGTATTGACTGATGACAGAAGTGTGCTGCTAAGATGGAAAGAGTACTTTGAAGAGCTGATGAATGAGGAAAATGAGAGAGAACAAAGAGTAGAAGAGGTGACTGTTGAGGACCAGGAAGTAGCAAAGATTAGTAAGGGTGAAGTGAGGAGGGCATTCAAGAGGATGAAGAATGGCAAGGCAGTTGGTCCTGATGACATACTGGTGGAGGTATGGAAGTGTCTAGGAGAGGTAGCAGTAGATTACCTGACAAGAACATTCAACAAGGTCTTAGAGAGTGAGAGGATGCAGAGTTGTGGCAACTACAGAGGGATAAAGTTGATAAGACAGTGTTGAGGCCAGTGATGGTGTCTGGTTTAGAAACAGTGGCCCTGGGGAAGAGACAGGAGGCAGAGCTGGAGGTAGCAGAGATGAAAATGTTGAGGTTCTCTTTGGGAGTAACGAGGATAGATAGGATCAGGAATGAGCATATCAGAGGGACAGCACATGTAAGAGGTTTTGGAGACAAAGTCAGAGAGGCTAGATTGAGATGGTTTTGACACGTTCAGAGGAGGGATAGTGAGGATATAGGTAGTAGGATGCTGAGGTTGGAACTACCAGGCAGAAGGCCTAGAGGAAGACCAAAGAGAAGATTTGTGGATGTGGTGAAGGAGGACATGAAGGCAGTTGGTGTAAAAGAAGATGATGCAGAGGATACGGTGAGATGGAGGCAGATAATTCACTGTGGCGACCCTTGAAGGGAACAGCCAAAGGAAAAGAAGTGAAATTATGTCTTATTATTATGATGAACAGAATTATATGTAATAATTTCACATATAAGTCGCTCTGGAATATAAGTCGCACCTTCAGCCAAAGTATGAAAAAATGTGACTTATAGCCTGGAAAATACGGTAGACATAATTAAAAAATTCCACTGAAACACTGCTATTTACAGTAATAGTTTTGAACTGTCAGTTGTTCAGTTCTTTTCTATTTCTGCTGTAAACACTCAAATGAGAATCTCTCTACTAACTGTGATTTTAAGCCTGCCCACTTAAATATCACTATGAATAGGGTTAGATGTGCACTAAAGTCCACATGTACAGTATATTTTTCTTTTTTTGCAAAGTGTAAAAATTCAACGTGCTTAAATCTGAACTCCATTCTCTCATTCAGGTTGGGGAAACAAACATGGCTGGTGAGCAAGCTTTGATCCAGTCTTACACATATGTTGCAGCAACCACTAATATCCACCCCTACTTGTCCAGTATTATAAACTATGCTCAGGCTGTGAAATTCCTCGGTTTTGAGGAAGCTGAAGGCAAGGTTTACTATACAGTTGATATAACAATTTTTGCACACCCCTATTAAAATGCCAGTTTTTGTGATGTAAAGTCAAGGCACCAAGATGGGTCATTCTTAAACTATCTCAGTTATTCTGTATTTTATTTGCTATTTTTTCCTTGGCGGTTACACAATGCTTCGAGTAATATAGCTTGAAGGATTTTTTTTGTGTGTGTTTGCTTTTTAGACTACCTAGAAACAATATCTGAATATTTTGTAGCCTATATTATATTTGCTATTTAGTTTCTATACCCACTCTATACTGGGATAAATATTATGTGTTATTACCTAGTTTGTGGTCTCTACTCTTCCTGATTTTTATAGTTTTGCAGTTTTTATATAAGCAGGTCATGTTCAGGGTCTTGGTTCTGTAGCGTACCAGTTTTGTCAGTACTGTTGCTGTTCATGACCCCCATAACATTCAATCCAGTCTCAAGTCTCTTGCAGACTGAAACAGGTACTACTAGGATTGTTCCATATTTGACACCATCCACATGACTATCAACACTAAACAATTTTCTGATTACTGCCAAACAAAGTGCAAATACAAATTTATACAGTTATCCCCCATGCTTCACAACATGGATGGTGTTTTGTGAGTTATAAATATTTTTTGTTTCTGCTGATAGCAGCACACAGTGCCAATGATGGAAAAACTCCAGTTTTCATCTTTTAAGGCCAAAGAAACTTTTTTTTTTTTACATAATATCCAAGTCTCCAGCGTACCTTAAAGCTCTAATCAACTAACTGTATCCGAAATAAAGGGGACAATTAAAAAAAGCTCAGTTTCAAAGTTAATCCTAGTTTCTCGTTTGAGAAATGTTACTTACTGTGTCATGGGTATATGTTGGAATATCTTTGTAAACAAAATCTGTTTAATACTTTTCCAGAACATTGCAAAATATTTGTTTAATACCTCTGGAGAAACTAGGGGCCTGTCAGTAACAGGTATATTTCTGATAAAATAATGCAACACTTTAACACAGTAAACTTTCTTTAAACTAATTTGATATACAACATGTTGATAATATTCAGTTCTGCGGAAAAAAGTAAAAGTATACCAATTCTTAGTTTTTAACATTTATAGGTATTTGTTTAGTAAACACAAAAATATTTTGTAAAAAATAAACTCGTTACAATATTTTCCCCAAATTCCAAACAAAATATTGTCAATTAAACCAGGTATTCCCAAGCCTGGGTTGAAGGACCTCCTGCCAGGATATTTTAGCCTTTTCCCCACTCTATCACACTCACTTCAAGTCATATAAAGATGTTATCAGGCATGTTGGAAACAAAGGAAAACACTAAAATGTAAACAGCAGGCTGTTCTTCAGGACCAATGTTTGGTACCTGTGATTTAGAGTTTTTAATTGAAAACAGTGATAACTGGTGAAAATACCAATGTAGTGCCTTCAAACCTTGAATAATGCATAGAAATCAAGATCATATTACATTTTTAACAATACAGTACTAATGTTTGAATTTTGGATGAGATCATAAATCGGTGTTTGGTGGAGTGACCCTGATATTTCAACCCAAGCTTTGTGTCTTGACATGATCTCCACCATACTTACATCGCTCTTGGGAGCAAATATTCAATCAGCACAAATGTTTTGGTGGCTTGTAGCCATCTATCTTTCTCTTGTTCAGCTACCAAGGTTTTCAGTATGGTTCTGACATGGAGCCTGGGCTGCCCATGTCATGGTCAAGAATTTATGGTCCTAGTTGTATGTCATGGTGTATTGTCTTGCCAATAAACCAATTTTCAATTTGGGGAGCATTGTCAGAGCAGAAGGAAGCAAGTTTTCTGTTTGGAAATTTCTTGTTTATGGCTTGATTCATTCATCCTGCATAAACAAACAAACAAAAAATTGCCTCATTTTAACTTTGCTGAAGCACCAACAGGTCACCACCCATCTGTCACCAAATTATAGATATTGTGGCCTGTAGGCTTCTTCAATTCTAACCATCAGATGATGGGTGGGAAAATCTGAAAATTCTACTTATCAGATGTGATGATCTTACTCCAGTCTTTTAGTTTCCAATCTTCATGCTTTTTAGCAAATTAGCCTGACTGTTTTTCACTGATGTTCATTTTCTAGATTTGCAAACTTCAGTCCTGCCCAAGGGGATCTATTATAAACCAAGCTTGCAGATCCTTTCAATCCAGCTGCCATTTGCCATTCTTTTTGGTAAATCATTTGATGACATCCTTCAGTTACTGAGTGACATTTGAAGAAGCTGACAATCATACCAATCAGTGGAAAAGCATTTTCACCCTCTGTCATTGCGTAACTTTGTTGTCCCCATTGTCTGCTACTGATCTTGTTTCCATGAACTGCCATCTTTGAAATTTTGTGAATGAAAACAATCTGGTGTTAACCGTATTCCTCAGCCAGTACAGCCAGTCTTGAAGCTAGTATTCTTTTTCTGGGTCAAAACTTTTCTTTTTACTTTTTTGACAAAATATTTGCATTCCAATTAAATTTCAGGCCCTATTACAATGTTTTGCCATCCAAACTTGTTCTTTTGCAAGATGACAGTGAAGGCAATGGCAGTAATTCTACATACTTTTCTTCATTAAATAAAACCTCACTTTAGATCTATTGAATGCAGAAGCAATCATTTCCGTTTGAGATTAAAACAGTATAGCAAAATCAAAATTAAAAAAATGTAATTTAATTGTAAGTTATAAAGTAAATATGAAGCAAAAGTAATTACACTAATTTTAAATATAACTATACAAAACTTTGTGAGTAGTTTTCCACAGAGAAAAGGATTTCATTGTCTGGCTGCTTCTTGCTCAATTACAACTTATTGCTTCAACTGCAACTCATTTTAAGAGAAACTTCCTGATTAAAGTTTCTTCATAAAACTGGTTGTTGAGAAGATGCCAAAAGCTTGCAAAGTTTAACTAGAAATATTGTAATGGATAAAGCTCTTTTATTTGATTTTGTTTTCTTAGTATTAATAGTGTGCCGTAAACTATA
The DNA here is from genome assembly GCA_024760905.1 of Plotosus lineatus. Lineage (NCBI taxonomy): Eukaryota > Metazoa > Chordata > Actinopteri > Siluriformes > Plotosidae > Plotosus > Plotosus lineatus. Next base: position 57,375,750 of record CM045732.1, read on the forward strand.
CTTCTTAATTTTTTTTTTGTTTTTATCTGTCACTGCAGAAAAGAACATCCACTACAACATGTCTTCCTTCAACGAGTCAGTAGGATTGGGATACTTACGGACCAATGCTATTGAATTTGTCAAGTATCCTTGCATTTTATTTCAAAACTTCCCTTTATTTTAAACTGTATCCATTGTGGAAGTTTACTTAATTATAAATAATATCATAAATTATGTATGTGTACTTTTCTTTTCTTTTTTTTTTTCCAAAAATCAAGCTAGATTCTGCAAACCAAGACCTGTTAGTAAATTGTTAATGTGTTGGTTGACAGTATTGGTTCAGATTAAACTTTTAAATCTTTTCATGAGTTCATTTTTGAATGCAATAAGACTAATTTGACTCAGGCCTCAAGAGTGATTAATTTAAATTTTTGTTTATTTTCCGACCAGTGATTTGTTGTTAGCTCCATTATTAGCTTATACTTTTTTCGGTTTGAGGTTTGCCCCAATTTCTTTGCCCAGGAGTGGTATTTTAACAGATGATAAATAAAACATTCACAATTATTAGTTCAATATTAACCTGTATCAGCTAACAGGTTGCTTTATGCACAAACTACATCTGCAAGATTGCACATCAGCTTGAGGTGATTATTTGTCAGAGAGGTTTCTCTCATAGTAACCTGCAGAGGTTGTTTTGTTGGCATCCATCTGCAAGGGTTTATCAACTCTCTTTATGGCTGCTGCCAACTCTGCTTATACTCTAATGAGTATTCTTCAAGGAAACCCTTTGCAGATGCTGGACTGTTTGAAATTTTCCCCATCTGCTAGTGAGGGTCTAAATTTTGAGTGTCTTTGTGTCTCATGGACTACAGCAAATTCTGACTTATTTGAGTCCCTGTACCCAGTATTGGTTGGTTGAAACATTTGCATGTTCAGGGATCTTTTCTTGAAAAGACAGGTGTGTATGAGTGACTTATTTTATTTAATTTTATTTATTTATTTATTTATTTATTTTTAATTGTATTTTATTGTCACAAAGTTTGGTTCCCATTGGCAGTGATAAACTCAGAGAAGTTTGCTTGTCCTTAGATGAATTGATAGTATAAATTAAAAAAAAATTATCAAAATGTTCAGTAAGTAATTTTCTGATATTGACATGTATGTCTGTATAGGGTTTAGTGTACTGTGAAAAAAATATTCCTTTGGGGTTCCTTTAATTTAACTTGACGCATCTAGCTGTTTATGAATTTTGCTTGTGCTTTGGAAATATATCGTCTTATTGCCAAGAGGCAAGAGTGCTCAGTGAATAGTAAGTGCTCACTTGTTATATAAATGAGACAACTCATTTACTTCAAGGGTTGTTTGTCTGTCTAAAGCTTTTAAAATTATTGAAGAGGAAATAAAACATGCAATGGATTGGGTTTTTATGTGGCCATTGGAATTGAGAAATGTTACAGAATAAATGCAGACCCTCTGAAATGAGAAAGAAAGGCATACAAAAGAAAGGCTGTGACAATCGCTGGAGCGTCACTAAACAAGTTTCAAAATGTTCTTTCTACTCTAGTTCAAATATACGGATTTAAAGTGAGAATGTTTTTGATCTATAAAAACAAATGTGCCTTGTGGCATTTTTGTATTTTCCACAAAGTCTTTTCATCTACAAGCAGTCTTCATATTCAACTCCAATTTTACCAAAACTTTATTTTTCCCTGAGTGAGATACACAGTTACAACAAGCGCCAGATGAGTCGAATCTACCCCAAAGGAGGCAGAGTGGACTCTAGTAATTATATGCCTCAGATATTCTGGAACGCTGGCTGCCAGATGGTAGCGCTGAACTTTCAGACCCCAGGTAATCCAAACAGCACCACTGTCACATGCTGTAACAACCTCCTCTATACACATGCATTCAGTCAGAGATGTAAAACCAGTTCCATTTTATCCACAACATGTCAGAATGGGGCTAACCGCTGCAGTGCCTTCGGCTTAATGTGATTGTACAACATTGTTATACACGTAAATCCAGTGGGAAAGAGATTACAGTCAGGTTCAGTTGCACTCACAGTCATTTTGGGTTGAGATTCTTTTATTTTTTTTAATGCTTTCTTTTAATCAGCAATGACTCTAATGCTTCAATTAAACATTATAGTTATAGTTTTTGATTAAATCTGTAGTCGTAGAGTGCTTCCCCCCCCCGAAAACATTGGGATAGTGTGACTGCGCTACCAAACTTCACCAGTCAGTGACCAGTGGTTTGTGGAGAAGCCATTCTTTTGAATACAGTGGTACCTCACCTTACAAAATTAATCCGTTCCAGAGCCTTTTTCGTAACCCGGATTTTTCGTAAATTGAACCGCATTTTACATGTAAAACACGTGATTTGTTCCAAGGCCCCCAAAACTACCCTTTAAAAATGATAAAAAAACATACCTTTTAAGGTACTTACCTCGTGTTGACCATGTCTTCTTAGCAGACTTATAATCTTACAAATGTCTATGCAAGGTTAAAAGCCTGAGCCAAAAATAAAGTTGCAATGAGCACACTCGAAAAACTCATGAACAAGCTGCTGCTCAAGGGAGCTGCGTCATCCCTCCTAGCCAATGGGAGGCCAGTGGGGAGGGATGTTGGGAGATAGCCAATGGGAGGGAGCTGCGTCATCTCTCCTAGCCAATGTGAGGCCAGTGGGGAGGGATGTTGGGAGATAGCCAATGGGAGGGAGCTGCGTCATCTCTCTTAGCCAATGGGAGGCCAGTGGGGTGGGATGTTGGAAGATAGTCAATGGGAGAGCAGCTTGTGCATTGCTTGAATGTTTAAATGGCGCATTTGGCGCATTTCGTAAGGAGAACTTGTTTCGTATACAGAGACAAAAAAGTTTGGAAAATGTTTTTCGTAACCTGGATTTTTCGTTTGCAGGGACTATCGTTAGGTGAGGTACCACTGTATTCACAAGCACTCACTCTCAAAACCTTTGTCATTCCAAGACATGTGAAGTGGCCACATTTCTGAGCTTCTTCAGAAACCCAATGCGTAGCTGAACCCCAGAAGAATGTGCTCATCAATCAGAAACCTGTTTGTACTGCTGTAGTCTTCTGAGACTTAATATGCCAGACTGTTTGAGACCCAGAAAGTAATTGGTTTTAGAAAATCACTGGAAAGTCACCAAGTCTAAGAAACCAAAATGTGAAATCCTAAATGCCGAAGCTAAAGGCAGCCTGGCACCAACGCAGTGTCCTATGTCTGAATACCTCTTGTCGTATCACTGCTCAGAAAACATTACAACTTTATTTAAAGAGTTCATTGACTCAATTATGGTTACATTTGCTAAGACCCTGGATATACATATGAAAGTACTGCTCTATAACCCAAGTGTGACAAATAAAAGCTGTTTCTTCATAACTTTTTTAGATCTGGCAATGCAGTTGAACCAAGGAAAATTTGAGTACAATGGATCATGTGGGTATGTGAACATCCGATTACTGTGATGACTAAAAGCACTGATTGGTTGTTGCATTCAAAGACAATTTGGAAGTTATATTTTGTATTTTTCTTTCAACAACAAGCAACGGCGGTGTCCTGGCAAGATGCCAGATTAGTGATCCCAAGGTTGGGAGTTCAAGTCCCACCATCATACTATCATCAAGATGTCACCCCCCCCCCCCCTATCCCACACACACACACCCGTACAGCTAACTGCATTACCAAAGGCCGGCCATGTCGTTCACTATCTGTGGTGAGAGGCATGTCAAAGAACCATTGGTGATTTTGGACAAGAGTAGGCTGAATAGCTGCCAACGTGTTTCTGCCCTGCAATGGACTGGCGAGCTGTCCAGAGTGTATTATGCCCTAAAGAGAGGCAGAGGTTATACAAAGTTTCAAATTCTCTACCGTGGATGAGGGTAGATGTTTCAAATCTAGAGTACACATTGGCCTGTAGACAAGCTTATCTGAATAAAATGATGCATCTGAGTACCACATACGTTCAAATGGTCTGGCACTGTAAAATCCATCACATATTAACACATTAATCAAAGCAAAGTACTGTAATATATGTAGGTGTTACTGAAACTGTAAGTGCTATAGTTAATATGAGATAAAGGTGGATTAATTAAATAGGTCATTGCCTTAAGGGTACTAAAGGTAATTGCTGAATTGGACTATAATGGAAATAATCTACCTTTTGACAAAATGCTTAATGTTTTCTACTTGTAGTTACTTGCTGAAGCCAGATTTTATGCGTCGGCCAGACCGAACGTTTGACCCTTTCTCCGAGACCCCTGTGGATGGAGTGATTGCAGCCACTTGCAGTGTCCAGGTTTATCTGTTTAAAATATTGTGCTTTAAAAACGTTCTTTATACAGGTGAAGATTAACAGAGTCAAAATATATATTTGATTAGGAAAGAAAATGTGGTCAATTTTTCAAAATACAGTATTTAGGCTCACGATGGCAGAGTTTAGAAAAAAAAGACATGAGTCAAGTTTTAGAGGGAAGTCATGAAAGTATCTGCAATCCTGTGGTTCTGGACCCAAGTGCCATATTCTTTTAGCTTCATTTACAACCTCTGATTTTGTTTGTTTTACTTCCTAGTGTGAATGTTTAACCAGGTTATTCTGAATCAACTGGCACCAGAATATGTATTAATTCTTGTTTATTATTTGTTAATGTAGGTCATTTCAGGACAGTTTTTGTCAGACAGGAAGATTGGCACGTATGTCGAGGTGGATATGTACGGCCTACCTACAGATACCATTCGCAAGGAGTTTCGCACTAGGATGGTGATGAATAATGGCTTAAATCCTGTATATAATGACGAGCCATTTGTTTTTAGAAAGGTAACAACATCTAAAATTCCACTGCAGAGTTTTAAATACTGTAGTCTCAGGCTGGTACTTCTACAGTTTAAAGCTTCATAGTATCATCTAAATAATCTGCAGAAGGTTTTAAGACTACAGACACAAAAGTATCGTGTGTGTGTGTGTGTGTGTGTGTGTGTGTGTGTGTGTGTGTGTGTGTGTGTGGGTGTGTGGGTGTGTGTATTAGCATGTCACTCTGCCTCACTCTCCTCATATCTTTGCTCCACTGCACTCTGAATTTCTGCTTATCACTGAAATACCTCATGCGCACGCGCGCACACACACACACACACACACACACACACACACACACACACACAGTCTGCCTGTGTGTGTGTGTGTGTGTGTGCGTGTGTGAGAGAGAGAGAGAGAGAGAGAGAGAGAGAATAATATACTTTCCACCAACTCAAAGGTAATCCTTCCGGACCTTGCGGTGCTCAGAATAGCGGTGTATGATGACAGCAATAAGCTGATTGGTCAGAGGATTCTCCCCCTGGACGGTCTGCAGGCTGGCTACAGACACATCTCCCTAAGAAATGAGGGCAACAATCCCCTATCCTTACCCACCATCTTCTGCAACATCATTCTCAAAACATATGTACCTGATGGATTTGGAGGTGACTTCATAGTCTTCAAACAGCTTCAGAAATAGTCTGAACGTGACCATTATTCATTTTTAAGAAGGCCATTTAAATATTCTCTTTGGAATACTTATTTTTTCTAATGGCTATTACACTACCCATATAAATCATATGTTGTTAATTAGCTTTAATAGTAGTCCTTAATTAAAGTGTCTGGTGTTTTTTTTTTGGTTGTTTTTTTTTTTTTTTCTGTAGCCATCGTGGATGCTCTTTCTGACCCCAAAAAATTCTTATCCATTTGTGATAAGAGAACAGACCAAATGAGAGCGATGGGCATTGAGACGGTGAGCATCTCCACGAATATTCCCTCCAGATTTTATATGATGCACTTTTTTGTTAAACTTTACATAAAGATCTTTTTATATTCTATCATTTTCTGAGCAGTATTACTGCTTTAATGGTTTTCAAATTATAAAAGTCAAAATGAATTAAAGATTGTAGAAGGAAAAAAACCCCTTTTTTTTTTTTTTTCTTTTTTGTAATACAGCAATCAGTGTCAGTATTAATAAAATAGTCATGTAAGAATACACTGTGATGTGTTATTGCACATATCCATCACCCAAATCAAGAAGAAATTATTTATTTTTCTGACAGCACACATTGTGCCATCTCTAAATTATTGAGCAATGATACTGTGCCCAATTATAAAATGATATGTTATGTTCTGTTGCCTCAATACCCCAGGAACATATTGGATTTTGAATGAAACAATAAGTAGCGGTAATATGAGAGTATTTACTTCTGTATTGGCTGACAGCTGCTGAAATTATGGTACTTGTAACTATTATTTGGAAAATCTGCTGTGGACACTACTGTCAATAACCTGTGATGTGACCAGCCTCTTAACTGACTTTAAACAAAATGGCAAAACCTTGTTGTTTTTCATCTAAACACTAGCTCTAGATGGTCTTTCTTTTCCCCTTCATTTATTTTGGTGGTTCAGTTTAGGGTTGTTGATATTTATTTAATAAAGATCTCCACTTCCCTTAAAAAAAAACCCCACAAAATGTCGCACACTTTAATTTTTTGTTAACCTAGCATTGTTTACAGCATGTGACTGACTAGACTAAATATTTCTTGGAGAAGATGATTCGCTGTGGTGAACCCCCTGATAAAGGGAAAAAGCCAAAAGGAAAATAAGACGAAGAAGTAAAAAGATTTAACATATTTAAAATAAAAGAAGTAAAAAGATTTAACAAATTATTATAAACATAACATTGTAAAATAATATCAAATATATCAAATAATATCAACATTAATTTCAAATAAATTAAATTCAAGGAGAACAATTTCAAATAGATACGTTTTAATCAAATTCACTCATCAAATATAACCTTTAACATGCTCTGTGATGCGATCTTTCTGCTTGTAAATGGTTCCGATGGTCGACGGAGCCATTTGGAAGAAACATGCAACATTCACATGTTTTTCACCAGCATCAATTTTCTTGATAATAGCCGTCTTCGTTTCTAACGAGATGGCTTGCTGTTTTTTTCTGATTACCACTATCACTAGTTGGCTTACGCTTCTGACCAACCATATTTGCTTAGGGTTACAAAAGTCCGCAAAACAGTGTAAACACAAAGATCACAGAGACGACGTCTTAAAACAAGGGTAACACGCAGTGAACTGGGAAGAAGGAGGGGCACGTTCAGTCTGTCGTTTGTATACAATGGATGCAGCATCATTGCATCATTATATCAGCATACAACGTAGGTACGTCTCGTACTACAGAGAGCACGCTAAACTCAAAATTTGACACAATTTTTAATTTATTTTTTAAAAACGTAAAATCGAAAAATATGTAAAACGAATGAATGTAAGTAGGGGAGTGTCTGTATAAGTAATTTGTTTAATCTCTTTGTGTAGTATTCACCAGTAATTTTGCTATCATCAATCAATCAATCTGGTGCCATGCCAGAATTCTGGCATAGGTGGCAGCCATAACTGCCTTGTCGTGGCTGTATACGAAGGGCAAAAAAAATGCGCAATAGAGGCCCAAAGTTCTTCCTGCAGGGTGTTTTTATTTTGAAACACCATCTCAAGCTAGCTGGCCGTTGACTCCTAAAGAGTTCATCCGCCCTTTGATAGGAACTTGGTTGGGGAGCCGGTTTAGTCACCGACCACTCGACCATGCAACAGGTTGTACTGGCTCACATGTTACTAGTAGCAAGGCAAAACCTGACCTGACAGACTTTGGTATCATAACCACCACAAATCAGGCAGGTCATTATGAGGTTGAAACAGACATTGTGGAGTCATTAGCAATTAGTGTGCCATTGTGGCATTTTCACTTTCTTCAAACTTCTGAAAGAATAATACTTTAAATCAAACAATGCTGGATGGTGTATTACTCCCAGAGCACATAAGAATTCTACACTAGAAGCTGATATGGTGAATTTGGACGTCATTGTTGTGTTAAATGCAGGATTTGGCATGCAAATAGAATTTTGTCATTGAATTTTATATAAAGTAATATTTTTATTGAAATTAGTTTCAGATCAAGTGATAGAAATTTAAAAGTGCCTTTACTGTAAGGGCAATAATTCGCAGAATAATTGTTGTATTTTCATGCAGTGGGAAATTGCCGAGGTACCAAATGATAGCGCAAAGAGAAGTAAGAAAGGAAAGACTCTTTCACCTCAGAAAATGTCTGAGTTACAATCTACATCATCAGGACCGAGTCCAAGCATTTCTTCAAAAAAGGGTACAATTTATACATTTCTAATCCTCCTTTCTAATTCTCCATAAATACTGTTTACAGTGGAAGTGGGGAGCTGATCACCTAGACTGGTGTTGTTGTTGTTTATGAGCTACTGGGGAAGATGTTGATGTGCATTCATCATCGTATCTTATCCCCGTAGGTAGTGTAGCAATTCGTCTCTTCCGGAGAAGATTAACCGGGACGCAGGAACGCTTGCTACTTGTCCCGTAGAAACACGCTGACTGATTTGTAGCCTACTCTTTACGAAAGTCAGCAATGGTTCTTTTACATGCCTCTCACCATAGACAGTGAGAGACATGGCCTGCCTTTGATAACCCAGTTAGCTACACTGCGGGGACAGTGACAACCCTGTGGGGACTCGAACCCCCAACCTTAGGATCAGCGATTCTGTGCCCTAACCACTAGGCCACCACTGCCCTGGTGGTGATGTTGTTGGGAGGTAGAAGGAATACTTTGAGGACCTCCTCAATCCAACCAGCATGTTCTTTGTATATCTCCATGTTAAAAAACTCCTTGGTGATCGGGGGGTTACCATGAATATCCCAGGGCTCTGGATGTTGAAGGACTTTCTTTGGTTGACATGTCTCTGGAACATCGTGTGGTCATCGGGGGTCGTACATCTTGATTGTCAAACCGTGGTGGTAAAACCCTTTTTTTGGGGGGAGGGACGGAGGGTGTGTTCCAGTTATTGTGGTATCACACTCGTCAGCCTATCTGGGAAAAGTCTATGCAGAAGAACTGGAGAGGGGATCCAACCGATGGTTGGACCTCGGATTCAGGACTAACAATGTGGGTTTCGTCCTGGCCACTGCACTCTTGACCAGCTCTTATAGACTCTACAGAATCCTGAAGTGTTTGAGTTTGCCCAATCTGTTCACATGTGTTTTGTTGATTTAGAGAAGGCCTTTGACTGTGTCCATCAGGCTATCTTGTGGGATATGCTCCGGGAGTATGGTGTACAGGACCCATTGCTCGGGACAAAATGATTATCTGTATCACCAGAGCCAGAGCTTGGTCCCCATTGGTAACAACAGGTTGAATTTGTTTCCGGTGAGGGTTGGAGTCTGTCAAGTCTGTCCTTTGTCACCAATTCTGTTCATAATTGTTATGGACAGAATTTGTAGGTGCAGCCGTGGCATTGAGGGGTTCTGGTTGATGGTCGTATGATCTTGTCTCTGCTTTTTGAGGAAGATGTCTGTTTAGCTTCATCAATCCAGGACCTCCAGCTCTTGTTGGGGCGATTCATAGCCAAGCAACCAGGATGAGAGTCAGCACCTCCAAGTCCGAGGTCATGGTTGTCAGCTGAAAAAGGGTGGAATTAGGTCCTTCCACAAGTGGAGGAGTTCAAGTATCTCGGGGGTTGAGCGGGAGATCGACAGGCGGCTCGCTGCAGCCTCTGCTGTAAAGCGGTGCTTGTACCAGTCCATTGTGGTGAAGAGGGACCTGAGCCGCAAGGCAAAGCTCTCAATTTACCAGTCGATCTACATTCAAACCTTCACCTATGATCACAAGCTTTGGGTAGTGACCGACAGAACAAGGTCACATATACAAGTGGCTGAAATGAGTTCACTTCCCAGGGTGGTGGAGCTTTCCCTTAGCGATAGGGTGAGAAGCCTAGTCATCTGGGAGGAGCTTGAACTCTTGAGTAGAACTGCTACTTCTCCACGTTCAGAGGAGCCAGTTAAGGTGGCTCAGGCATCTAGTTAAAATGCCTCCCTGGTATGGTGTTTCAGACATATCCAACCGGGACGAGATCCCGTGGTCGACCTAGAACGCGCTGGTGGGATTATGTCTCTCGGCTGGCCTGGGAATGCCTCAGAGTCTCCCCAGAAGAGCTAGAGGAAGTGGCTGGGGAGAGGGATGTCTGAACCTCATTGCTTAGGCTGCTGCCACTGTCAGGGCCCAACCCCAGATTAAGCGGAGGATGATGCATATTGCAAGATTCAACATTAACCATTGCCGGCTTTTAATCATTATGTCATTTAAATCCAGGTAACAATCTTTTTTGGCATGGCAGTGTAGAATACTAAAGCTCACTGAATACAGTACTGTTCCATTTTATTTTACTCGTTATACTTATCCTATGGGCCACACAAGAGTTGTTGCAAATTTAATGTTATTAGCTTCAGACATCTTGAATGTACTTGTTCTTCTGCTTGTATGTTAACAGTGCCTCCTGAACCTTTAAACATACCTCAGGTTACTATTGATGACCTGAAACAGATGAAGGTACGTACTTCACTCTAGAGGGAGCATATACAGTACTTTAATTTTATTTTGTTATTTATCTAATGCACTGCACTGTTCTCTCTCTCTCTCTCTCTCTCTCTCTCTCTCTCTCTCTCTCTCTCCCTCTCTCTCTCTGTCTCTCTCTGTCTCTCTCTCTCTCTCTCTCTCTCTCTATATATATATATATATATATATATATATATATATATATATATATATAAATTATTTTTTTTTGTTGGGTTTTTTTTTTTTTTTTTTTTTTTCCAGGCTTATAAAAAAATATTACGGAAGCAGTTGAAAGAAGTTAATGCCTTAAAGAAAAAACAAGCAGAGGTGAGTAAAGTCCTTGGGTTTTCACCCATTTTTAAAATGCTTTTCATGGTACAACTTGTGATGTGACAAACATAAACTGGTATTCAAGAAATTCTAAATGTTTTGTGGATGTTTCCTCCTGTTGCAGGCATACACTACATTGCAGAGATCACACTCTGTTCAGTTGGACAAGTTGGCAACACAGCATGAAAAAGAAAAGCGGGCCTTGGAAAAGCAATTAGAAAAAAGTAGCAAGAAAGTCAGGTAGATGATACAAGCAGTGCCAGCTAGCATAAGAACCCCCATCCTAGATACCTTGTGCCTGTGAGACTCCACAATACCATTCAGTCTGATTATTAAAACATGCCCTGAAGAGTTTAAAAAGTGACATCATTAATAATGACACAGTGCTGAATGTATTTTTAATATTAGTTTGCTCATAAAACCAAATTGAGATAGCTTTTATTTTTATCGCCTCTTCAGTGAATGTAACTGTGAAACTGGGGGGGAAATGGAGAGGAAGATGAACACTGTTACCACAGACTACAAAATAAAGGTGCTGAAATCTGTTTGTTGCTTTGACACCGAAGTAGATTGCTTTACACAGCATTTGTGTGCTCACTGAGCTACTCTTCTATCCTTTTGTGACAGGTGGAGAATATGGTTGCTGCTCAAGCGGAGGAATTCGCTGAGATCACAAAGACTCATAATGCTGAGAACCAGGACCTCTGTGACCAGCATGTGCTACAGCAATGTGAACTCCTCAGAAAGTTATTGCTAATGACGCAGGAACAGCAGACACAGCAGCTCGCGTGCCTCCATGAGCGGTGAGGCATTCATGTGAAAACTTTTGACCTGGATTGTGTGTACTTCTCCAACCAGAAGAACACTTTAAGGGCATTATGGTAACTTTAAGATTCCAGAAGGGTATTAGAAGTTATCTTTCTCTCACACGGGTGTGACTTGTAATATTTCAAATTCTGTACGGAAATAAATGTGTGGACTATAGGATTACTGAAGTTCCTTGTGCATACTGAATATCAATGCAGTGATGAATATTTAGCATTTTCTCAGTCAATACTAGGTGCTAAGATATTGCACTATTGGGTATGTTCCTCATGTACGATGCATCCCTGGGTAACTTCACTTATTCACAAACTTGGTGATGTCTCCCTACGGTTCCAGATAATAGCCCCAGGTCAGCTCCTTTAGTTTGGGCTTCTCCTTTGCTCCAGCTGTCTTTCTTTCTTCCTTTCTTCCTTTCTTTCTTTCTTATTTATTTATTTTTTAAAGTAAGGTGACTCTGAAGTTCAGAGTTTTACGATTTTCACTCTAAGGTTATAGTTCATGAAAATACACAACACTGAAATAGATTTCAACTCTGATTGAATGAATGAGGAAATTAATATATTTTATATAAAAGGTGCCAATGTGGAAATAACTAAATATAAATTATGCAAAATGTACAGTGATCCCTCGCTACTTTGTGCTTCAGTTTCTGCAGCTTCAGTGCATCGCGGGGTTTTTAAAAATATTCATCGAAAAGTAAAAAATAGGGAAAAAGTTAAGGAAAATGCCACAAAATAAGGCCAATTATGCAAACAAATAAAAACAAAAAACAACCCAAAACCCCCCAACAAAACTACTTACGTTTTCATGCGAGGTGTGCATCTGTGTGCATCTGTGTGTGTGTGTGTATGTGTGTGTGTGTGTGCATGCGCACGTCTGTATGTGTGTGTTCAGTTCATCATTTTCTGTAACCGCTTCATCCTAATTAGGGTCGCGGGGAGGCTGGTGCCCATCCCAGCCAACTCAGGGCGAGGGCAGAGTACACCCTGGACAGCTCGCCAGGCCATCGCAGGGCGGAAAGACGCCAACGGCTTTGCAGCCAACTCTTTTCGAAAGTCAGCAATGGTTCTTTTACATGCCTCTCACCATAGACAGTGAGAGACATGGCCGGCCTTTGATAACCCAGTTAGCTGCACTGGGGGGGACAGTGACAACCTTGTGGAGAGTGGGACTCGAACCCCCAACCTTTGGATCAGCGATCCGGCGCCTTATACCACTAGACCACCACTGCCCCCTATCCACCACTGCCCCCTGTGTGTGTGTGTGTGTGTGTGTATTTATATTATTTTTACATGTTATGTATTTTTTTTAATGTTTGTTATTATACGCATTTATAGCATTGAATATGTATTTATTGATATTATATACACATATACATGTATATGTGTATATAATATCAATATACATGTATGTATATGTCAGTCAGGGGGGGGTGGTGTCTCGGTCCCCATTCAGGGCGGTGTGAGGTTCATGAAAAAGAACTATTGTTGACTTTCAACAAGAGGAGGCGGCAGCGCTGTCAGCGTGTTTCTGCCTTGCGATTGCCTGGCGAGCTGTCCAGGGTATACTCTGCTCTTGCCCAAAGTCGGCTGGGATGGGCGCCAGCCTCTCTCAAACCCTAATTAGGATTAAGCGGTTACAGAAAATGAATGTATGAGTCATTTGCCCTTATATATGGCCTTAATGAAGTGTATACTAAACAAATAACTCTGATTTATGTTATATCAGCCTTCTTCAGCTGTCTGGCCAGTTTTATATATTATGCTTTTTTGATCTGTGCACTACTTCCTACCAACCCCCTTTCACTGCAGACTCCTCTGTTATGGGACAGCATTACAAACATTATCCATAAAACACAGCATTGAATGTTAATGGAGGCTGGATGTCCTACGGCAAAGTTGATGTTGTATTCTCATCAGATATTACCCCTGGGCTAACAAATGACTTCATTTGTTGCTTGTTTGTGTTTTCTTTCAGAGAGAGTAAGGAGATGAGAGCTAACCAAGCTAAGTCATCAATGGAGAATGGTAAAGCCATCAGTCAAGACAAAAGCATCAAAAACAAGGCTGAGCGAGAACGGTAATGGTCCTGGTAATGAGAATGTCCGAGCAGAAACATATACCCACAGAGAATTTGTTTTTACATTTTGGTGTCCATAAATGTTTAGCATGAATAGCAGCTGCATGAATGTATTCATAGTAAATATGTCAGGAGTCCTTTGGGAAAATCGGTAGGAGAGTTGGTTTTTAATTATTGTGTTCCGAGTTTTACTCAGTTTTCAAGGAAACATCAATTTGTCTATTTATAGTTACTATTATAATTTAATAAATAGCATGCTGCTATATTGTTTATTAACCTTAAACTATGGGAATTGTTGTGCAGTGGTGGCATGGTGGTAGGGTGCTGGATTACCAATCCTAAATTTAGGGGTTGAAGCCCCACTGTCAACGGTTGTCACTTCTGCAGGGCAACGAACTGGGTTATCAAAGGCCGTCCATGTCTCTCACTGTCTGTAGTGAGAGGCTGTTAAACAACCGTTGCTGACTTCCAACAGGAGTAGGCTTCATAGCCGTCAGTGTGTTTCTGCCCTTTAATGCCCTTTCGAGCCGCCCAGGTTGTACTCTGCACTCACCCAGAATCAGCTGAGATGGGCACCAGCCTCCCGGTGACAAGAATTGGGATTAAGCAGTTCATAAAATGAATGAACTATGTGAATTGTCCACCACACAAGTCCCTGTGAATAAACTATTACTTCTTCTTTCTTCTTCTTTTTCTTTCGGCTGTTCCCTTCAGGGGTCGCCACAGCAAATGATCTGCCTCCATCTCTCCCTATCCTCTGCATCTTCTACTCTTACTCCAACGACCTTCATGTCCGCCTTCACCACATCCATAAATCTTCTCTTTGGTCTTCCTCTGGGCCTTCTGCCTGGTAGTTCCAACCTCAGCATCCTACCACCGATATACTCACTATCCCTCCTCTGTACATGTCCAAACCATCTCAATCTAGCCTCTCTGACTTTGTCTCCAAAACATCTAACATGTGCTGTCCCTCTGATGTACTCGTTTCTGATCCTATCCATCCTCGTTACTCCCAAAGAGAACTTCAACATTTTCATCTCTGCTACCTCCAACTCTGACTCCTGTCTTTTCCTCAGGGCCACTGTCTCTAAACCATACAACATCGTTGGCCTCATCACCGTCTTGTACACTTTTAGATATCATAACATAATATAGCGTATTTTAACGACTATTCGGCGCACATAAAAGCCTTCAATCCTCACAAAAGCTGACAGTGCACCTTCTAAACCGGTGTGCCTTATGTGTGGAAGCAGCCTCGGCTCCATCTCACTGATACCGTTAAAACCCAAGTGAGGCAAACTAATTCAGAGCGTACCATTATTCCGGTGGATTAACCAAAGAACTTCAACCGCTGTATATTGGTGTCAACAGGTCATAAGTTAGGGGGATCTGGGCTTTATGTCCAAATACTGGGATAAAGCACTGCTACAGGTGTCCTCCTGAGACCTCGGATTAACCTTCTTAAATTTAAAGTTACACTGATACAGCTCCTTAAGAGTAATGACCTCCATTCTGTAATGAACACAATACTAATGCAGAGTCTCTTTAAGGGGCGTGGCTGAGAGAGCGTCACGACCCAGGAAGACTTGTAATCTTCGTCTCTATTGATCTGACTCCACGTGCGAGGGAATAATAGATAATAACATATAATAATATAATAACAAAAAATAATAGAGGGATCCGGGATTTATGTCCAACTCACACAACTGTCAAACTCTGACACTGAAGATGAACCATTTGATGGATTTGTGGAAGAGAAATGAACTGAAAAAGTGAGTTTATTGATTTATTTATTTTACAGCTTAAC
This sequence comes from Plotosus lineatus, assembly GCA_024760905.1. NCBI lineage: Eukaryota > Metazoa > Chordata > Actinopteri > Siluriformes > Plotosidae > Plotosus > Plotosus lineatus. The sequence continues at coordinate 57,391,222 of CM045732.1, forward strand.
AATGTTGAGAGTTCTTGTGAAAGAGTTGAATCAAGTTTGCCTTATCTGACTTTTGTTTCTCTTAGTGCACCTTATAATCCGATGCGCCTTATGTGTGGGTGCTCGCCGTTCGTTGCTATTGCGCCTTATAATCCAATGCGCCTTACGGGCTTGAAAGTGCACAATTAGAGTTTTTCCGCATTTAATTTGGGCCTTTTGTACCTACAGGAGAGTTCGAGAACTGAACAGCAACAACACACGGAAATTTCTGATAGAAAGAAAAAAGGTATATTAAAAATATTTTCTTTTTAATGGTTAAATTGTTCATTGCTTTGTTTCGGTCATTTTGACTAACATTAATATTGTGTATTGAAAGCTTGCCTCAAACCAGTCCAAAGAGCTTGATCAGCTCCAGACAGTTCAGCGTGAAGAACTGGAGCTGCTGGAGAAATATAATGCTGAGGTAGTGTATGTTTTATGTTTCTGATTCTGAATTATGTGGCCATTCTCAACTAATAGACACTATTATCTGATTAGCTGTTTTCTTTCATTTGTTTTATTACTTGCCTTTATTTTTTCATCCTAGCTCTTGAAGTCACACCTTTCGGCATCACCGTGCTATGGTAAGAGCCTGCATTCACAAATCAACTTTACAATACCTTTCCTTGCTCATGATTTTTTTATTTCTCTGTATAAAAGTGTAATAGATTATGCCTATGAAGTTTTTATTGCACCCCCCCCACACTCCCTAAACCTGCCGAACCAATCAAGCTGATCAGAGGAGAAAACTGTGCTCCTATAAATGGCATGATTATTAAAGGTGTAAGAAATCTTATCAATCAGTAAAAGCTGTCAGTGAAGATACTGTGCAGTGCATGTGTCATAAAATAGTACAGAATTATGTCTTTTTTTTTTTTTTTGGTAAACACGGTCATCGGAAAAATAAACAATGTATAAAGTCGGCCCTCTACTTACGAAAACCTCTGAATACGAAAAATCCAGATTACGAAAAACATTTTCCTAAATTTTCTCCCTCTGTATACGAAACAACCTCTTCTTACGAAAAGCGCCAAATGCGCCATTCAAAAATTCAAACAATGCGCAAGTTGCTCTCTCATTGGCTGTCTCCCAACAACCCGCCCCAGAGGGAGCTGAACTGTAGCCATACTTCCTGTACCATACTTCCTGTTTGTCACACACGTGAAGGAGAGTTGAACAGGGTTGTTGGCTCGTGAGTTTTTTTGAGAGTGATCATTGCAGCGTTATATTTTGTTATCCATCATGGACCCCAAGAAAGTGATTCCCGGTGACACCGAAAAGAAGCGGGCGCCGTTATCAATCGAAGTGAAGCAGGCGATAGTATAAAAAATACAAAAGTGAGATGCGGTTGAGCGAAATCGCAAAGGAGTATGGCCGAAACCCCTCTACAATCGGGACGATATTAAAGCAGAAGGAGACCTTAAAAGCGGAGATACAGTGATGGAGGCAATTATTTCGGAACAATATTGAAGCAGAAGGATACATTAAAAGCGGAGCTACAGTGACAGAGGCGATTATTTTGGAAAAGCAACCGCCATATTTAAGGACCTCGTGAAGGAGGGTGGGGATGAGGGTTCTTCAGACCAGCAACCCCCAGTCTTTAAAGCGTTGCATGGGTGGTTCGAGAGATTTTAAAAAAAAAGGTATATAATTTTATTTTACTTTTAATACATATTTCATACTAAATTGGTGTACTTTTATCATTTTTAAAAGGTTTATGGGGTAAACTTGGGAGCCTTGGAACGAATCACTTGTTTCACATGTAAAATGCACCTCTACTTACGAAAACCCCTGGTTACGATAAAGGCACTGGAACGGATTAATTCCATAAGTAGAGGGCCGACTATATCTTGCTTATGCTAAATCTAAAGTTACTGCACTGGCAAGACTAACTTATGAGATTCATTTACATCTGATAATATGCTTGCTTTGAAAGAAAGTCAGTTTGGCTTGCAGCAACTTCACATAAAGTGTTTTTCACAATATTTTAATTATTGCAGCTACAGCCCTAGTAGCACCTGATTAAAAACCTGTGGAGAATTTAAATGTTAATGAACTCAGCTTTGGAAGCTGTCACTAACATAAATCACCAGGCCAGTTTTAGGTTGCTCATCAATGCTTTGAAAAGGATAATTATTCAATCTGTTTAATGCAAAGCCGTCTGAAACCCGGGAAAAGGAAAGAGATTTATTGGGTTATGTACACATCTGTTGTTTGTGCTAATAATCAGTATGATGTTCCAATTTAGGCCAAAATGATGCTGCACATGAACACAGACGTGAAAAAGGTTCAAATCCCGGGGGTGTGCTGAACTCCCTAACCACATGAGACAACAGCAGCTCTGTGAGCAAATGCACACATCAGCAGCTACACTAGTATAAAAAAATGCATTCTTGTTTGAGACATTTGTGCATGTTTGATTTTTAATAATTCAATCAAAAGGTGTCTTTTATATAAACATTTTTATAAAGTTGTTTTATGAATAAATTTGTATAAATATATTTTAGTATTTTTTATTATATAAATATTCTTATGTATGCATGTTATATATTACTACACACCCCTTGTTCTTGACAGGTTGTTTGTAGTATGTTTTTGTTTTGATCAGTGATCTATAAAATTCTCAGGGTAAATTATTTGATGGAGAGAGATTTTTACTCGAAACTTTCATTTTAGTATTGTTTATTGTACAAATAAACCGTCTCTAAAAATAAATACTGCACTCTAAATAGTTGATAACTTAAAAATGTAAAGATTATAATTGAAAGTGTTTGGGTGTAAGGCAGTACACCAACATATTTACAACATGTCTCCTCCAACATATTTCAACTCGAACTCTACAGAAAATGTATATTGGGAAACTCTATTCTCATTTCGGCATATATTTAATTTATAATAACCCATCATGTCATCCTAACCATCCCACGAATAAATACACTTCAGTTTTTCCTTGAATAACACCGACTTTCTTCGGCTTATAGAATCTTTTCTCTGATCTTGCATCTGGCAGGTTTCTATTGTTAGACATGTCATTGTCAATGTATCATTCTTTAAATACAATTATTCAATCTACGCATCTCAAAATAAGTGTTTCAGATTGTGTGAAGGGGAGGAAGCACAGCGGAGACTTTGAATATTTATAAGACCAACTGCAGTCTTTAAAAGCCCTCGAGAAAATGTCTTAAGGGATACCATGGCATGTAGAAAGTCAGTAAGATTTTGGTGGTACATTTATATGGTTAACTGATTATCATCACTTTAAACGGGAGGGTTTTTTGCTGACAAAAGTGGGGGTGACATAGTTGGATTATTTGATGTCTTATTATTCAGAAATTTTTTTTCCTAAATGGTCAGAGGTCAGAAAATTACACAAACAGTGATTACATTTCTTTTATTAGTCCTATTGTAAAGTTATGTGCATTTCTGTGGAAGTGTCGCACTACTTTCAGACTGAAGTGCTTTTGTGATTGCTACCCCATATCAAAATGATACTTCATAATAGAATATGTGCAATGATTATGCATATATCATCATCGTACCTCCCTAAAAAAGATTTGTTTTTTCATTTTACGTTATTTTGGATTTACGTTTTTTTTTTTTTTTTTTTTCCCCAAAAAAAAAGTCAAATTTTGAGTTTAGCATGCTCTCTGTAGTACGAGACATACCTATGTAGTACACAGACGTAATGACGCAATGATGCTGTGTCCACTGTTTACAAACAACAGACGTGCCCCTGATTCTTCCCAGTTCTCTGTGTGTTACCCTTGTGTTAAGACGTCGTCTCTGTGATCTTTGTGTTTACACTGTTTTGTGGACTTTTGCAACCCTAACCAAATATGGTTGGTCAGAAGCATAAGCCTACTAGCATGTGTTCAAGTTTTCTGTCATATGCCAGAATTTCCGGTTTTCCCAAGACTGAATTAACTATCTGCACGGTTCGGCACAATCTACCATGTATACTAGGTTAAGCAAAGAGAGTTGTAAAATGAATGAAAACCCGAATCCAGAAAAGAAAGAGAACTCTCTGCTCTGCTGGTGATTCACATGAGTGCAGGCTGAGTACTACACGAGTATTCAACGGCACCCTTGCCCACTTGAAAGACCGGAAGTCTGGATAATCCGCACTTTGTCTCAAGCACAAGCAAGTGAACTACATGCGGTGGGGTGGCTCACATAGTGTAAGCGTTGATTGGCTGTTTTAAGCTTCATGTAAAGTGATTCGACTCAGGATCATGTAGTGACCATTCGTCAACCATCGGAACCATTTACAAGCAGAAAGATTGCATCATAGAGAATGTTAACGGTTATTAGAGGTTTTATAAAGGTTATTATTAAAAGGTTATTTAGTTTGATACTGTATTTGATATTTGATGAGTGAATTTGATTAAAATTTATCTATTTGAAATTATTTTTGCTTGAATTTAATTTATTTGAAATTAATGGTGATATTACTTGATATAATTGAGATTATTTTACAATGTTATGTTTATAATAATTGATTTATGGGTGTTTTATGAGATATGGTCATGGTATTTATGGATGTATAGTACAGTATGAACGTCATACGTCACTGGAACATACAGTAACAACTTACTTTTTTTTTTTTTTTCAACTTGCGTTCGGCCGTTCAGAGCCCTCACTTTCCGCGGTTAATTGGGACCGAGATCCCGCCGCGACCACCGAAATCCACGGAGGATCACCCACCCAACCCCTCCCTGACTGACGTATACGTACATGTATATGTATATGTTTATATAATATCAATAAATACATATTCAATACTATAAATGCTTATAATAAACATTCAAAAATAACGCATAAGATGTAAATAAAATATAAATATACACACATACTCACGCGCACACGCGCTCAGATGTGCACCTCGCAAAAATGTAACTAGATTTGATGAGAGGTTTTGTTGTGGGTTTTGTTTTGTGTTTGTTTAGGGTTTTTTGTTTGTTTGTTGCATTTCTAGGTGAACTGACATTATCCAGGGCATGGAGGTGCAGTGGTTATCACTTCCACCTCAATGCAAGATAGTTTTTTCAACGCAAGGGTTTGAATGCATGAATTTCCTCCCATAGTGTAAAGACATGCACATTAGGCTAATTGACCTATTTGAATTTTGACCCAGGTGTGAAAGTTAATATTTGTGCATGTTGGCCCTGGGTTAGACTGGCAAGCTGTTCAGGGTGTACCCTGTCCTCACCCAATATTGGCTAAGGTAGAGTCCAATTTCCCAGCCACCCTAGTAGGATTAAACAGTTAAGCAAATGAACAACCAATGGGAAAGCAACTCACGCATTGTTTGAATGTTTGAATGGCGCGTTTGAATTTTTAAAATGGCGCTTTCGTAACGTAAACTTGTTTCGTATCCAGAGACAAAAATTTTAGGAAAATTCGTTTCATAACCTTACATTTTTCGTTTGGTGAGACTTTTGTAAAGTGAGGTACCACTGTACTTGCAATATTTCTCTTGAATATGTAACTAACATTTAATTAAAACTAATATCACATGGGGGTAAATTAAAACCTTTAAGATGATAATGTAAAGTGTTTTGTTCCAGTTTTCGTTCCTCAACATTATCAAGCTGGTCTAAACAGCCTTCAGCCCTCAGACATTTTGCGTTATTAGCTGATTTCCTTCAGTTTCATCATTAGTATATGTCTGAATATATGTTCTATTTTTAAACACCACTCTTCATATTGGTCTTTTTTGGTATGTTTCTGCTCATTTGTAGCGGCGAATGCTCCTTGATATTGTGTCCAAAGTTGAATGATTCGCAGGTTTCATCTCTTAATGAGGATTTTTCTCATTCGACTTTCGTACAGCACAATGAATTTATAGCTATCAGAAGATTTGTTATATCTGCAGTGTTTCAGAGGTGAGACTGCAGGATGACACACATGAAATGTATGAAAATAAGGAAGTGTATTCTCTCTCATTATCGCTCACCATATTCTCATCACTGTATTTTTCCTCCCTGTTTCCACTTTATTTCTCCCATTTTCACACTGCATCCTACATCAGTGTCTTCTCTCTGACCCTGTTCTCCTTCTCTTGTTTACCATCACTTTGTTTTTCATTAATTGGTTCATGTTCTCCATCCCGTATTTTTCTTAGTGGGTTCTTACTTGTATTCTGTGTTTTCTTTCACTTGTGTTCTCCCTGACCACACACTGTCTCATTGCATTCTCCCTCACTCTGTCGTGTCTCACAGTGTTCATTCTTAGTGCATTTTCTCACCATGTTTTCTCTTATTGCAGGTGACTTTGTGTTCTCTCTGACATGAGACATTAGTTCACTCGCCCATATTCAAAATTAACTTTTTCAGCGGGTGATTCCTTTGATTTTATTTCTTACTGTGTTCTCCTTTATGGCTTTCCTGGTTTTATTTATTACCGGTGTGTCCTTCAGACTGAACACAGTCATGTGTATATGAACACTGTTACGTATGGAATGTAGAAGATGAGAATTGCCTCGTGAAACCAGCAAACCAAGACAGACCACAACATAAACTATATACAATTTAATAATATGAACAAAATAAGACAAAAGAATAACTTGCATCTTGGAGATAAAAATGCAAATTAAATAAAGGGTCCCATAGTCACCAAGCACCTGCAGCATTGTAAATGTAGAGACGGCGCGTGCTGGCGGAGAAAGGCTTGGAATCCCGCGTGTCGAAAAAGAAACAATTGATTAACATCCTCGCGTGGGCTGTAGGTGAACGTGGATGATAGACGTTGATGAAGTCCCGAACGACGAAACTTGGGTGACACGCATTCCATGATCCGCCTTGGATGAGCTAATCCGCCGCGATGAGTTTCCTTCGATAATCTGTGCGCTGAAGAGACTCCTTCGGTGATCTGTATCAGCTGAAGGGAGCTGAAGAGATTGGAGCCAGTCGGCAACAGGTCCTTAATATAGATTCCCTAAAGTTCCAGAAAGTTCCATTCTGGAAAATTCCACATCAACCAACCCGCCACCAGGGCGCATGCGCAACTAGGTCTACGCTGGAAGTTTCCCTAATGGAAAAAAAAAACAAAAAAAAAACAGCAGTGACCCAAAAACAGCTGAGTAATACCATGTGTCTCTCTTTACAGCTCACTAACTCTATATCAATTATTTTTACACTTATACAAATATTTACATTCCCATAACAACACCTATGTACAGAGTACAACCCCAATGCAGCGAACTGGGGGTTGATGTAAAAGAACCATTGCTGACTTTCGTAAAGAGGCGCTGCAAAGCCGTCAGCGTGTTTCCGCCCCTTGATAAGGGTTGTGTCAGGAAGGGCATCCGACGTAAAAACCTACGCCAAATCAAACATGTGAATCATTAATATGACTTCCACGAAGACGGAGGGAGATGATTTGCTGTGGCGACCCCTGATGGGGGGAAAAAAGGGAACAGCCGAAAGGAAAAGAAGAAGAAGGAAGATGTGCACACAAAAGCGACTGCCTGAGTTGGCTAAGTTGATAAACACATGATTGCGTCTTTGCAAGGCCAGTGAAGTTTGGGTTACTGTGTGTCGCTGTTATTTTAGACTGATTGGCATTGTAATACACTCAACTGCAGGTACTGGCTATACTTTGATCTGCTTCTTTAGCCTGTCAGCTTTGATACTCATTTTAATAAGACTTTCTTGTGGCCCCAGGTATACCGTGCTCCACATTCAATATAAATGAAGGGAGACCAAAAAAAAGTTGCACGCTAATATTTTCATGGAGAGCATTTAGTCCTAATCACTGCATTTAAGCTCCATGTCATTGTTGCTGCCGCTCATGAGGTCGAGGTTCAGCAACATTAATGCTGCAATAAAATGAAATCAGCTGATGGCCTCAATGGACCGAATGAGCAGGTATTCACATCAATAGACTTTTTCTTCCCTGATGGCACAGATAGAAAATGAGAACTCAAATAATGAAAGAGTGGCTCAGGGAGCATGAAGAATCATTTTCACATATGTATTGGCACCCCAGAGACCTGATCTTAGCCCTTTTCAAAATTTTCTTCATGGAGTGGTTCAATTTTTCACCTCATCATTTCAAGACACCGGTGAAAAGGGACCCTATCACTGTATGGAAAATAATATTGTGTTGCTTAAGTGAGAAGGAAAAATATTCGTCTGTGTGAGACTTTTTTTTTTTTTTTGGCTGGGCAGGATAGATACTAAAATAATCATAATTTAATTAATAAATAAAACACCGCCAAAAATAAAGGCAAGCATGTTCAAAGATTTAGTAATTTGACAATTACTCTTTCAGCACCAGCTAATGATTTATCAGAGCTACATCAGCATCTCGTTGAAAGGTTTATTAATACCAGACTAAAACATAAAGAGCGTGTAGGCATTGGTATAAAAATGTTAATAATTGCATGCCGCGCTTTGCTTTTACCAGCACTTTGTGCATTCGCTGTACTTTTATTCTTATAAAGCAGGCCCCAAATGAGTACTTTTCGCTCTCGAAATTTTATACATGTACTCTGAACTTCTTTAAACAACATGTTCCACCCGTACAGAGAACAGTGAAACGGGCAGGGATGTAATTTCACTCTACAGGATATCTATAATGCAGAGCCAAACATGATGTCTGTAATTGTTGGGCTGAATGTGTGGACCTTTAGGAATTACTGGGCTTCTTGCCAGATCTTGCTTTTTAAATATTGAGCAGTGGAGGTGATAGAAGTTGGATTAAGTATCCAGCTATCCATCATGTGCACCTTCTGGATGGTAACCTAGACTCCTATTCAAAGTGCCCCGTTCCTCATTAGGAAATCACGCAACACATCTATACAGCGTTTGTAGTGGATTTCTTGATCTCAGGTGTGGTAAACACCCAGGCTGTTTCTGAAGCAGCATTGCACAGGTTTTTTTTTTTTTTTTTTTTTAATCAAGCTGACACTGTAAATAAGAACTAGTCCTCAGTGACTTGAAAAGTTAAAAAAAATTAAAGAAATAAATAAAATCTGTAGATAATGCAATCTTGTAATTAATTATACAAAGGCCAATGACTTTGTCTTTTGGTTGCAGTAGAGCTGTGTGTGTGTGTGTGTGTGTGTGTGTGTGTGTGTGTGTGTGTGTGTGTGTGTGTGTAAGAAATGTGATGAAACTACATTTAAAATACTGTCCAGGGATCCTTCACTTTCCGCGGTTAATGGGGACTGAGACCACCGATTTTCACGAAGTAGGATCAACCCCGACAGAAGTATACGTGTATATAATATCAATAAATACATATTCAATGCTATAAATGCTTATAATAACAATTAAAAATTCAAAAGTAATGCATAAGATGTAAATAAAATATAAATACACTCACTCAGATGCGCACCTCACATAAAAATGTCAGTACAGTGATCCCTCGCTACTTCGCGCTTCAATTCATGTGGCTTCAGTGCATCGTGGGTTTTTGTTTTTGGTTTTTTTCATATTTATTTATTTTTAAAAATAAGAAATTAAGAACGAATAGATGGAAAAGTTAAGGAAAATGCCGCAAAACCAGACCAATTATGGAAAAAAAAAACCCTAAACAAACACACAATAAAAACAACCCAAAACCTCCCATCAAAACTAGTTCTATTTTTGTGAGGTGTGCATTTGCGCGCATGTCTGTATGTGTGTGTATTTATATTTTATTTACATCTTATGCATTATTTTTTTAATGTTTAATTGTTATTATAAGCATTTATAGCATTGAACATGTATTTATTGATATATGTACATATACATGTATGTATACGTCGGGGGGTTGGGGGGGGGCAATCCTATTTCGCGGAATTTGGTGGTCGCGTAGGGATGCCCGCCCCATTTAACCGCTGAAATTGAGGGATCACTGTAGTTTTGTTGGGTTGTTTTTGTTAGTTTAGTTTGCATAATTGGCCTTGTTTTGCGGTATTTCCTCACTCTTTTCCCTTCTTCTTTTCCTTTCGGCTGTTCCCTTCAGGGGTCGCCACAGCAAATCATCTGCCTCGATCTCAGCCTATCCTCTGCATCTTCTTCTCTTACACCAACTGCCCTCATGTTCTCCTTCACCACATCCATGAATCGTCTCTTTGATCTTCCTCTAGGCCTTCCTCACCTCACCTCACCTCACCCTTTTGCCTATTTTTCCTTAATTTCCTTATTTTGCTATTTTTCGATGAATATTTTTGAAAAACCCGCGATGCACTGAAGCCGCAGAAACTGAAGCACAAATTAGCGAGGGATCCCTGTACCGCCCAAAGTGTGTTTATTCCTTCATAAATATCCTTGAGCTCATTTAATAGAAGCATGGTAAAGTTAAGCTCTATTAAATGAGTATCTTCACTGCCCTACAATTCACATTCTTCGGTATATGTGGGACATCACATTTTAAGGTGATGTTTAATGGGAGTATTATGAATAATGCAGCAGAAAGTAAAATCTCCAAATAACACTTCGAGTTTGGGTTAACTCCTCCAGTGTTTTACTTTAGTACCCATACCTTTTTATTAGATTGAGGTAAGGGTTTTTTCAGACCAGTCAGTGTGTCCTCGTGTTTCATCATGCTGTGTGAATAAGTAAAACCGATTTGGCCTTGTACACCTTTCGTTGGAGAGTCTCAGCACGGTGTTTGCTTGGACCTGAAACAAAAAAGGTAACCGATAGTCTGGTCAGCAATAAAGCAGCCACTGTACGTACCAAGCCACAGTTATCGGGTGTACGACATTTGTTAGGTGGGGCTATTGGTGTGGGTGACCAGCGATGTTATATAACTGCTAGATATTTGAAAATATCTTAATGGAAATACTGTACTGTAATACATTTACATTTATTTAAAGCTATTATTGCTTTTAATGTTGAGAAATGCAGAACATTTCTTTAGTGCAACTGAAAGAACTGACAGGGTTTTTTCTGTTTGTTTGTTTGTTTATTTTTTTATTTTTTTATTACCAAGCTTTTGATGTCTCAGAAAAACATGTCCTTGATGCATTTTTTTTTTTTTTTTTTTGTGGTTGCTTTATTGAATTGATACCAGACTAGGTGGCAGCGCTGCTTCTCATCTCAAGGGTTCACATCTCACTACTGAACTCAGGTTATCGTCTTTTAGTATAATTTCACATCCTCTCCCCATGTCTTTGTGGTTTTCTTCCCTCCTCCTAAATACATGCCGGTATGTGGACTGGTGATGCTATATTACTTTTAGATGTATGTGTGCATGGTGTTGATGTACCTGGGGTGTATTACAGTCTCATGTACAGTCTCTGTGAAAGGAACCAGTGTGATCCAGGCAGGTTACAAAAGAAAAAGGGGAAAGAAGTCCCTGTGTTGATGCTAAATAAATGGCTTTTATGTGACTTCAGTGTTATTGATGGATTATGAAAGTAGCAATAATATTGAACGCTCCTGTTACGCTGAGATAAAGCTGTACATTTTTATTTGTGACTTCTTAATTTTAGTACTTTTGAAAAAAACAGGGAATCGTTTCCCAGTGTAGCACGTTAGATAAAATGATCCGCTTGAATGCTATTCAAGTCTGAATTGAAACAAAGAAAAATAACTGTTTAAGCATTGCTTCTCACAACAACAAACTAATGAAAATTTCCTTTTATAAATCATTCTTACTCTCTGCAATCTTTTTTATTTTCAAGTTTCACATTTATTTCAATGTCTGAATTTTCCTGTTTAATTTACTAACTGAAATTTTTTCAAATATGTATATACACATCGCATTCGACGTGATAAGCACCCAGGGCGCTTAAACATTGGAGGGAGGGGCTTATTAAAATGTTAGTGGAATGGTAAGTGCCATCAAGGTGGAAAACATGAATAATAACAGAACAATAAAAGAGTTTTACTGGTATTTGTATTATTCATTTTGTAGTATCAACCAAACTACTTACATGAAAGCGGAAAATAAACAGAAAACAGTATAATTTAAAAAAAAAAAGACCCCTTACTTTTCCCTCCCTTTAAAAATTTTCCCGGAAGTAAAATCAAGCCAATAAACTCTGTCAACTTTAGCACATGGCACATTGAACCAATCAGCAAGAACATAAACAAAAGCACATGGCAGCGTCTTTTAAATTTATGAAGTTAGTGAGCAGGAGAATAAGGTGAAAAATTCTCGTCATCACTTTCTGATAGGTCCATATCTGGCTCATCACTCCTTTGATTCAGAGCATACCATAATTTTGCTGTAACAGTTTCTAATGGTTCATCAGTTGTTGGGCATTTGCTAAGAGAACACCAAAATATTTTCCTGTTTTTTAAAGCACAGTAGAACAATCAAGTGTGTTGTTACTGATGAACATTACAGACATTCCGCAGTGGCAGGGGTCTTGAAATCCCGTGTAAACTCACTTCTACAGGCAGTAAATGCCTCATTTAACTGTTAGAGAGACTGATCGAATAAAATTGGGATGTTTGATCAAGCATTTTGCTCCCAGTACACATGGGCAGTTATTAGACCTAAGATATAAAACGGGGGTGGGGGGGGGCTTATTGGAGCAGGGCGCTTATTATGTTGAATATGGTATAGGTGTGTGTGTGTGTGTGTGTGTGTGTGTGTGTGTGTGTGTGTTAGTCTCTTAGGCCGCCTTCGGTCATGGGTAACATCACATCCTGACACATCGTTGTTGATGACTCAGAAGGCCAATATGAGATGCATAGAGCCTGCTACACTTGTCGCATCTGTGTAGATCAGCTGCTGGCTGGGAGTCTGATTTTCTCTTGGCTCTCCTCGCATTAGCTCTGTCAATGAGGTCGGCTTCTCCTTTTGACAGTCCCTGGTATACTGTGTTCTGTTGCTACCTGTTCCCAGGATCCTGTGTCGATGCTTTCATGTCTCTCTTGCAGATATCTTTGTACTGCAGCTTTGGTCAGCCAACAGATCTTTGCCCTGAGGAAAGCTCCCCATATTAGGATGTCCTTGACCATCTTCCATGCAGTGGCCAGCGTGATCTGCCTTGTCTCAGGAGGGTGTAGATATTGAGTAGGCCTGCACAAGACAGAACTTCAACATTGGTCAACTTTTCCTGCCATTTTATACCCAAAACACGTCGGAGGGTTCTAAGGTGGAAGGTATTTAGCCATTTTTCCTGCCTGGACTATGTTGTCAAGGACTCACTGTTAGACAGTAGTGTGCTTATGATGCAAGCATTGTAGACAAACATCTTGGTTTTAACAGTCAGTGACTTATTTGACCGTACCCTTGACCTCAGGTTTGCAAGTGTTAATTGTAGCCTTTCCAATCCTCTTGTCAATCTCAGTATCGAGAGAGAGATATTGTCAGAGATTGTAGAGAGAAGGTAGATGAACTAGAGGATGGAGTCATCAATCCTGATGATTGGTGGTTATGTGGTGTCCTATGCCAAGACGTTTGTCTTTTTGATTCTTATGATCCGACCAAACAACTTTTAACTCAGAGAAACAGTCAATTAATGTTTGAAGATCATCTTCTGTATGGGTCATCAGTGCTGTCATCTGTGAACAGTAGGTATCTGATCAATCTGGTCCAGGTTTTCGGCCTGGCACATAGGCGGGCTAGATTGAATAGCTTGCCATCAGTTTGGGTGTGCAGGTAGATGCCTTCAGCAACATTGTCAAAGTTGTGTTTTAACAGCAGTGAAAAGAAGATTCCAAAGAGTGAGGGAGCAAGCATGCAGCCTCGTTTGACATCACTTTTGATCTCAAACAGTTCTGATGTTCTATCATCGAACTGTACTTTGCCTATAGTCTTGGAATGGAATGCTACTAATGAGCTAAAGGAGCTTTGGTGGGTAACCGATCTTCTGTAACATCTGGAAAAGGACACTTCGGTTGACAAGATCAAAAGCCTTGGTGAGATCAATAAAGGAGTAGCTTGTGTTGTTCTCTTCATTTCTCCTACAGCATGTCAACTGTGGTGCGCTTTGCATGGAATCCACATTGAGATTCTGGATCCACTTGGTTGGTGAGCAGTTGTAGCTATGAAAGAATGACACATGCATACTCCTTCCCAACAATACAGAGGAGGGAAATTCCTCTGTAGTTGTTGTAGTCACTTCTGTCAGCTTTATATTTGTGGGGTGTTGTAGTCTTTGTGTCTTTCATGTCTTGGGGTATGGTGCCTTCATGCCAACAGAAGAATTTCATGAAGGGGTAGCAGTAGTGAAGTTTTGAACTTTTTGATGTCTTGTGGACTCCCATCTTCTCCGGAGGCCTTGCCTAAAGTCAAGCTGTCTATAGATTTGCTGAGTTCACTGATGGTAGGTTCAGTGTCTAACTCATCCATGCTGGTGGGAAGCCCGTGGCCTTGAGGGCGTCCATGACCACCACATTCTCCCTGGAGTGCAATGCGCCAGCCATCTTCCCATTTGCTGATATATACTGGTCCTTCTAAAAAAATTAGCATATTGTGATAAAGTTCATTATTTTCTGTAATGTACTGATAAAAATTAAACTTTCATATATTTTAGATTCATTGCACACCAACTGAAATATTTCAGGTCTTTTATTGTTTTAATACTGATGATTTTGGCATACAGCTCATGAAAACCCAAAATTCCTATCTCAAAAAATTAGCATATCATGAAATGGTACTCTAAACGAGCTATTAACCTAATCATCTGAATCAAACAATTAACTCTAAACACCTGCAAAAGATTCCTGAGGCTTTTAAAAACTCCCAGCCTGGTTCATTACTCAAAACCGCAATCATGGGTAAGACTGCCAACCTGACTGCTGTCCAGAAGGCCATCATTGACACCCTCAAGCAAGAGGGTAAGACAGAAAGAAATCTCTGAGCGAATAGGCTGTTCCCAGAGTGCTGCATCAAGGCACCTCAGTGGGACGTCTGTGGGAAGGAAAAAGTGAAAGAAGGGCCGATTCCCAGACCTTGGGGGACCTGTGGAAGCAGTGGACTGAGTCTGGAGTAGAAACATCCAGAGCCACCGTGCACAGGCGTGTGTAGGAAATGGGCTACAGGTGCCACATTCCCCAGGTCAAGCCACTTTTGAACCAGAAACAGCGGCAGAAGAAAGTACTTTTTTCGGATGAAAACAAATTTTGCATGTCATTCGGAAAATCAAGGTGCCAGAGTCTGGAGGAAGACTGGGGAGAAGGAAATGCCAAAATGCCTGAAGTCCAGTGTCGGGTACCCAGAGTCAGTGATGGTCTGGGGTGCCATGTCAGCTGCTGGTGTTGGTCCACTGTGTTTTATCAAGGGCAAGGTCAGTGCAGCTAACTATCAGGAGATTTTGGAGCACTTCATGTTTCCATCTGCTGAAAAGCTTTATGGAGATGAAGATTTACATTTTTCAGCACGACCTGGCACCTGCTCACAGTGCCAAAACCACTGCTAAATGGTTTACTGACCATGGTATTACTGTGCTCAATTGGCCTGCCAACTCTCCTGACCTGAACCCCATAGAGAATCTGTGGGATATTGTGAAGAGAAAGTTGAGAGACACCAGACCCAACACTGTGGATGAGCTTAAGGCCGCTAGAAGCATCCTGGGCCTCCATAACACCTCAGCAGTGCCACAGGCTGATTGGCTCCATGCCACGCCGCATTGAAGCAGGCATTTCTGCAAAAGGATTCCAGACCAAGTATTGAGTGCATAACTGAACATAATTATTTGAAGGTTGACTTTTTTTTGTATTAAAAACCCTTTTTTTATTGGTCGGATGAAATATGCTAATTTTTTTGAGAAGGATTTTTGTTTTTTCTTTATTTTTTTGCCAAAATTATCAATATTAAAACAATAAAAGACCTGAAATATTTCAGTTGGTGCGCAATGAAGCTAAAATATATGAAAGTTTAATTTTTATCAGTACATTACAGAAAATAATGAACTTTATCACAATATGCTAATTTTTTGAGAAGGACCAGTATATTATTGCTACATTTCATAATCCACCAACTCACCAGATGCTGACTTGAGGGAAGCAGTTTTGCTCTGGACTGGACCTAGGGCTTTCTTTATGCCATCATGTATGCTGGATGCAGTAGCCTCTCAGATGTTATCACTGAGCTCAGTCCAGTATGCATTGGCACAATGACACACGGTTGTCTGGGCTTTGTTTCTTGCTGTTCTTAGAGCTTGAAGATTTCTCTTGCATGGATGTTGCTTATACGCTGATAAAGCCTTGCACTTTGCCAGTATAGCTGGAGTCATTTCCTTAGCCTCAAACCAGTCATTTGATTTTTTTTTTTTTTTTTGCTCTTAAGGTCAAAGGTTTCTGGAGCGGTCTGGTGCATCGTGTCTCGCAGATGTTTCCTTTTTGCAGTGGTGTTCTCATCAGCCATAATTTGCTTGCAATTACAAGTGAAGGCTAAATAGAAATCATCCACAAAGTTTGGAAGGGACATCTCACTAACATTGATATGGAGAACTCCCTTTGGCTCGGAGAAATGAAACTTCTTCGGTTGTAACCTAATTTTGCAGCAAACAAGGAAGTGTTTGGTGTTACAATTTGCACTGTTGTACGACCTGGTTTGCAAAACGTTACTGATGCCGGTGTGCCTTACTAGGATCAAGTGTAGTTGGTGCCAGTGCTTTGAGCGTGGATGCATCCAGGAGACTTTGTGTGGTGACTTATTCTGGAAGTACGTGTTGGTGTTTTTGACCATTCTCATTCATCTTTCCTACACTGAACTTCCCCAGACAAGATGGCCATTAGAGCACCAACTCTGGCATTGAAGTCGCCTAGAATAATAATTTGGTCTGAACTCGGGGTATCCCTGATCAAGGATGTGAATTCTTCATAGAACCGGTCTTTCACTTCAGGAGCTGAAGAAAGAGTTGGTGCGTATACACTAACAAGGGTCACAAGATCTTCATTTGTAAGTCATGCGAAGAGATTGGCGGCATGCTGATCCCAGGTTACTTGGCTCAATCATGCTCAGCAGTGAGTTGTGGACCACAAAGCCGACTCTTTGCTTTTTATATATATATATATATATATATATATATATATATATATATATATATATATATATATATATATATATATATATATATATATCGTGGGGCCGGTGGTATAGTGGTTAGAGTGCTGGGCTCATGATCGGGAGGTTGTGAGTTCAAATCCCACTGAGACCCCCACTGTGCTAAGACCCCTGGGCAAGGTCTCAACCACAAATGTGCCTCTGTTCACCCAGCAGTATAATTGGGTACCAGTAAAAAATATATATACTGGGAAGGTAACCTGCGATGGACTAGCGTCTAGTTGAACTCCTGGTCGCTTCACGCTATGGAAACCGGGGATAAGCACCGGCCTGATGAGCCACTAGGCTCGGGTGTAAAATCCCAACAGTCTTACCTATATAGAAATATATATATCTATATATATATATATATATATATATATATATATATATATATATATGTATATATATATATATATATATATATATATATATATATATATTTATATCATAACAGTTGAATTAAAGACACCATTTTTAAATTAATAAAACCGATGAAGAACAAGATGTCTGTGTGAAGTATAAGAGAAAGTCTGAGCTCTGAACTAATCCCTTCTTCACTCACTGCTGTTTCAACTGGGATTTTTATCGGCAATCAACAAGGTGAACGCTGGTGACCTGCTATCATCCCTAACCCTCTGTACCTTACTCTCAAAGGAGTGTGCAGGGAGGGATGGATGAACTTGTTTGTCTGAGTAAGATGATGGGAGAGACAACTGGGAAAAGGTGGTCTAAAAAAAATTACAACATGCAGCCCACTCATAAAGATGCAAACTTCACTTGGTTTCAAAGCAATTCATTATTATTCCTTGTGCTCAGTGATGATTAAAATTTGACATTTTAACTCATGCAAAAATGAAGATATATATATATATATATATATATATATATATATATATATATATATATATATATATATATATATATATAAATATATAAATACATATATTTTTTTCTCTCCTTCTGTCTCTTCCCTTTTGGGTAGGCAGTGGGTTGATGTGCAATTAGCACTTCAGCTATGGCACATTTAATCAGTGAATCTTTTTTTTTTGGTGTGAGATAAATTTGATGCAAGTAAAGTAGAATAAAAATAATAATAATGTGCCTAAAATGAAACACAATCAGTGTTGAAAGGGACAAGAAAGGATCACAGGATGATTGTGAAATGCAAATTTCATATAGTGCTCTGATGGGCATTAGGATGCTTTTGAAGAAATGTAAGTGCTCATTATAATCATTATTTCAAGAAGATTTTCTCGCGGTGCACCTGTGGCACACTTCTCTCATGTAGCTAAAAAATTGTTCTAAAACTTTTTTAGGTCAAATGACACGATTATCCTGTGTGTAATTGTCTCAAGTACAATGTTCTTGGGATAGACTCCTTATTCAAAATGACCCTGAACAAGAATAGCACATCTACAGGAGCTGAATGAATGAATGACAAAAGACTTGGATAACGTGTTAAAGACTTTTCAACTTTAAAAGCTATGCTCTTCACTTCCTGTGATGTACGGCACCTTACTTGACTTGTACATTTGCACTAACTTCGTCATACACCGAGATTTCAATGTTAAAATAACAATAAATTAAAACGTACTAAAAAATTCTAACGTCTCATTTGTCTAGCCCTGGGCTGTAGTGCATGTGCAGGTCGTGTTACATGAACTTACAAGTTCTGATTTCTATTCATTCATTCAGCTTCTGAACTGCTTAATCTTAAAAAGAGTCACGCTGAGGCTGTCCTCCATCTCAGTCGACTCTAGGTGGGGGTGGGTACACCCTCACCAGTTTGTGAGGCCATCGTAGTGAATGATTACAATGAAATAGAACCTTTTTTTAAGTATTGATAGCTAATGTTAATTAAATTATTGTGAAATAGAAACCTTTTTTTTTCAAAACATACAATTACATGTTCAAAACGTAATCTTTGACATGCCCAAGTGCAAATTGTCCATGAGCACAATCTATTTATGCTAAAATGTTTGTGGCATAGTGGTTCGGGTGCTGGGCTCATGATCAGGAGGTCGTATGTTTAAATCCCAGTTAGACCTCCGGGCAAGGTCTGAACCACAAGTGTTCATCTGTTCACCCAGCAGTATAAATGAGTACCAGTAAAATATACTGGGAAGGGAACCTGCGATGGACTAGCGGCCCATCCAGGAGGAGTTGAACTCCTGGTCGCCTCACACTGAGGAACCTGCGGATAAGCACCGGCCTGATGAGTCACTATGGCTTGGGTATAAAAACCCAACAGGCTTTACCTGTTAATAGTTAATGTTAATGAAATTATTGTGATAAAATATTTTCATGGTTTAGCAAAATCTTACATTTTTACACTTTTTTTTTATATTGTGATGAAATAAAAACATATTACATAATAACGTGAAACTTCTATTAATCTATTTAACATGCTAAACAACATAATCTCACCACACAAACATGAAGTAGAACCTAATTAAATGAAACCTAATTAACTAATAGTTAATGCATCATATTCCTCAGTTTGTAATTTTTTTTGTTACAGTATAAAAATAAATAAAAATATCTCGCTATAATGACAAATATTAAAACAATAACTGCTTCATCGAAAAATTAAAAATGTGCTTATTACAAATGTTGTCTGTGTGTTATGTGAAAATGTCTTGTTAAAACATGGAAAAACAGAACTTTAAAAAACAAAAACAAACAAGCAAACAAAAAACCTTTCCTGTCAGAAAAATGTAGTGTTTATCATACTCGGTGACATCAGAATCTCCCCAAATCTCACATAAATTTACAAATTATAATGTGATACTGATGATTTTTTTCTTTTTCT
>CM045732.1:57415995-57580995 GCA_024760905.1 Plotosus lineatus
TTGTTGAATATGTACAATGTGCTTCATATTATGTTTGTCTTTTACCATTTTATTGTGTATAGAAGAGTGAATATGAGCTGAAGAAATCGTGACATGAATTTGTCGCTGTGCTGTAATGAAAATTAGTTACACTTGGACAGAATTTTAAGTAGGATCTGGATAATGAGCCAGATATAAAGGGACGTTTTCCTCTGATTTGATTGATATTCTATGGTGTAGATTTCAAGCATTTTTTTTTTCAGACATAGTGTAGATATAACGTTTATTTTTTGTAAACACTACCCTGCCATATAAACCTACCATGACAAATGTAAGTAGACTTTAAAATAAATTATTAGGTAATAATAAAACTGTTAATAAATAATATATTTATTTTATTTACACCGGACTATAACTTTTTGTGTACTATACAGCAATGCTTATTTACTGAACATAAATTATATTTTAGACTTCCATTGGAATAACATGATTATTATCAGGCTTATTATATAATATTGTCCAAAATCTTATTCGTCAATGTATAAATAAAATAAGTAGCTTTCGAAAGTTTTGTAGGAGTGTACAAGATTTTCACATTGTTAGTCAGATGAGAGGTTGGTAGTTATTCAAAGTGTCACATGTGCAATTATTTCAGTTGTAATGCAATTCCAATTAGCATAATAGAAATCTATGGTTTATTGAAACTGGGGAAAAATGTTTTTGAGAGCCAACCACCCCCCCCCCCCCCCCCACACACACACACACACACACACATTTTTCCAATTTGTTTTACTCCACTAAAGTAAGAGACAGAGAGACAGAATGGTTTTATGCCTGGGGAAGCCTCATGCCTTTTCCCTTGCCTGGGCCTGGTATAAAATCCTTGGAATAACCAGCTCCAGGGCCCTTGGCTGCGTGTGTGTGTGTGTGTGTGTGTGTGTGTGCGCGCGCCTATGTGTGCCTGGTTGTCAAACCTTAGGATAATCTTGTGTTTTAGATGTAAATGTATCCAACACCTCTATGAATATATCCATTCACATTTGCAGCTAGAGATGACAAAAGCCAACATTTTCTCTTTTGATAGTTTCATCCATCAATATATTTGAGAATGTTGTGTCATTTCAATACAAAACTGCGAATATTTGCATCTCAGTGCATCTGCATCAGATTTGCTCATACTGGTACAGACTACATGGGAGAAGGAAAAGCAGTCACTCATAGACGATCATTTATTTTAATACTGAGCTGAATTCTACTGCTCTGTGTATTGTACAAAAAAATAAAAAATAAACCAGGTGTTTTTAAATATGCATCACCTGTGTTTAGATATATCACATGTACTCAAGAGAGTACTTCAGCTCGGGTAGTTGCACTCTGACAGCAGCTCGGAGTAAAACCCAGCTGAGGCATCCTCAGTTCACCATGATGATGATGATGATGATGATGATGATGATGATAGTGTTGGACAGTCAGATAAATTCCATCATGCATGCCTTTCTGTACTGTCCAAATCATTCATGTCTGTTGAAGGAGGGAGGAGGAATTAACACAAACAACACTTGCTAGTTGCACTAAATAATTCTAGAGGCTTCTAAAAAGCAATCAATTTACGTTGAACACAACTTCCATTACCTAATTAAATGTACCGTACTGGCTGTGTTTCTGTGTGTAAATTGTTTGCTCAGGCAAAATCTAAAAACATATGGGCTCAGACTCAGTCTACCATCTCTTGAAACATGTACGTTCACAAAATACAATACATTGCGAAAGGAAACCTATGTATTCATATACAGTATGTATACACAGCAGGATCCCATTTAATACAATTTGAATTATTTTTAGAATTGCCTGGCATTTGATAGGTCCTTATTGTGTTTAATGGTAGCAAATGTAAAAACTGAACAAATCCATCACATAAGACCAATACCCCCATTTCACTGGATTACAGCATGCAAGGATCGTGTAGCGGAAAGGCGCGGAACGCAGTCTACGGATGAGTTTCGGCATTTTTACACGGAAAATGGGTGAAAATCCTACGAAAAAGTGTAAATTCTTACAATCGAAACTTTCACAGCATATGCGGAATAGGTACGCAAAAGTGACCCCACGGAACACTCATGGAATTTTTTTGGCCTGCCGGAAGCATACGGAAGTGGAGGAAGACTTGAGGAATAACTACAGAATCACACGGAAGATGAGGGAAAAATTGCGGAACGTTTGCGGATGACAACATTTTTGTTTCCGTAAGTCTGCGGTGCTCCAGTGAAATGGGGGAATTAGACAGGATGCGACTGAAGGACCTACTGACCCATTTGTAAGAAGAAGAAAGCATGAAATATTCAGATATGGTATAATTTGCTTGCATTTAAATAGTAAAACAATAAAAACAGAATTCTAAAAAAGGATAACTGGGTATAATTTGTATCGACATGTTCTTTCTTTCTGTAATTTTAAAGATTTCAGAATTCTCAATGTGGTTTCTGCCTTTTGGACTCATTTTTAATAAATAAATTACAAAAAATAATTAATATTAAAATATTTGTCATGCTATGGTTATACAGATGATCCTTGCTTTACATTTATTCGTCTTACGTTTTTTCGATTTTACGTTTTTTGTAAAAAAAAAAAAATTGTAAGTCATTTTGAGTTTAGTGCGGTCTCCGTAGTATGACACGTTCTTACATAGATGTAGTACGCTACTTACGCATGATGCTGCGTCCAAATTTTACATGGCGCTGCTTCATTGATTGTTTACAAACGACAGATGGAATGTGCCCCCGCTTCGTCCCAGTTCACCACGCGTTACCCTTGTGTTAAGAAGTCGTCTCTGCGATCTTTGTGTTTACACTGTTTTGCATATTTGTAACCCTAAGCAAATATGGTTGGTCAGAAGCGTAAGCCTACTAGTGATAGTGGTAATCAGAATCAGTGGTGGTAAATGAATTTGATTAAAATTTATTTATTTTAAACTATTTTGCTTGAATTTAATTTATTTGAAATTAATGTTTATTATGTTACAATGTTATGTTTATAATGATTGATTTAGGGGTGTTTTATGAGATACGATAATAGTATTTATGGATGTATAGTACAGTATGAACGGTCATACATCACTGGAACGTACAGTAACGACTTTACTATTTTTTTTCACCCTACGTTTGGCCGTTCAGAACGTAACTAAAACTTACCTGATCGAATAAAATTGGTTTGATCTATGATTTTGTTCCCACTACACATGAGTGGTTATTAGACATAAGATCAAAAACATAGGGGGGGTGCGCTTATTACGTTGAGTACGATACGTTTAAAACTTATAAAAAATAATTATTTGTAAAACCTAGACACATAAGGAAACATTTTTACTGGTGATGGTTACATTGGATCTGCAGCCTATCCCAGGAAAATGGTGCATGAGACATGAACACACTCACAGTGGAACAAAAGAGTTGGGAATGGATGATGTATAATACTTTATGTGATGTATCTGACACTTCAGCTTGCAGATTTTAAGTTAATTTGAAAGGGCAATAAGCAATTAACCTTTGGTTTGCGCTATTAGCAGCATCAACAGAACTTTCTTTGATTTCTGAATTCAACAGAAATACCACTTATTTCTTAAACCTTCCTGGAAAGATGAAATACTCTAGGCTGTTGGTGAAAAAGGATTTTTCAATGTCATATGCCATGATATCTGCTGTATGGCTTTGGATAGTGTAAAGGCAAACACACAGGAGGAAACAGACATTTTATCAGTGGACAGCCCGTTATTTTGGGAGATATGTATGCGTGCCTGCAGTGGTCTGAGGGCTGTGCAATGCTGTATGTAGCAACATCCATTTTCTCCCTCTTTTTTCCCTCAGGACATTATATCAGCCCACAGATTTTCAGCAGCTATCTATTACATAGCCTGCTTTCAGAGATAGACTGAATAAACACTGGAGATATGGCTGATGCATGTCATGACCTTTCGGGCCAAAGGACCAGCCCAAAGTAAACCTGCCTCGGTTTTCATATCTGGAACTATGGAGAATGCCATATGCTACAGCCTGTACAAACAGGGCACAGACTCAGCTGAAATTCAGATCCAGTTCCTCACACAGGTTTTATAGACTAATTTCTGCATGGTGCTCCAGGCTATAAATTACAATGCAGTCATTGATAATTGTGTATTTACTTATTATATAAATTAATTTCTCTGTGCAACAAGTGTGAATAAGTTCATTGTTCTGGCAGGGCTACATTTCTCTAATGAATCAATACTTGTCATCAAGCAGAACTCCAGAGTTGCCAGCCCATGAAAAACTAATTTAGAGAACACACTGAGGATCATGGAAACTGTTCGTAATCAAGATGGTCAATAACCATCTAGTTGAAGGATTATAAGAATTTAGGGTTTTAATAGGTTATACCGAAAAGTTTTAGACTTTGGTCATCCAAGAACCTTCCACTGATGTGCACAAATTTTACTGATTGTGATATTTGATGCATATCAACAATCCAGAGCAATGGAGAGTGTGAAAAAGAGGTGAAGAAGAGTGTGCAGGCAGGTTGGAATGGTTGGAGAAAAGTGTCCGGTGTGATGTGTGATCGGAAGGTATTGGCAAGAATGAAAGGAAAAGTGTACAAGACGGTGATGATGCCAACGATGTTGTATGGTTTAGAAACAGTGGCGCTGGAAAAAAAGACAGGAGGCAGAGCTGGAGGTAGCAGAGATGAAAATGTTGAGGTTCTCGTTGGAAGTAACGAGGATGGATAGGATCAGGAACGAGTACATCAGAGGGACAGCACATGTAAGAGGTTTTGGAGACAAAGTCAGAGAGGCTAGATTGAGATGGTTTGGACATGTACAGAGGAGGGATAGTGAGTATACTGGTCGTAAGATGCTGAGGTTGGAACTACCAGGCCTAGAGGAAGACCAATGAGAAGATTTATGGATGTGGTGAAGGAGGACATGAAGGTAGTTGGTGTAAGAGTAGAAGATGCAGAGGATAGGGTGAGATGGAGGCAGATGATTCGTTGTGGCGACCCCTGAAGGGAACAGCCGAAGGGAAAAGAAGAAGATCATAATTAATTGATGCTGGTTTAGTCCTCAGTCTGCCTCTGTTTAGGCCTTTTGTCTTGTTTTATTTCAGGGTTGTCTGTTCCATCGAAATATCATAAATGTGTCTAATATCCATAAAAGTTTTAAGAATTAATAAACCTTTTTCATAGTACAAAGTGTCACTCAACATTTGATTTTACACGATCTGCTCATTCTTTATCTCATCTGGAAGCCTGCAAGACATTTTGTACTACAGGTTAAATCCATCTCTACAGTTCAGACAAAAATATAATTATCCCAGTTATCTCTTTATTACAAATGGTCAGCCAATGCATGTAGTGTTAGCATCTTGAACTTTGCATTATAGCTACAAGTCTAATGAAATCCCCCAAATAACATACAGTATAAAGTTTGTTACAGTCTACAGAGTCAGGAATATACAATACAAAGGATTATTTAGTGGCTTCAGACATCTGAAATCATATAGGAAATATTTGGTGGGGGCAGTCACTGTTTTTGGTAGAAATTATATTTCTACATGGCAGGTAATTTTACATCAGATAAAGTAGAGTAATAGAATCCAACAAACCCAACAGTCATTCATTCCATCATAATTAATCCTAATTAGGGTAGCGGGGAAGCTGGCGCCCATCTCAACCGACCTTGGGCGAGGGCGGGCACACCCTGGACAGCTCGCAGTGCCATCGCAGAGCCAACACTCACACAACCATTCACACTCACAAGTAAGGGTGATTCAGAACAGCCAATTAACCTACTGTGCATGTTTTTGGACCCAACAGTGATAACATGCATTTTGCCGGTTCTGTGTAATTGAATCACTAATTAGGCAGCACGATGGAGCAGTGATTAGCACGACCACCTCACAATAAGAAGGCCAGAGTTAGACTCCCAGCCTGGGCGCTTCTGTATGAAGTTTGCATGTTCTCCCTGTGCTTGCGTGGGTTTCGAACATACAGTCCGGCTTCCCCCCACAGTCCAAAAACATTCAAAAAGTTCAACTAAATTTGTAAACTAGATTCTAAACCATACTGAATGCAAGTCACTTTACTAATATATATATATATATATATATATATATATATATATATACACACACACACACATACACACACATATGTGTGTGTGTATGTGTGTGTTTATATATATATATATATATATATATATATATATATATATATATATATATATATATATATATATATATATATATATATATATATATATATATATATATAGTAGTTAATATTGGGGCAGTGGTGGTCTAGTGGTATAGGGCGCTGGATTGCTGATCCAAAGGTTGGGGGTTCAAGTCCCACTCTCCACAAGGTTGTCACTGTCCTCCCCAGTGCAGCTAATTGGGTTATCAAAGGCGGGCCATGTCTCTCACTGTCTATGGTGAGAGGTTCATGTAATAGAACCATTGCTGACCTTCGTAAAGAGTAGCTGCAAAGCCGTCAGCGTGTTTCTGTCCCTTGCTAAAAAGGGTTGTGACAGGAAGGGCATCCGACGTAAAAACCTCTGTCAAATCAAACGTGCGAATCAGATGATTCACTGTGGCGACTCCCGAGTAAAAGGGAAAAAGCCGAAAGGAAGACAGACAGACATACAGTAGTTAATATGCACATTTTTTGAGAAAAATGTTTATATTCTTGTCTAGATTTTTTGTTTTGTTTTTTTCGTAGCTAGTATTTTATAGTATTAGTTAATTTCTTGGACGTTCTACCTTTCTCAGTTTTCCCTCCATGCATCCAGGGCCATTGAAGGTATACTGGTGCATGACAGAAAGTGTTCAGGGTACAGCCCTACACTGAAGATATCAGCAGGAACCTCTGCCAGCCCACTGTTGTCACATAATACTCGAGACAGTGAGTGTTTCTGTAGCTCTTTTCTCTGCTGCTGAGAAAATATACCTGGCTTTTCCCACCAGAATCTGAAATACATACACATACGCATATATCTAGCCTTTGAATAACACATCAATATTTTTTTACTACACAGAGGCATTATTGAAGGCTTTAAGTATAAACTAAATAACAGGACTCTATATTTTGTAAAGACAATTCTTCTTTTTTGATCTATGACAGTGCACGTCATCCTTGACACACTTTTGAAAGATTTAACTTTTTCATTATGATTTGACAAGGTTTCCACAGTGACATACAATTCACTGCTTACAATAACGATGGACTATGCGAGTTACCTGTCACCTTCTCTGAGCATCTTCATCTGTTTTCCGATCAAGCATGCAAACAGAGGGCCAGTCCTAGTGCCAGGCACTGAATCCTCCACCAGACCTCCGAGCCAGACATCAATATTTTCAGGATGCCCATACAGATCCATCACTTTTTCCATCAAAACTCTGTCACGTATCACATTCTTCAGATCTGCTTTGCTTTGTACTCGGTCATATCCACAAAACTCCCTCCAGTCATTGTAACCTGAAATGTGAGAAGATATAGTTTTACTTAAGTGGTGTATGTATGTCTGTACAATTGCTGTAATTTTTTTTAACAATATAAGGAACAACAGAATGTAATTTACGGCATTTTCACTTCTATTGGCAGTACAGTCACCTGGCAGGCCATGATCTCGTCCTCTTTGGAGGTTTAGAGATGCCAGATCAAGTGTCTCTGGAATAGTAAGCACCATAAGTTTCTCTGTCAGCTCCTCAATCATCAGATGATGTTGGTTTTGTCTGGCAGCTGGGTGGCTTATGAGACCTCGCAATATTGGATCCAATCCTCCTGTAAAGTGGAATTTTGAGGATAAACTAGACAATCATTTGAAACCACTTTAATTGTAAAGTGTTCTGATGGACAATGTCATGTAATTTACCAATACTTAGTATTTGCTAGGTTTTGATTTGCTGCTTATCAAATTAGCCCAGCTAATGAAAGCTATGCTAAACTAACTCAGTATTACAAATAGATAGTTAAATAATCCATGTTACGTACTGTTGGTTTTCTTTTACTTATGTGAAAATTTGATATTTGAAATACACATTTGTATTTAGACCTTGAAAATTCAATTAAGTACAAGTAATATTAAATTGTCTTTTATTTTTCTTTTATTTTACTCCAGTTTTTCTTCTTAATTTAATAATTACCAATCCCTACCCATCTCCTCCCCACAATACATGACAACTACCAATCACTGAAGGTGAAGCTCACCGCATAGTTTTATGGCATTTATACCTCATTTCACTGGAGCACTTACAAAAGCAAAAATGTTGTCATCCGCAAACGTTCTGCAATCATTCCCTCATCTTCCGTGTGATTCCGTAGTTATTCTTCAAGTCTTCCTACACTTCTGTATGCTTCCGGCAGGCCAAAATATTCCGTGAACGTGCTTTTGAACATGTTGCGTACTGTGGCATACCTGTTCCGCACATGCTGTGAACGTTCCGAGAATGTGAGAATTTTCACTTTTTCGTAGGATTTTCACCCATTTTCCGTGTAAAAATGCCGAAGCGCTTCTGTAGACTACGTTCCGCCACGTTTCCGCCACGATCATTGCATGCCGTGCTCCAGTGAAATGGGGGTATTAAGCTGGATGTATTTTTTTGACCTGCTGCACATGCAACATCACAGGTAGTGTCGCACACATGGAGGAAAGTGTAATACAGTCACCTTTGTATGCATGAGCTCATAAATGCCATAATTGGCTTCTGCCTCTGTGATTGACAAGACAGAGATATAACCTCTACTTTGTCCGAAGAGCCCAGTCATTAATGATATCTTTGGCTCATGGCTATAGATGATTGTGGAACCTCTAAGCTATTTTGGAGCATAATATTCATTTTCAATATTACAAAATTTACGACTATGATTTATGATTTGATGTTAATACATAGCCAAAAATATATACAGTTCTGTATACGAGCACCAGTATGTTTAAAAAAGTGAATAAAGCTCAAAATCCTTATACAGTGGTACCTCACCTTACAAAATGAATCCGTTTCAGAGCTTTTTTCGTAACCTGCATTTTTCGTAAGTTAAACCGCATTTTACATGTAAAACACGTGATTCGTTCCAAGGCTCCCAATACTACCCCCTAAACCCTTTAAAAATGATAAAAGCATACCGTTTAAGACCTCCTGCTTCAGCATCGTACCGATGGTAGATGGGTAGCCCGTTTGTTCTTCTCATTTGCACTAGAAATCACACACACGCGTGTGTGTGTGTGTGTGTGTGTGTGTGTGTGTGTGTGTGTGCGCGCATGTTGACCATGTCTTCTTAGCAGAGTTATAATCTTACAAATGTTTATGGAAGGTTAAAAGCCTGAGTCAAGAAATAAAGCATAAAACAACAGTAACTCTGTCCTTTACACGAAAAGCATCATGGTGGATTCAGCTCTATAATAGGCAATGGGAGGTAGCTGCGTCATTCCTCCTAGGCAATGGGATCCCTGTCCAAGATGGGGTCAGGTGGACCTGTCCAAGATGGCGCTTGAGTGAAGGCGACATGAACGACAGCTCAGTTGTAAGCCAATGGAAGGCCAGCGGGGCGGGATGTTTGAACGTCATTGATGGGTGAGCAGCTCGTGCGTTGTTTGAATGGCGCGTTTTAATGTTTGAATGGCACGTTTGAATTTTTAAGATGGCGCTTTCGTAACGTGAACTTGTTTCGTATCCTGAGACAAAAATTTGAGGAAAATGCTTTTCGTAACCTGAATTTTTCGTTTGGTGAGACTTTTGTAAGGTGAGGTATCACTTTAATAGCTTTTATTTCCATACATAATGCATTGGGATCATTACACATTATATTCCAAATCAAAACATTACGAAAAAAAACATCAAATGCGTATTATTCCTTGAAAGAAATGGAAGTGAATATTAGACTGTTCAAAAAAATCAGTGTCTGCTTTCTTCTTTACAAACAAAGGTTTATTCAGTGTATAAACTGAAAATGGTTGTAGGTTTTGTTTTCCATTAATGAATCACTGAACAAATATTTAGTTGTATAATCTCTGTTTCTGAGACCTGCTGTATATCTGTGTTGTATGGAGTCAACTGACTCCTGGCACCTGTGAACAGCTTTTCCAGCACAGGATGATTGAACTATATTCCAGAGTTCTTCTGTATTTCTTGGTTTTGCCTCAGAAACTACATTTTTTATGCCACCCCACAAGTTTTCTATTAGAATAAGGTCTGGGGTTTGGGCCGCCGCTCCATAACTTCAATCTTGTTGTTCTGGAACCAAGATGTTGCCTGTTTACTAGTGTGTTTTGGGTCAATGTCTTGTTGAAACACCCATGTTTAGGGTGTTTCCTCTTCAGCATGAGGCAGCACGACCTCTTCAAGTACGCCAACTGATCCATGATTCTTTGTATATGATGAATAGGCCCGACACTGTAGTATGAGAAAATCCCCGTATCATGATGCTTGTGCCACCAGGCTTCACTGTTTTCACAGTGTACTTTGGCTTGAATTCAGTGTTTGGGGTCATCTGGGGGGCCACTACACTCAAAAAGAACAATCTTACTTTCATTAGTCCACAAAATATGCGGTTTCTCTTTAAGCCATCCAATGTGCTCTTTGGCAAATTATAAACTCCAGCACACCTTTTTTTAAACAGTGGGACTTTGTGGGGGAATTCTTGTTGATAGCTCAGCTTCACATAGCCATCTTTAATTGTAACAGGAATCACAGGTAACTTTAGACCTTCTTTGACCTGGTTTTGTTTGGTGACTGAGTCCTTGCCAGTTTGGCTCTTCTTCGATCCATTTGAATGGTAGTTTTTCATTTTCTTCCACGTCTTTCAGGTTTGGTTGCTATTTTAAAGCATTTGTGATCATTTTATCTAAGTAGCCTTTCATTTTCTGCACTTTGTTATATGTTTTCTTTCTCCAATCAATTTTTTCATCAAGCTAAGACATTCTTACCAACAAAGTCTGGAACGACCCATTTCTCAAGATTTCAGAGAATTTCTCTATAACCAACATATACAATATTTGCTGCCTTTCTTCCTTAAATAAGGGAAATAATTGTCACCTGTTTTTTAAAGAATGAATGCTTCACCACTTGAGCGCCACACTTATTTCAACATGTTTTGGATACAAAGTCAGAGAGAGTAGATTGAGATGGTTTGGACATGTACAGAGGAGGGATGATGAATATATTGGTAGTAGGATGCTGAGGTTGGAACTGCCAGGCAGAAGGCCTAGAGGAAGACTAAAGAGGAGATTCAAATTTTTGTCTCTGGATACGAAAGAAGTTCACATTACGAAAGCACCATTTCAAAAATTCAAACAATATACGATTTGCTCTCCCATTGACTATCTCCCAACATCCCGCCCCACTGGCCTCCCATTGGATAGGAGGGATGATGCAGCTCTCTCCCATTGGCTATTATGGAGCTGCATCTCCATAATACCCATGATGCTTTTAGTGTAAAGGACAGAGTTACTGTTGTTTTGTGAGTTTTTTGAGTGTGCTCATTGCAACTTTATTTTTTGGCTCAGGCTGTTAACCTTGCATAAACATTTCAGATTATAACTCTGCTAAGAAAACATGGTCAACACACACACACACACACACACACACACACACACACACACACACACACACACACACACACATTCCCAGTGCGAGTGAAATGAAGAAGTGGGCTCATGGCATGCAGTTGAGTGATATCGCAAAGGAATATGGCCAAACCCTTCTACCATCAGTACGATATTGAAGCAGAAGGAGGCCTTAAAAGGTATAATTTTATAATTTTTAAAGGGTTTAGGGGTAGTTTTGGGGCCTTGGAACGAATCACACGTTTTACATGTAAAATGCGGTTCAACTTACGAAAAATCCAGGTTACAAAACTACTTCTGGAACAGATTAATTTCGTAAGGTCAGGCACCACTATATATATATATATATATATATATATATATATATATATATATATATATATATATAATATTTTACATTTCTGCCAGTCTTATCCTGCATGCAGACATGCAGAGTGCACAATGAATTTTAAACTTGGAACATTTTTTGAAATCAAGAGAGCTTTTGCCACCCTTTCACTGCAGCTATTGTATCCTATACATCTGTGCATATGTACCTGCCCATCGGAAGTGATATTATTATTAGGCATGTGTGACAGAACACAGGGCTTTTGATGCATGGTCAATAGAAGGTTGTTTTTTTTTTTTTTTCATTTTTGAAAGTAGAGACTTCAGATTTTATGCGACATGCAGACATTCTCCATCCTGAGCTGATGGCAGCATCAAAAGCTACCTGGGGGACCAGTCCCTTTTAAAAGCACCCTCAGAGGCAAGGTGAAAGAAGAGGTCTATGTAAGTATTTTTAGGGCAACCATCTTTTTAAATGGCATGGAAAATTTGTCACAGCATGTGTTACTGTTCTGTTTAAAGCAGTAGTTTCAACAGTATGAAAAGTACTGCATGTATACTTTCAGCTCAGAACACATCGCAGTATAAAATTGGTGAATGTTTAAATTAAACCACTACTCTGGCCTTCTATTTTATATTACTCTTTCTTGTATTCATACTCTGTTGCGTTAGTAAAGACAAAGAATACCTCTTCATAAAATATTTTTCCTATTTCCTGTCCTGGGTTTGCATGTAAGAATCTGTCAAACAAGAAATAATAAACACCTTACATAGAAAATAAATCGTAAAATGATAACAAGCAAGATTTTAATATTGTTTTAATCCCTTCATTAGAGAACTGCCGAGAGCTTCTGCATTTATATTTATTCACCTCTTTAATCGTACACAAGAAGGCTATGTGAACGGTACCTCACAGATATTGCAGGGGATCACGGGGAAGTTTTTTGGTGCTGAGATGTTTTGTTAAATATTAAACTACAGTAATTGTAACATGACTGTAAAAGATTGTACAACAATAAAATAACTGGCATGAATTTTCTCACATGACATTCAACTGCATTCTAAATGGGCTCTAATTTCAAATCCAACAGAGGGGGAACCCTTCTGAATTCGGTGGAAAATGCCTTCTAGATATGGAGGTTTAAAAATGTCTAATTCTTAAAATGAATCTGAGTTACATACCAACGTCGGGACACATCACACAGTGCTTCATCTAATTAGTCTACCAGGACTTGAGGGCTGTCGGCATGTGAGCAATCACAATTTAACATTAATATATTCAGTATTACTGACTTCTGCCTTATCTGTATGAATCAACATAATAATGAAGGTAGGGAGAGTGTTTCTGCTTTTTACTTTCTGGTTTTCCTTTGAAGTACTTTTGGTTTTCTGAGAATTATAGACAGAAAGCATACTAAAGCATCAACATGCAAAGTAAAAGTAAGTACCTTCTCTGACTATCCTCCATGGACTGAAGAAGGTTTGATGCAGTTTTAAAGAAGGAAAGTGTTCATGCTCCTGAAAGCTTGTATTCAGTCTCCTGATGTGTGTTGAGATGGTTGCATGACCAAAGCGGAACGCGGCGGTAGCAAAAACATTGGAGACAGAAGGATTCACGGTATCATCATAACCCTCATAAGGTCCAATGATTCGATCAAATGCTTCTTTTCCTATGATTTTTGGAATATAATCCCTCATAGTGATGATCTGTAAAAAGAGCACAGAGCCTTTGCATACACAGTTTTTTTTTTTTTTTTTTTTTTTTTTTTGGTGAAGTTGAAGAAAATTGCCAAGACACTTTACCTGATAGCCCAAGTGACACGAGATGAATGATAAAGAAATATATTCCAATCAGAAATTCAACATGACTGTTTGGTGATAAATCTGAGGGGTTCAGGTCCAGGTTTGCCCAATGAAGTGTAGGATCCGGGTATCCTATCTACGATGCTACATGTGCTATATTTGTGTGTAAGATGGAAATTTGGAACATGGTGTAGTGTAAGATTAGATAAGATTGAATGTTTCTTTGCCCTGTGCTACAGCACTGAATCTATTTGGCCTTACCACACTTTATGTAAGTTTACATTTAAAAGAAGATGGAAGAAAAAAGCAAAAGAAAATAGCTGCGATGACCTCCAGAATCCTGACTGTATGCGTTTCAGGAAACCGTGCAGTGTCTGTCTGTAGCAGCATGGTGTGTGTATATTGAAACCTGGTGGTCATGAAGATATAATGTAACTGCCTCACCACCATGCAACAGAAAAAAAAAAATTATTGCTTTTTTTTTTTTTTTTTTTTTTTTTTTTTTAATATATATATAAAAAAGTCAGTCCCTCTGGGACTTTGTTAAAACAGTGCATACTCTGCTTGACGCATTCCCATCCACTGCTGTCTTATAGCACTTCAGAGACTCTTTCTCTGCCAGTTTAATTTAAGGGGTAAGAGCTGCATTCAACCTTATAGATCCTTCTGTGGCAATGAAATGTTTCTTTGATCCAGCACAGACTTACTTGTCCTTAAGAAGGACAGACACTAGTTTTGTGGCTGACAGCCTTTAATACATAAATGTATTCTCTTCTGAATGTGGTGAATCACCTTTCTGCTTGGCAGTGATGGCTGGCTCTAATATTACAGGTAAGCTAAAAATTGAATATCTGTCAGTGGCCGGATAAGTAGAGTAGGCCAATTCATTATCAAGAGGTTTCCTTGACAGCATAATGAGAATGATGTGGGACCACATATTGTGTGTGCACGCTCACACACACACACACACACACACACACACACACACACACACACACACACATTCACACAAGAGGAGAGAGGCAGCTGCAGTCAGGTATTACATTTTTCAAGTGTTTCAAGTCTGTAGTGCTTTACTGGGTTCATGCAGTTCATGGTGTAACCCTTTTGTTCACTTAAAAAAACGCTCTCATCCGTCCTGTTGTGTAATTTGCTCAATGTGTGCTTAGGCCATATATTTTTGCTTCTCCACCAAACGTATTCTGTGAGAAACTATGACATTATAAATAATCCATCTCACTTATCCACACTTCATGTGTGCTTTCTCAATCACTGCTGATAATATAGTATGAATGCATCAGAAAATACAACTAAAGTCGTGTAAATAAAGATCAATTGTTGGGAAGTTTTCTTTTTTTTTTTTTTTTAACTAAGAATCACATGACATGTCTATCACTGATATGTTACATCCTGGACTATAAGGAAATCAGCCCCAGTATTATTTATGTATTTATTTTAATATTCTTTGCTTGGTTGGCCATTGGGGTAATGTTGAGTATGTTTCCAAAATAGAGATAAAAGTAATTATGTCTTAAGACATAACAGTAAACACACTGATATGGATGCCAAATAAAAACATTAAAGTGATGTCTTTGAAGAAGAGCAGCAGAGCCAAGCCTTGTTGGTCCATTTATACCAGATGCCCCTGCTATTTGTAGAGCATTAGGCGTTCTGTGCTGGTTTTAAATGGAACAATACATTTATAATGAGAGAGAGAGAGAGAAAAAGAGAGAGAGAGAAAGAGATCTACATTATGTAAATTATTTTGCTAATTATATAGTAGTTAATTGCCCTTGTTCCTGTTGATAATACATATAAAGAATCAACAAAGTGTTGGTTTTGAGGCAACACATTGGAGCTTTTTGATGGGTTACAGTGCTTGTGAGCCCTGATCTATTCTGGAGAATGATTTGGGATAACAACCAGGGATGAAGTTTTTTCCTCCTACACTACTCTCAGTAAAGCTGACCAAGGTTCTGCTATACTCACGTGTCAGCTTGTGTAAAATTACAGCTATAAACAAGCAATTGCTTCTAAGTGTTTTTAAAACTAAAAAACACAACTGACAAGAAGGCTTGATATCAAAACCTCATAATTTAATTCTTATGTAGCACACTTGGGGCAGTGGTGGCCTGGTTGTATAGGGCGCTGGATCACTAATCCTAAGATTGGGGGTTCGAGTCCGACTCTCCACAAGGTTGTCACTGCACGCTTCCCCCCCCACACACACCCCGGGCTATGTCTCTTGCTGTCTATGGTGAGAGGTTCATTGCTGACTTTCGTAAAGAGTAGCTGCATAGCCGTCAGCATGTTTTTGTCCCTTGCTAAAGGGTTGTGTCAGGTAAGGCATCCGATGTAAAATCCTATGCCACATCAAACATTCAAATCATTTCGTGGCGACCCCTGAAAAAGGGAAAAAGCCGAAAGGAAATCTCTCATAAAATGCTCAGGGGCACGTTACATGATATCGGTTTAAAATAATACTAGCATGCAGATGCTCCCGAACTTACGTTTTAGTTCGGTTCCGTACGGCCGAACGTAAGGTGAAAAAAAGCCTAAGTTGTTACTGTATGTTCCAGTGAAGTATGACGTTCATACTGTACTATACATCCATAAATAACATTACCGTATCTCATAAAACACCACTAAATCAATTATTATAAACATAACATTGTAAAATAATATCAAATATATCAAATAATATCAACATTAATTTCAAATAAATTAAATTCAAGCGAAATAATTTCAAATTGATACATTTTAATCAAATTCCCTCATCAAATATCAAATACAGTATCAAATATAACCTTTAACATTCTCTGTGATGCGATCTTTCTGCTTGTAAATGGTTCTGATGGTTGACGGAGCCATTTGGAAGAAATGTGCAACATTCACATGTTTTTCACCAGCATCAATTTTCTTGATAATAGCCATCTTCGTTTCTAACGAGATGGCTTGCCGCTTTTTCTGATTACCACTATCACTAGTAGGCTTACGCTTCTTATTTGCTTATTTCTACGCTTCTTATTTGCTTAGGGTTGCAAAAGTCCGCAAAACAGTGTAAACACAAAGATCACAGAGACGGCGTCCTAACACAAAGGTAACACACGGTGAACTGGAAAGAAGGAGGGGCACGTTCAGTCTGTCATTTGTAAACAATGGACGCAGCGTCATGCAGAAGTAGCGTACTACGTAGGTACATCTTGTATTACAGAGAGCATACTAAACTCAAAATTTGACAATTTAAAAAAAAACAAACAAACATAAAATCGAAAAATACGTAAAATAAATGAACGCAAAGCGGGGAGTGTCTGTAATACATAGTATCTGAATATTCAAAATTCTAAATATTCTTCAAAATATTGTATAAAGATTTTAAATATATCATATCTAATGTGTGGGCAGTGATGGCCTAGTGGTATAGGTGGTGGATCACTGATCCTAAGGTTGGGGGTTCAAGCCCCACTCACCACAGGTTGTCACTGTCCCCCCCCAGTGCAGCTAACTGGGTTATCAAAGGCCGGCCATGTCTCGCACTGTCTATGGTGTGAGGTTCATGTAAAAGAACCATTGCTGACTTTCGTAAAGAGAAGCTGCATAGCCGGCAGTGTGTTTTCGCCCTGCGATGGCCTGGCGAGCTGTCCAGGATGTACTCTGCCCTCGCCCGGAGTCGGATGGGATGG
This sequence comes from Plotosus lineatus, assembly GCA_024760905.1. Taxonomy (NCBI): domain Eukaryota; kingdom Metazoa; phylum Chordata; class Actinopteri; order Siluriformes; family Plotosidae; genus Plotosus; species Plotosus lineatus. The sequence goes on from CM045732.1 coordinate 57,433,372, forward strand.
GCGCCAGCCTCCCTGCGACCCTTATTTGGATTAACTGGTTGCAGAAAATGAACTGAACATATCTAATGTTAAAATACTGATCGCAATGATAATAACAATTAATGGAAAGCTTCCTTAAAACGACACGTCTTCAGATGGCACTTAAAAATCTTAAGATCTGTTATAGAGCGAATCTCACGTGGCATTCCAGACTTTTGGCTCACCCAATGTAACCCTACGTCTAGAAGTTGGTGCTGCAAGCAACAAACCATCCGATAATCTTAAATTATAATATCCTGGTTTTTCAAGTGATACACAAGTTCTCTTAAATAACTTCCATGAATAGCCTTAAACACAAACAGCAGCATCCGAATGCACATACTGTATTATAGGAAGATTTGATCATGAAGAAGTGACCTGGGTAATGTTTCAGAGAAATGTAGGTAATGCACAATTTCCCTCCATTCTTTTTCCATAAAACTGAGGCATGTACTTTTATGCAGTTTAGAGAACAGAACCTAAGTATGCAGAGTTTCATCATTAGTAATCACCCATTAGAGGTCAAGTTTTTGAAGCATAAGTAATTTATGGAATGTATTTTACATAAATTAACTTGAGAAGTCATGTTTCATTGCATTCATTGTTCAGCTTAAGCAGTGAGATCATTTTCATTTAATTACACTCCAGGGCTTTTCTAGTTCTGAGCAATAGTCCTTAAACTCCATTCCTATCTTAAATTATTACTCAATCGATGGTAAATCAGTATCAATCCTTGAGTTTTAAGGTGACTTCTGTTACAATTAATATATTCAACGTGTCCCAGCTTTGCCAGGTGAACAGAACGTTTTTCACACCACATGGTACAACGGCCAACATGGGGAGATGACCGATTATTTTCGAACACCGGTCAAGCTGTTTGTCCCACGGACGTGAGTGAAAGATAGCACGGTAGTACTCACATACCTGATGCAAAGCTCCGATGATTTTCCGGCTCTCCTGGTAGATGGTCTTGGAGCTCCAGTGGGTATTTATTTGTTTTAACTGTGTAGCAATGCGATTGTGCTCCCTCACCCAGAGCGTGTGAAGAGCAATCAGAGGAAGTAATTCATTTACCCTGCTATCTCCAGCGAGAAAACACTCCAGGCGTTTTCTCGGGCCTGTCCTTGGTTCTTGGAAGCATGCAGATGTGGGATTGTTGACAAATGGCAGGTAAGCACGACCTGCAGTGTCGGTGTATTTACTGTTCACTGTGAGCAAGCCCTCAGAACTTGAGAAGTTCCTGAGCATTTTCTCTAATTCTACAGAGTGTCCATAGACAGTAGATGCGTCAAGGAAGGAAGTGACTGAATTCATCTGCTGTCGCTGTAGCATCTGGTAAGGATGCAGATTATGTTCTGGGCCATTTGGGCAAGCTGGTGCAGAGCGGAAAAATGGGAGACAGCCCTTGCTTCTGAACAGTTTATCATGCACAGGAATCTATGACAAACACACACACACACAAGTGCATGCACACAAATACACAACACAAACACGCATGTACACACACAAGGACACAAAAAGTAATTTATGTTTCCAGAGAAAGATGTCTGAATCATCCTGTCTCCTCTTCAAACAACCGTCACCTCAACTATTACATTACCGTCCATGTTAGTCCTTCAGCTCTGTAAACACTGCCTCGTCTGACTCTCTACAGCCTTATAAATGGAATTTAATTGCCGTTAAATCTAAAACATCTTTTGTATTATACCTGCGTTTGGGAAATTAGGCAGCAAAAATATTGCATCTTGAGCATGCCATTAGAATTGACATTTAATATTAATAAAAATTATTTATAATGGATAAAATATGATTCAGGTGGAGGGTAGTATAACCGAAAATAACGGAATTTAATGAAAAGCACAGAAGTAGAGTTATTAGGGCCATTTCTGAGTATTATGTTACAGTGTGTTGACGGTATGATCTCCTTCATCCCGTAGAGCCCAGTCATAAAAAGCAATGTAGGAAAAAAATTCTAATTTGAATTTATTGTGGGGGTGCCACAGGGTTAAATGCACTTCTCCCTAAAATTGTTTAGTTATTCTTCCAAAACACATTTAATCTTCTCTGGTTTCTGAGCTGAAAATTGTGTAAATCAGTTCCCAAACCACAGCAACGTTAGCATAATTCCAGCCTCAGCCTAGAGGTTCAGGTGAATGGTTTTGATCAAGGATTACTGGCCAGTCACGTTTGCTTCATTTTGCTCTATAGTTTGTTTGCTGTGGAGTTGTTCTCTGGAACACAGTTTGCACGTTCCTAAAATAGCTCTGCTGCTCAGGGGCAGTTCACATTGCTGCAGGCTGCCATGCTGGCGATGTGCTTGGTTTTGATCTCTACAGCATGCTCGCAGAAATACACATGGTTGTCTATGATGGGTTTTATTTACATTCTCCATAGCCGCATCTTTATCAATATAGTTTAAACGATTTATTTGAGCTGTATTATGAATTTGTAGATGATGATTTCTGCAGCATTTGGAAAGTGGTTTGTTGAAAGCTGCAGGAGATTTGCATCCCATATGTGTCAGTAATGTACTTTATTTGTTTGCTATTGATTTATCTTAATTAATATAATGTTTTTGGTATTCAGAGTCTAATGTGTGCTCAAGGTCAGTATGAATGTGAATAGATTGTGTGTATCTATGGCTTGCCTTCTTGCCTCTGGTTGGGATACTGAGATTATTTACAAAATAACTCCGCTCTGTTATTTCCCACTGTATTTTTATGAGCAGCCAGAGCCCCAGAGGAGTTTGAAACATATCCTTTTCCAAAGAGAGTCACCCTAGCAGCTTGCTATTTTCTCCAGTTTGTGGGTTGACAGAGATAAAGAAGCAATCAACGAGATATGCAATTTTAATTTTAGGCTCCTTTCACAGATACTGATTATCCTACGAACTACGCACACCTCTGAATCACATTTAAAATGACACCTGAACTATGGCATGTACATTCACACTTTACATACCGTACATATAAAAACATTATCCTACAGTTTGAGACACTGAAGTTATACAGTACTGTCTGACTCCTCTATAATTTCAGATTGCAAAACTATAAAATGTTATCCCTCAATGTTTAACCCCTCTATGGCTTTCCACTAAAGAAGAAGAGACATGAATCCATTTATCTGATAAAAATGAATAATAAAACACGCAAATCTTTACAGGTTAATTTTATGAAGTATCAATATAGTATGATTACTATATACTGCAAACTTTCATTCATTCACTCATTGGCAGAGCCATTTAATCCCACTCGAATTGTGGGGAGTCTGGAGCCTATTTCTGGACAAAGGTGTAGTACACCCTGAACAGCTTAGGAATCTATCACAGAGCCAACACACAATCATTTACACTCACACTTAGGAGCAACGTGGAACGCCTAATTAACCTCATATACATGTCTTTGGACTGTGGAAGGAAACCGGAGTACATGTATGAAACCCACACAAGCAGTCGGACCTGGGACTTTCTTGCTTTGTGGTGAAAGTAAAAGGTAAGGTCTGTTGGATTTTTTACACCCGAGCCTAGTGGCTCATCAGGCCGGTGCTTATCCCCGGTTTTCATATTGTGAAGCGACCAGGAGTTCAACTCCTCCTGGATGGGACGCTAGTCCATCGCAGGTTACCTTCCCAGTATATTTTTACTGGTACCCATTTATACTGCTGGGTGAACAGAGACACACTTGTGGTTGAGACCTTGCCCAGGGGTTTTAGCACAGTGAGGGTCTCAGTGGGATTTGAACTCACAACCTCAGCACCCTAACCACTACACCACCGGCCCCACTCACAATCAAGGTGATTGTAAATAAATAGAAACAGAAACAGAAGAAATTTTGCTTATTTCTCAGAGAGATTGATGCCCAAAATTCTCACTTTGTATATTGTGGTTTGATGGGTAAATTATGCATAAAATGTTATTTTTATAACAGATACATGTGAGATAACATTGTGGTGGAAGTGCTACCTCTGCCACTTCTATTATTCAACAATTTTCAATGATATTTTATTTATTTGTTGGGATATTATATACAGTAATCCCCAGCCACCTCACGTTTCCTACTTCGCATCCCTGCAATATCATGGGATTTCCCATCGGTAAATTAAAACATTAAAGATTATTCAAAATTCACGAGCACTACATGTACATTCAACTATGCTACCCAACATGCTCTGTTCTCCTGCTTGACTTGAGTGTTCTCTGATTGGCTGTGAATCCAGCAAGCTGATTGGTCGAGATTACATTTCCCAGCATCCAACACACATTTCCTCCCTCATGAAACAATGACTTTTATTGAGCTCAGGAAAAGCACTGAGGTACGGGAAAAATCATGTTCACCGTAGTGGTGAGGGAAAAACAAAAACCAAAATCACTGGGAGAATATCAACACGGAAACTGGTCGAGCATGGAGCTCTTTATAGCTGATGGCTGAGTGAATTCAGGTGCACTTGCTGGATTTGGCCTGCAGGTAACAGCCACGCCTCTCACCAGCGCATGCAGTGTATGGAGAGAGAGAGTTAAATGCCTGTGAGTTTGGACACTAACATGATATGTACTAAAGAAAGACTCTGGAAGCGCTGACAAGCACCAGTGCCGCCAGTGACGTGGCCGTGGATTTGTTGTTTATAAGGTTTTTATACGGTATTTATATATATTTATTGTCATTATAAGGGGTATAATTTATTTATATATTAATACATGTTGCCTGTATGACATTAACATGCATAGCACACTTTAAAATTAAGTTCTACAGGGGGTGGACAAAATAATGGAAACACCTTATTTTTTGGCAACATAATTTAAACAATCAAAACTTGGCATACGTAATTATTTTTTGTATAATAATTTTGTTATTTGATATGCTGATGTCAAATAAATGTTTTTTTTCCCTTTTTCAGATATTGAAAACATTAAACAGATATTGAAAACATTAAATCATACCCCATAATGGCAGACCTCTCAGATTTTAAAAGAGGCCAAATTGTTGGTGCTCGTATGGTCGGCGCTAATGTAACAAAAACTGCCCAAATGTTCGGTGTTTCAAGCGGTACTGTCTCAAAAGTAATGACTGCCTTTGAAAGAGCGGGAAAAACGTCCTCAGCAAAGCACAAGTCCGCCATCGTCTCTAAAAGAGTGGAGGCTGTTCTAACTGAAGAATGGCTTAAAATTCCTTTGGAAACAATTCACAAGTTGTATGAATCAATACATATGCCAAGTTTTGATTGTTTCAATTATGTTCAAAGATTATGATGGCAAAATGTTAGGTGTTTCCATTATTTTGTCCATCACCTGTATAAAATTTTATATCATATATAGGTGGGTGGGTGTCCTTAAGAAGTGGCAGAAGTCATTTTGTGGTTTTTCGCATTTCGCGCGCCGGGGGGGGGGGGGTCACCATTAACCGTGAAATAAGGGAATAAGGGGAATTACTGTAGTGTATTTTTTTAATTCTTAAACTTGATTTCAATTTGACTAAATTAATAGGCTTGACTTCTTTTTTAGTTACTGAACTTATGTCTAAACGTATTCCAGTTGAACTCTCCATTCAAATAGAGTCGAATAGTAATAATACACATAGTACACTGCACAGCCAAAAAAGAAAAAGTCCTACACATATTTTCTTGGAGAACCTTTCACATTGATCTCATTGTGTAATCTCCATGGCAGTGTTGTTTCAATTGGTCATGTTAAGGCTCAGCAACGTTAATGTGGCAATAAATCAGAATGAGAATACTGAAATTATCCCAAAAGAAACTGTGCGTATATATATACTGCCCTCCCAAGCCAGACCGCAGTATCTGCAATTTTAGCCAAATTGGCCTTTTATGTTTTTCTGACTAAGTGCAATCAGCTCCACCTAGTGGGCTCAATTTTCTCAGTTTCATGATTTTGCAGATACTGCGGTCTGGCTTGGGAGGGCAGTATATATATATATATATATATATATATATATATATATATATATATATATATATATATATATATATATATATATATATATATATATATATATATATATATATATATATATATATATATATAGGGGCAGTGGTGGTCTAGTGGTATAGGGCACTGGATCGCTGATCCAAAGGTTGGGGGTTCGAGTCCCACTCTCCACAAGGTTCTCACTGCCCCCCCAGTGCAGCTAACTGGATTATCAAAGGCGGGCCATGTCTCTCACTGTCTATGGTGAGAGGCATGTAAAAGAATCATTGCTGACTTTCGTAAAGAGTAGCTGCAAAGTCGTCAGCGTGTTTCTGTCCCTTGCTAAAAAGGGTTGTGACAGGAAGCGCATCCGACGTAAAAAAAAAAAAACCTCTGCCAAATCAAACGTGCGAATCAGATGATTCCCTGTGGCGACTCCCGAGTAAAAGGGATATATATATATATATATATATATATATATATATATATATATATATATATATATATATATATGTGTGTGTCTGTGTGTTAGTGTAAAGCAAAATCAGCTGACAGCACCTTAACCCTATTGAAAGTCCTCGAGATGTGCTGCAGAAGGCTTTATTGAGTGGCTCAAGTTTTCCCTCATCAATTTAAGACAGCTGTGAAAAATGAACCAAACTTGAATGGAAATAAATGTAATGTTTGTATGCTTCAAGTTTGTTGAAACAATGCCAAGGAGATTATGCACTGAGATCAAGACCAAATTTAGTGTGCGACATTTTTTCTTTGTCTTTTGGCCAAGCACGGGATCCATAAGAGTAGTAATAATAGCATAACAATAACTCAAAAAAAAATTGCTGGTTGCATAATAGTGGACTGTAATTTCAAAATCAAAAAATCTCCTTGTCACCTTTTTTTAATCACATGAACAATACTAATTTATATGAACAAGATCTTTTGAAAATGCTTAAATCAAACCATCTTGAAGCATTTTTCTTTACTGATTGCTGACATTTGTGTGTGAATGTTACCTGAATCGGAAAGCAAGGATTGGAATTTCCACACATGTGCAGGCAGTTGATTCCTTCTAAAAAGGCAGCTTTGCTTGTGCTTTGAGGAGTGAAGGAGATGTCATGGTCTATATATTGACCCCAGTCCACCAGCATCTGTGAATACGCCTCATCTTCTAACCGGCATTGGCTGGAGAGTTGCATGATGCTGTTGCTGACTTCTCGAACCTTAAAATATGATTGAAGTGATGTTTAAATCTGACAAGATTAATGCGATTAATGCACTAAGCTACGAGACCAAAAATGCTTTACTAATTTTATGTGTTGTTTTTCTAGCCTCTTTTCAGCTGTCAGGACTCTGCCGAGTTCTAAATAAATAATTCCCATCGTCTCATACATTTTAATGTGGGCACTAAGTTTTCCATTTACTTAAGAGATGACCAAGGAAGACCACTGGCGGTTTTTAAAAGGGTGAAGCACTTCAGATGTTCAATTCGATCTGTTATAGTTCTAAAATGCTTGCTATACTCAATGGGATTGAGGCAACCCTTTGGGTTTACTTTTCTCAAAAAAAAAAAAAAAAAAAAAAAAAAAAGTGAAATCAGCCACTTTCAGTTCATCTTGAGTTTCAGCTGGAAAAATGCTTCCACTCTGGATGTGTTCCATGTGAGGTATTACTGAAGCTCCAGAGGCAAATTATGACTGACTATGCACTCTGACCTCTGGTTCCTAACAAGGCGTGAAGAAAAGAATTTCAGTGTGCTGTAATCTCTATGAGACAAATGATATCTTATTTTTGTTAGAGCAAAATAATTATAATAATAATCATAATAATAGTAATAATAAACTAGTCATCTAATAATTTGATTTTGTTCTGAACATACAATATACAGGGATCCCTCGCTACTTCAAGTCATGCAGCTTTGGTGCATTGCATTTTTTTTTTTAATAAATATTAATCGAATTAAAAAATAAAGAAATTAAGGAAGACTAGGCGGAAATGTTTAGGAAAATGCCACAAAAACAAGGCAAATTATGCAAAAAAAAAAAAAAAAAAACCGCCGCAAAACAAAAAACAATGCAAAATCTCCCATTAAAACTACTTACAGGTACATTGTTGCATCTGTGTGTGCATGCACGTATGTCTATGTGTCGTCTTCTTCTCATGCAATACCATCTGTATGTGTGTGTATTTATATTTTATTTACATATAATTTTATTTTTTGTTATTGTTATTATAAGCATTTATAGCATTGGATATGTATTTATTGATATTATATGCACGTATACATATACGTATACGTCAGTCGGGGGGGTGAATTTCCAATTCACTGCAGAAAGTGAGGGATCCGTGTACATGTATTAATTTCTCAATATCTCATCATTGACAATTTCAAAGTTATCTCACATTTATCTGTTATAAAAATAACATTTTATACATAATTTCACCGTCCTGATGAGCCACTGTGGCTCGGGTGTGAAAAGCCTTGCTTGTGAAATGCCTAATTAGCAATTATCTGACTATGAATATTTATTTTCTAATTTTTCTGCAGATGTAATAAAACGAAGCAAATGTGATATATTTGTATATGCAAGTTTACATTGTGAACCTGAAGGGCAAGACACACATTATACAAAACTGAGTGCAGATACTAGGTGCCAAAAATTATGCTTTTTCATGATTAAATGAGCATGAGTGTCTGTAGCTTACAGGAGGAAGATGGAGGCCACTGAACTGGTGCCCAATGTTCCAGCCTTTTGGTTCGCTTTCCCCATCCTCATACTCTGCTGGAAGCCATCTGGCCAAGACCATGCTGGCTGCTCCCCAAAAAGGTTTATTTCTGAATTACAAAGTACATTTAAATGTTCTGTCAGAAATTTATATTTCCATATTTTTTTAAAAACAAATATTATTTATTTAAATTAATTACTTAAATATTTTCTATAATAATGTATACACTGTTCTCCAAGATTATTGAAACCCCTTGGAGAGATTAACAGAGTTAAAAAAAAAAAAAAAAAAAAAAAAAAAAACTTTGTGTAAAATAGCTTTACCTCACAGTGAAAGCATGAGGAAAAATCTATTCTTTAAGCAAAATAAGTTTATTCAGATATTAACAAATCCCTCAAAATAATTATTTTCACCCCAAACACATTTGCTATGATTATTGGTGCTGCTGAAAATCATAGTGAACATTATAACTGATGCATTTTTCCTATTTAAATGGTACTTTCGAGTTGATTGCATCGTGTAGGAACTTTCAAGTTGCAATTCATGACATTCCGATTAACTGGAGTAGAAATTTTAGGTGAGTCAGAAGCTAAATTTCCTTAAGTTTTCCATATTGATGGCCGACTATGTTACAAAAATGGGGGGGGGGGGGGCTATGTTGACCTTTAAAAGTCAGGGAATGGTTATAAAAAAATAGCTATTCAGCTGAAATGTCAATTTCTATTGCTAATGCAATAAAAAAAAAAAAAGTAGACATTAACTGGGACTGTTACAAACTTGCAGAGTAAGAAAAGAGTTACAAAGCCTTCAAAAGCACCATCAAACACCAGCTCCATTCCAACATATTTGGAAGTTATGCCAGAAAAAAGCATTTTCAGTTAGTAATAGGACTTTTGGTTGTCTTAAGAAACAACAATTTAGTTTTTTTGGCAATAAAAACCTCAAATTTGGTTTGCTTTAAAGCAAAGGATAGTTATAATGAAAATGTCCTTTTCACAGCTGTAAAATATGGTGGTAATTCTGTGATGCTGTGGGGCTGTTTTACCGACAAAGACACTTTAAAACTCGTTAGGTTACATGAAATCATGGATTCCTTTAAATATGAGATCAATTTAAAGCTAAATCTAGCGGTCTCTGTGATGAGCCGAAACTCGGAGGTCAAGGTAATCTGGAACGCACCAAAATGCCGTGCCGGTAAGAAATATACAGACCTCTTCCACTGGAATGCATCGAAACGCCTCGGAAAAGCAACTTTCAATCACGCATACAACGCGAGCCATTTATTTTTTTTAATCAATTTTACTAGAATAAATGTAAAATTGATGAATACATAAATATCATCGCCAGAATAAGTCTTCTGTGACAGGTTGAACTAGGCTTTAGTGCTCTGGATGAACACTATAATTAGGCTACAGTTCTTGCTTACCGTGATATGTTGCATAGTTGCAGTTACTTACTGTAATGTGACTCCAATGTCCACTCGTGCCTTTTTTATTTTTTTACAGACAATTGGGTAGTCATTTTTGCAAAAAAAAAAATCAACAAGTCATGAAATTTGAGACTTCACACATCAGGAAATACTCTCTATCTCTCTGTCATCCGAGCAGCACCACTCCCTTCCACAAACAAACACAAACAAACCCCATGTTGCATATGTGCAACACATTCTAATTAGAATTTTTCCCAAGTTGCTTTCTATGACTGAACTCTACGAGGTTAATGAATTTGAAATATGCCATACTTTGTGAAATAAGCCTATTAATACTGATCCATGAATTAAAGGAACTATGCTATTGAAAAACTCAGCCTGAACCATGTAATACCGCACACAAAAGCAGCAGCTTTAAATATCAATTTGACGTTTCTGTCTGTGTGTTGGACACATTTGGTGTTGTAATACATGACTCTCTACTTAGTATTTTGCTTTGGTTACTTTACACATTCACATTGAAAATAGAATTCCCTCTATCTGCACCACAAGCCCTGACCTACCCTATCTGTCATGACTCATCTTATCAACTTGGCCTTGTTGCTTCAGCAAAATGCCAAGGTCTAGTTAGCATAAGAGGAAGCAGAGAGCTGATTAATATGGTTTCAAAACAGCCTGAAAGAAGGGCATCGTGCAGTGTGTTATGGATGAATTATTAAGAGAATAGCCATCTACCTGTTATTGCACTTTCCAGAGATGGTGCGATATTTTTCAGAATTTCCACCTATGGGACAGCTGGTTGGCTGTAGGGCTGGAGGACACCCAGACAAATTTGCTATCAGCTCCACTTCCTCAATGGAAAGAAACTCTTAAAAAAGAATGAAAGAAAGAAACTAATCAACTGATTCATTTAAATGCAGTTTATTTGAGCAAAAGGTTTTGTTTGGGTTAACTATAAACAAACCATTAATACAGTGCTTCTCAAATAGTGGGGCACATGGTAAGGGGGGGGGTGCCGGGGGAGCGCGTATGACACTGAGAAACATGCTTTTCTGGAATAGTGTACGAAAATTAAGTGTAATTGCACCTCCACTCCAGTACTTGGCAGTGGTGCTGTCATTGTCGCATTATGGTGAAGTGGGTTTTCACACGAGCAAATGATATGAAGTGCTCAACCCCTTAAGAAACAAAATTTCTAACAGGAACGAAGAGAAAGGTGGAGAGAGACGGAAATATTAAGACATAAATAAGTTGAATGAGTTTAAATAAGGATGTTTTTTTTTTCTCAGGCACATTGGTGCACGTTAAATCTTTTCTATTACAGATTAAAAACAATGTTAATGAAGTTTTTCTTTTTTGTAAGTTGAACTATATTTCTCTATTTTTTTTGTTTGTTTTTAATGTTAATAAAGATAGTGTTATGCAGAGGTGTAATAATAACAATTTTATAGACAAATAAAAGAGGGGGGGGGTTATTCCATGAGGGGGCGCCACAGAAAATAATTGAGAAGCACTGCATTAATAGCAAATAAAAAAAAAATGTTTGGTGGCAAATTTGGCATATAATCAACTTCAAGGTAATCAGTCCTTTTGACACTGATATCAACCGTTGATTATTTTTCTATCCCACTGTACCTTGTCGTGTTTTATTCCTTATTTTCATACTATATTCTGAAAATGTTCATACATTTAATAAAAAGAACGGTCAGAGCTGGAGGAAGTGGCTGGGGAGAGGGACGTCTGGACCCAACACCGGATTAAGTGGAGGAAGATGATGATGAGATGATGACATAACTATGTATGGTGCTAATCAGTAAAATGGTACTTTTGTGAAAGCAGCAATTACGGTTACAGTACCAGTTTCACATTCGAAACTCCTTAACATCCATACACGATATAAATCTATTTCTAACCAAATCAACGCGATCATACTAGTGTCTTCTCAACACCAAGTGGCATCTGTTCTAAGGCTTCTTACTGTTTTACCACTGTGGGATTCAAGGAATCCTTTTGTGATCCATTAGTAGGTGCAGTATTCTGTACCAATAAGGATAATAGGGAAATACTCTGAGTAATCAAAAAAAGTCCGTTGCGCTTTTTATACCTGAGCCTAGTGGCTCATCATAGCATGAAGCGACCAGGATTACAACTCCTCCTGGATGGGACGCTGGTCCATTGCATGTAACCTTCCCAGTATATTTTTACTGGTACCCATTTATACTGCTGGGTGAACAGAGACACACTAGTGGTTGAGGCCGTCTTAGCACAGTGGAGGTCTAACTGGGCTTTGAACACACAACCTCCTGGTCCATGAGTGCAGGACCCTAACCACTACACCATCGGCCCCACAAGTAATCAAAAAAACGGTTTAAAAATCGTCAGAATAAGGGTATTTTTTCATTGGTTTACAAAAAATTGGACAAGGAACCCTTCCTTCACAAGTATTTTAGCATAAATAGATTGTGCTCATGAAGAATGTGCACTTGGGCATGTCAAAGATGACATTTTGAAGAATGTATTTTTGGCAATATCCGATCTTTGACCAGGTAAGCCATTTTCAACTTATTCAAACACCACCTTGCGACTTAATCCATATTATGTTTGAGCGGGTCACAAATACTCTTGGGAAATAAGTTCACTGTCTCTGGATAATGTCCATTATTATTCATTATTAATAATTAATATTTCCTCATTTCTGATTGGTGGAAAATTACCATTTAATTCTTTATAGTATTCTATGAACTAACTAATCCATAATTATCATGAATTAATAATAAAACAATTATAGAATTTGGATATAGTAAGTTATGGAGAATTGTTCAGATCGCAGAGTAATTGAGCTTATTTTTATTTAATTTATCATGCCATAGATAGTGAAAGGTAATTCTCAAGAGATAAAAATGAAATAAATTGTCTCCTTCAATGCCAAGAATGTAGCCTACACTGTATTTGAATGTATGATTGTAAATTTCTTGAAATAGAATCTTACCTGAAGTAGAGACAGATCTTTTTTGCCTCCTACTTTCCAGTTTTCTTAGATACACCAGAGTGGTTTGAAAGGCCTCTGCTGCGTTTGATATTTTATAACTTCCTCCTCCTGCTTGCCTGGAGAAAGCAAACATCTGCATGTAGGATGACTGAGAGTGATTCCTGTAATCAGAAAAAAAAATTCAGAGTACATCTATTTACTTTATTCTTTTAGGACAGAATTAGCAATTTCTGCAAAAGATAGTGTCTTGTTTACCATTTTGATCTCTGATGTAATGCACTGTTTACAATCTCAATACTCTTTTGTACTGTGGATATCAGCAAAGTTTTCGGCCCGGTAAGTTTTTCTGAGAAATGCAAAGTGAACACAAATGTTTTTTGAAGCAACAGAATCAAAAAATGCATGTTAATAATAATAATAATAATAATAATAATAATAATAATAATAATAATAATACTGTATTCAACGTGATAAGTGCCCAGGATGCTTACAAAATCGGTGTGGGTAGGCGCTTATTAAAATTTACCAGCGAAGTGGAACGGTAAGTGCTTATTACCATCAAGGTGGAAAACATGAATAATAACAGAACAATAAAAGAGTTTTAATGGTAGTTGTGTTATTAATTTTGTGGTATCAACCAAACTACTTACATGAAAGCTGAAAATAAACAGAAAACCCCTTACTTTTCCCTCCCTTTAAACATTTCCCTGGAAGTAAAATTGATCCAATCAACACTGTTATTTTTAGCACATGGCACACTGAACCAATCAGCATGAACTCAAACAACAGCACATGGCCAGGAAAGTCTTTTAAATGTATGAAGTTAGTGAGCAGGAGAATCGGGTGAAAAATCCTCGTCATCACTTTCTGATAGGTCCATATCTGACTCATTGCTCGATTCATTCAGAGCATCTCATAGTTTTGCTGCAGCAGTTTCTAATTTTTCATCGGTTTTTGGACATTTACCAAGAGAGAACAGCAAAATATTTTCCTGTTTTTTTTAAAGCACGGCGGAACAATCAAATGTGTTGTTACTGATGGACATTATAGACATTCTCCAGTGGCAGGTCGTATTGAAATACCGTGTAAACTCACTTTTACAGACAGTGAACGCCTCATTCTGCCGTTACAGAGACGGATCGTTTGATCTACGATTTTGCTCCCAGTACATATGGGTGGTTATTAGACCCAAGATAAAAAACACTGGGGGGAGGGCTTTATTGGAACAGGGCGGGCGTTTATTACATCGAATACGGTAATAATAATAATAATAAAACAACAACAATAGCCTAATGGGTAGAGGAGCAGCTTTGTGAGCAATAGGTAAAATGTATAGCGGGGGGTGGGCAGCGACTTCCTTTCCTTTTCACCTTCATGGCTGACATGCCCTAGGGAAAGTCACCTAAATCACAACTGCTCTCCAGGCACCTTAATGTGTGTGGCAGCCCACTGCTGCTAGTGTGTGTGGCCACTGTTTATGTGTGTGTGTGTGTGTGTGTGTGTGTGTGTGTGTGTGTGTGTGTGTGTGTGTGTGTGTGTGTGCTCACTTTGAATGGCTTGAATGCTGAGGCATTAATTTCCCTTGTAAGTTTAATACAGTATATCAATATATATATTTTTTCTAAAAATCAAAAAATAAAATAGTAATAATAATGTATTACTGTTAATGATAATAAAAAGGTGTTTTATCACTTTTAACATTCAATTGAACATTCAAACAACAGTACAAAAAATTATACACAATGCGAAGTGGCACCCTCAGCTGAGAAGAACTTGAATCGGATGGAGAGGAGCCACCAAGACCTGTCCAAGGCACCGATCTGCCATGAACTGGAAGCTGCTGGAACACCAGCAGCACTGTGTGTGAGAGTCTGCCATCCAGGAAGGAAATCCCTGCTCCAAAACAGACACCTCCAATCTTGACCAAAATTGGAAGCTGACTATATACATAAAGAAAAAATCTTCTGGACAAAAATTTGAATTTGCGAAGGTACATTTCACCAAATAATTGTATGTATATTTGACCCTGTGAAATAACACTGATCCTGTGTTAAGAAAACCTAAACTTGGCACCAAATTCTTATTTTTGTTTATTAAAGGTGCACGCATTTTGTACCATCAATTTTCCAAAGGGTAAGAATTGGTTGGGGAAAAAAAAATTATACCCACTATATATATATATATATATATATATATATATATATATATATAAAGAGAAAAAATATATAATATATAAAGAAAAAAAAAATATATATATATATATACTGTATTAAAAGCTGAACATCATTCATGTCAATGGTGAGTACATGTAAACTTCTATAAATGAATTTAGCTCATTTTCAAAATATACTGAATATTATATCAATTGATTGTAACTCATTTCCTGATCAATGTGAACATGCAAAGGCAAAATTATCAATAATTAATCTGGTGGTTGATTAATTTTTGAGTTCAGATAATTGAAAGGAAGGATAAAATCAAATCAACTCTGCTCACACCTAATTTAATAATTCAATGTGCAGCCTCTGTTATAATTTATAAATCTGCATGGCGATATGCAAAATACAATAAGATATACAAAACATATCAGGTATATACTGAACGATGAATAAAACATGACCTACGTTCACTTGAAGTTGGATCTGCAGATATGTACGAAAGCAAAATGTAGGCAAGTAGAAGCTTGGATGTGAAGTTCAACATTGTTACAAAGCTAAAAATTATAAATAAGAAAAGTTATAAATAAATAAACAAATAAATACACCAATAAAGTACATCTGATACACACACACACTAATTCTTTCACATACTGACTAAATAGCACAGTGAGAATCACTAAGAGTCTGATACAGAATATTTGAACATTAAACCATTCTATGAGTAAGAATAAATGAAAAGAGAAACATAAATATAAAATTTAAATGCATATTCTTACTGCTTGTCTCTTGGGATGGTATATTGCTGTCTGTGTGAAATTATTTACCTCTATGCTCTGGAGTTTTCTTCTCCTGAGAGGACATAGTTATACTCTGTGACGCCACACAATAGCCACTTAATGTTCCAGTCGGTTCTGCTGCTCAAGTGCTCAGCTTACGTAAGTAGCAGCTTTAAAAGCTACACTGCCGTGTACATCATCTCGATCATCAACTGAAAAAGGTACCTCGTGTTCCTTTGTTAATTGTTAGAAAATTATTTTTATTTTAAAGTGACCGTGCTGTTTTAGAATTTTTATGTGTTTATTTTATAGCAGTTTGTGTGTTGTTGATTTAAGCCTTCTGTTCTGTTTGTAACTTGACTCCTTGAACAACCGCACAAGAATTCCTATGTGTATAAAAACATAAATGGCTATTAAAAATCCTGAATCCTGTTTTTCTGAATGTTTTTCATACGCATGAATAATGCTGCATCAATCAGAAGTAAAGAAGTCCTGTTGAAAACCAATACAGACGCTCCCCAACTTACATTTTAGTTCGGTTCCGGACGGCCGAACGCAAGGTGAAAAAAAAAACGTAAGTTGTTACTGTATGTTCCAGTGACGTATGACGTTCATACTGTACTATTTATCCATAAATACCATTACCGTATCTCATAAAACACCCCTAAATCAAATACTGTGTATCAAATAATATCAACATTAATTTCAAATAAATTAAATTCAAGCAAAATAATTTCAAATAGATAAATTTTAATCAAATTCACTCATCAAATATCAAATACGGTATCAAATATAACCTTTAACATTCTTTGTGATGCAATCTTTCCGCTTGTAAATGGTTCCAATGGTCAACAGAGCCATTTGGAAGAAATGTGCAACATTCACATTTTTCACCAGCATTGATTTTCTTGATAATAGCCATCTTCGTTTCTAACGAGATGGCTTGCTGCCTTTTCTGATTACCACTATCACTAGTAGGCTCACGTTGCTGACCAACCATATTTGCTTAGGGTTACAAAAGTCCGCAAAACAGTGTAAACACAAAGATCACAGAGACAATGTCTTAACACAAGGGTAACACGCAATGAACTGGGAAGAAGGAGGAGCACGTTCAGTCTGTCGTTTGTAAACAATGGATACAGTGTCATGTGGAAGTTGTGTATTACATCAGCATATTACGTAGGTATGTCTCGTACTATAGAGAGCACGCTAAACTCAAAATTTAACATAATTTAAAAAAAAGTAAAATCTAAAAATACGTAAAAGGAATGAACGTAAAGTGGGGAGTGTCTGAAATCTGAATTTTTTTAAATCTGACCTGCTGCCAATCAGTCACAATAACTCAAATTCTAATAACTCGAATGGATGCCAGTCAAACCTGAAAGGCTAGTCAAATCCTGCAAGCTAATACAAGCTTATTAGCAAATCCTGAACCAACTCTGAAGGCAAGAACATTCTTCACTTTATTTTTGCATATTGAACCTTTTTTTTTTTTTCAGAGGGAGGTAGGGCTAAGTGTGGTCAGCATAAAGGCCTGTTTCAGTCTGATTAGTTCTCCATCTTTGGATACCCATGGATAGCTATGGTTTTAAATACAGTATAGCACAAGATCCTTACAGATGAGAATTCTTGATTGTTGATGATCTTGACAGAATGTTAAACTGAGGTTATTTGAATTATGTACTAGTATATCAAGAAGAAGAGACGCACATGTAATGTTTTTTTCATGGTAGTTTCCACCGCTGCACAAAGCTTAAGACACACACACACACACACACACACACACACACACACACACACCTAAAATCTAACACCTTCAAGAGGTTCAAGAAAAGTGTTCAAATTTTTTATTTTGCTGCTGATCAAAGAACAGAAACCTATTCTGTATCAGTAGCTATACGATCACTCACACATATTACCATCACATCATATACTTAACATCATATTAAAACCCTACCAGCTATTCAGTGTAGAATGATTCCTGCGTAAAGGTGTGTGCATAATTGAACACTCAGGGATTCGTGTTGAAGTGCTCCGCCTAGCAAGGTCCTGTCATCTCTTTTGAGTCTGTAATGCAAAGTTAAAATGCTATTTTATTGTAACATGGCTTATTTAAGCCTTCTTATATTCAGAAAATTTTAGCTTCAAGTAGTTGTCTTCCTTTTGCCCAGAAGTCTGCAGGAGTTCTTTGAACAGAACCAAGTGCTGCTACTTTAGAATTCACTCTGTGAAGGGTTCTTGCTTCACACTAAAGTGCTTCAGAAGCTCCTTTTGTTCAGGGCTTGTAATGCCAACTAAAATCTAAGAAACAGAATCAATTAAACTGAATATAATTTTTTTTAAATTATATATATTATTTTGTAGAAATTCAGTCAGTTCAGAGGCAGAACAATTAATGAACCCTAGATTTAATTTCACATTGCATGGGACATAAGTGTTTATCTTCTGTAATTACACTAATTATCAGTCTAACAATGAACAATGAGCAAAGACAGTACAAAGAGACCTGTCATTTTTAAACATCTAAAGGTTTTATCAGTACCCCGGCCACAAAAGAGATCTGGGCACAAAAGAGATCATACACCTTTTTGTCAACAGTTAATTAACTGTTCCTTTATTTGGAAAGGTACTGAATAACACCATACAGAACAATGTGGCAAATTATGGGTCTTCAATTTGATCACAGATTAGAAAGAGAAAGAAACTTTTGTAAGAAGGTAGTTGGCGACCTTACATGATCTAATTGCTATTTAATCTAATGGCTATAATACAAATCTATGAAATGTGCAGTTGTTAAATAATTTTGGACTTAAAAAGTGAAAATTATGGACACTTCAATACAAAATTACGCGATTATCAATTCATGCTAAAAGTTGCTAAAAGTTGAGGCTTTGTTGGACTTACTGTGCAGCACTTTAATAAAACAAGATCAAAATATAATAATGGAGATTGCAATCATGAAAAATATATTTTCACAGTTGAACCTGTACACTGATTTAGGGAGAATTATAATAGTCGGTCAATAAGTGTAGATAAAGACACAAGGACAGAAGTTCATAGTACATTATTAACTTCTGCCGAGGTTCACCCGTAATGGTCTGTAAAGTGTTAAATGCAATGCATGCATTTACAAACCCATAATGTCATGTACTATATGTCAATATTTGCTTTGCTACATGATCATGAATTCATCTGAAGCAGACCAATGAAGAGAGGATATTTAAGTACCAAACCCTTAATCAGTGCATGTCAAAATAGCATCTAATCCAAAAGTTCTTTAACATTTTTTACTTTAGAAGTAATATAAAAATAACAAGAACTAGTTATATTTATAGATATTGTGCATAAAATAGTAGATGAAAGCATGGGAAAGATGGTGCATTTTCTCAACAACACATGTGTTTCTAACTGTTGTACATGTACTTTCGTGTGATGCTTTGATTGTTGACAAAGAGTGGATCCACTGAGGCCACTTTGGCAGCGATGAAAGAGTGGATACAGTGAAGAACAGCTGTTAGGTTAGCAAACTCCAGCTCCTGATTAAATCAATAAAAACAAAGAATTTCACCATATCGTCAATAATACACTGGTGTATTTAAATCAAGAGTTATTCTCCAGGATCAACTGCAGAGGGATGTATGTTTTATATTAATATGATGAGATGATTTTATTCATATTCAGACTATATATTTTTACTATCCACAATATTCCCATAAAATTTCTTATATGTTTACATGCAAAATTTCTGGTGAAAACATCTGTGCAAAATAGTAACGCCAGCTAAGCATAAATATCAGAAAATTGAGATTGTACAAAACCCTTCGTTTTTAACATTAGTTATAAAAAGAGATCAAAGAATGGTGTAGTTATTGTATTAGCTCTGCCAGAACACATAGTTTTGGCAAATGTATTGTAATCACCGAGTTTTGTTTATCCATCCATCCATCCATCAAGGTTATCCTTCTGTTTGTCGGTTTGTCTGTGAACAAAATTCTGAAGACACCCCTGTATGGAGTTCAGTAAATTTCATAAGGAAACTGCACAACCCTACTTGGGTCCAGTGTTCCCATTAGATTAAATTGGCGTGACAGTGGCACTAATTATCTTAGATTGCCGCAAGGAATTATTGGCGCTGTACCGGTAATTTTTCTGTCTTTGTTTCCACAATCAACAACTTGTTCATAAATCATGTTAAAAAGCTGTCAAAACGTTTGACATCTATGGAAATTACACCAATTCACAGATGAGATATTTCGGGGTAGACTGGTTCCCATACCACCAAGTAGGGATGTCATTGACAATCGGAATATCGGAATTTCACCGATATAATTATGTCGATCGATAATCGATACCTATAAAAGGGATATCGATACTTCTAAAGTTATAGCTTCCTGTTTTCACGACAGCGTCTGTAGTAAATGCCATTTTCAATGACACCCCTAGTAAATGGTATGTCCCGCCTCTCTGTATGGTAAATGGTACGTCCCGCCTCTCTGTTTGGTAAATTGTACGTCCCACCTCTCTGTATGGTAAATGGTATGATCCTGCTTCTCGTGTGACGTCAGAGCGCGTGTTCGCAACAGTACGGAACATTTGCCTTTTATTTAAGATTTGGCTTCAGTAATTGGTCACTGTATTATAAAATATTTAATGTATTATACAAACTACTGTAATATATATCTTAGTCTGTTCTATTTAATGCATTTATGGAACAGTACAGCAATATTCTAATGTATCAATACATCGGAATTTTTTTTTATCAATATATTGATACCAATAATAGGTTTTCAATGACACCCCTACCACCAAGGTCCTACTATGTTATATGCACAATGAATGCATTCTATGAATGTATACAACCGTACACGAGAACGCCAGTGTACCAGTAACAACCTTGAACGGATCCAGGTGATTCTGTTTCGGAAGACGATTTTTATTACAGATTTCGAAGAGATATTGGAACTTGTGAGTGTGTGTGTGTGTGTGTGTGTGTGTGTGTGTGTGTGTGTGTGTGTGTGTGTGTGTGTGTCTGTGTGTGTGTGTATGTATGTGCGTGTGTGTGTATGTATGTGCATGTATGTGCGTATGTATGTGTGCGTGTGTGTGTGTGTGTGTGTGTGTGTGTGTGTGTGTGTGTGTGTGTGTCTGTGTGTGTGTATGTATGTGCGTGTGTGTGTATGTATGTATGTGTATGTCTGTGCGTGTGTGTATGTCTGTGTGTGTGTGCGTGCACGTGTATGTATGTGCGTGTATGTATGTATGTATGTGTGCGTGTGTGTGTGTCTGTGTGCGTATGTATGTCTGTGTGCATGTGTGCGTGTGTGTGTATGCGTGTGTGTGTGCGTATTTGTGTCTGTATGTGTGCGTGTGTGCATGCATGTGTGTGTGTGTGTGTGTGTGTGTGTGTGTGTGTGTGTGTGTGTGGACAGAGTCCAATAAATTGTAAGCTACCTATGAACTATGAATAAAAGTTAAAACCACTGAAATTCTGTTAAAATAAATTTGTTAAATCAACACTTTTGTCTCCAGATTTCATATTTCAATTTCTGAAAAATTTTCCATACCCCCTCCTGCACACTCCCACAGTTCTTGCACCTTGGGCCTAACAGCCCAAGGCACTGCGGAGTGCCTTGACAGCCTCCGGCATCCGAATCATCTGAACAGAGTCTTGGTCCAAGTTCAATTCTCCTCAGCTGGAACACTGCTTGGGTCCCAGTGATTACTTGATTTTTAGAATGTCAAGGTGAAAGGTGAAGGTCAGCGCAAAACATACAATTACCTCTGACCTTGAGTGACTTTAATAAGAATTACAACCACCTTCAGCCAATAAATCCTTTTAAATGAGAGTCACATCCAGATACTACAGAAAATATCACAAGATGAGAACAAATGTAATTAAAGTCAGTAGCGATATAGAGCCGATTTGTTATTCATGTTGCATGAAGGAGGCACACTGCTCTCTATGAGCGCCATTCTTTTTATTGTATCATTAACATAAATCGGAAAGTGTGAAACAAATCTCCACAGCCCATCAGTACTGTACCATCAAAGCAATTAAAATTACAAACATTAATATGAAAACAGATACTGAGCCTCAAGTGTCACTGATAATAAAACTGGACGGTCCTAATAAAATCAGCGGGTTCTCCATTTTTACTGTCAGTTAAAGTAAATGCACTTTTGATGATAAAAACCTACCGTATCTGGTTATTTTTGTTCAGACTTCGCAGAGTTTTGACATAAAACATCTACACATTGTGCTTGAACATGATGATGAGGGATAGTGTGTATCATAAACTGCTTGTTTTAGCCACAGGTTTAGAGTCGTCTACAATAAACCACACGTGCCCGAGTTCTCCAAGCCCGATTTATCCCCGACTTGCACTTTAGCATAAAAAGCTAAAAAATATGTGTCTGAGACAACTAACTGTAAAAAGACTGAAAAACAAATCATTTCAAGGTTTCATCCGAATTTAGATTTAGATATGTGCAGGTATAATGCCACTAGTGTGGTCGAGTTATTTTGTACTCGGGTTCATCCGTAGAAAAACCCCAACTGGATGGTGGATTATTGTTGATTTTTCAGTCAACATTAAACGTGTACTTGTGCACAACATGTTTTTTTTCTGTTCAGGACATGTGAGACGGGTTTCATTCTTTAACAAGCCATATAATTTTCATCTGTTAAAAATGATGAAAAATAATTAATAATCAGGTTTCACTTTGAACCAGAAATTTTGCACATTTTTTAAAAAAAAGGACCATTTACAATTCTGTAGGTCTGATGGCACGGATTGCATTAAATGTACCACAAATACAAAACTTACCATCATTTCTATCTGTTGGTTTTCAGAGTTCTTAAATAAAAGTTTTACTCTTGTCTTTCCATCATCTGAGGAACCCTTCAGTTGGGAAAATTTATACCTCCAAATGACTTTCTGTGGAAGACAAACCCAGAATAAATCAAATCAAGCAGACAGGTCGAAATGCTAAAGCTAAGTTAAAGTTGACAAATGTCTTGGAATTTGTGAGCAGGATATTGAATTGCTGTTGTGTTTCAGTGACTGCTAATCTCAGAAAGGCTTCCCTATCGAGTTCTTTCTGCATAAATACAACAAATCTATCTATGACAGTGCAGGATGGTATATTCCCTTCTGAACCAGCGGTGGAAGCCATTAATCAAGAACGGAAGAACGGCTGAAAAGGATAAAAGTGACATTTGTTTACTCTTTAGCCAGGAATGCATCAATGTCATATGCTTAATAAATATGTGCTCATGATTGCATCAGCTGGCCCTGTATGCTTACTGTATTCACATCCATTTTTACTTTACATCCTTGTTTTATAAATTAAAATGGATTGTACTAATTGCCTGGCTCATATAGAGTGGTTTACCAGCCCATGAGCATAGGACTGTTCTAAGTCTTAAACAAAGATGGACAGCTGGAGTCTGTCGTGAAAGCAGCTCATTAAGAGCTGCTGAAAAGCCTGATCGAGCTTCGTTTGCATATTCGTCATCGCCAGTCATTGTGGCTGCATTATAGAGCAAAACCAATCAGCTAACACACACTCACTCCTATGCAAATTAGTTTCAAACCATTAACAATGCAGGCCAGATTTAGAACAGCCTGTCAGCCTTATAGAGGCCAATAATTTTCAGACTGGTCTATAAGTCAAGCTTCTAATAATCCAGATCTAATATAATGACTCATTTCACCCAACCATGTTTTGATAATAATGGGAAACTTGCTTGAAAATTTACTTTAATTATACATCACTTTCAGCACAAGCTGATGACTATGAAAGCTTTGAAGGCTCTGAACTATCTCCTGCCTTCTGGGACAAAATTAGCACAATGTTAATCCCTCCAGTCAACACAGGACTGTGTCGCCAAGAGTAAAGATGGAATCCAGCAAATCAGTTTATTTTTAGTCCGTATTACCTTTGAAATGCTCTCAGAGCAGGAGAAGCCGGATTCAAAGTCCACTGTAAAGCACAGTATCTTCCCTTGGCTACTGCATATGTAGGTTTTTGACTATTAAATGACAGGGGGGGGAATTAGCAGTTAATCTGAAGCATTTAAAATGAAAATTAGAAACACAACAAAAGAGTTGATTTAGTGCATTAGAGCATTACTGCCCTAATAGTTTCATTCACACTGATGGAAATAAGTGAATATTTGTCACTTTCCCCAGGAAGAGGACAGGTAGACTTCAGTCGCTATGGCAACAGCTGCCCAGCTCTTGTCTTTTTGGCAGAGAGGGGAAATGAGAAAAATCGATGAGTTTGAAATCTAATGAATATATTATGAAGTCAACAGAGAACAATTTCAGTCGTTGCTCTATCTGAACAATTAAGCCATAACCTGTCTTAGTACATACTACACGGCAAACGTGCAGTCTGATTGGTTTGCTACTAAGGAGTTAATGGACGTTATCCCATGTGGATAATGCTTGAATCAAAATGTACACAAAATGATCAGGATCAGGCAGCGTCATCATTATTACACTTAAGGGGAAAAAAAAAAAAAAAGCAATATAAACTATAAAAAAATTAGTTTCCATGTAGTCCATACTATAAGTTTGGATGAGTGTATAAAACATGCTGTTGAGAAGTGTGGTTTACTTACATTTCCATGTAGCATACTTAATTTTTTGAAAGATTTTAAAAAGATTCCAGCTACATAGTGCTTATGCTCCGCTTGCAAGGCATGCAGAGATCACCTGACCTGCCTCTGTCAAGGTAAAAAAAAAAATACATAAAAATAGCCTGTAAAAATCTGGTTCTACTTTCCTTTTTATGTTTTTATGTGGATGATGCAAAATTTAATAGTCCTTGAGTTGACTATTCAGCAATACTCATCTCTCGTTCAGTGAATAATTAATAATTAGAGGATACACCGTCAGAAGGCGTTGCCTTATCTGAGACATTACTCTTGCAGTCCAGCAAACTCATGATTGACTTGCTGATGGGTTCAAAATAAATAAATAAATAAATAAAGTGAATCTGATAACCATGTTTCCTTTTCGTTTGTTGACTAATATCATCTCAATCTATAATTATAGAGAAAGTGATTAATAGGCATCGTGTTTGGGTTCCATAAGCACTTTCGATCGATGTAGCCGTGTTGCTACGGCGTTGCTTCTGGGTTTGGTTTCTGAATAGCCACCACATCCTCCACTGTGGGGAAATATTTGTATGCATGAAATTTGTGACCATTAAGTTAGTGGCCGAGTTAAATCAATTAGGTATCAACTGGGGTGATTTTATGATCATCCAGCAATCAGGTTATCGCGTAAGAGAAACAAATCTCTTAGACTTAAAGTGAAGCCATTAAAATTTACAATGCTTGCTATAGACTCTTGATGGAGCTTAATATTAATGCCCAATATGGAATGTATGTCAGTTCATGCTAGGTTTATCTCATATTCTCCAGGGCCAGTGAACCTTTTCATTTAATCGTCATAAACTGTACTATGTTGCACAGCCACTAGGTTTATAAAATCTAATAAAGCCACAGTTCTCTAAAAGCATTTGTCCGCTACGTAAACCTTTTTCTCAGCACTTTGTAGTTCTTTGCCGTGGTATATTTGACACTCACCAACTCCATGGTTTTATTCCCTTGCAAAATGAAAGTGATCATGCTGAATGTCAGTAAAACTACAGTTGCATCAGTAAGGCATATCGGCATCCATAAATCTGGCCTCATATAATGCATGCTAGATTTTGGTGCACTTTACTCCATGTTTCCTTTACACAGAGCTGAACTACTAATGGCTTTGATCGCAGTGCCTGTCAGCAAAAACTGAAGCATAAGTCATTCCCAGGCACATTGCCATGCTTTACGAGGCAAGAGACATTCATCTGACAGGAAAAGCCTGATGTCGTTTTGTGTGAGCACTGTCTGTGACATGTAAAGTACAGACTATACAGAGCTAATTGGAGAGCTTCCTCTGGGAATTTAAAAAACACACAGTGAGGAGGGCTTTAGGATTTACCAATCAGTCTGACTGAAGCTTAGATCTGATCAGCCCTGTGTGAAAACACTGCCTGTCTTCTTAATGCAGACAACTCAGAGCCGTGCATGTTTGTTACTGCAAAAGCCACAGAGCACCAAAACCTAATCTGGTGACAAACTAAAAAAAAAAAAAAAAATACAGTGGTACCTCACCTTACAAATTAATCCGTTCCAGAGCTTTTCTCGTAACTTGCATTTTTCGTAAGTTGAATCGCATTTTACATGTAAAACGCATGATTCGTTCCAAGGCTCCCAATACTACCCCCTAAACCCTTTAAAAATTATAAAAGTGTACCTTCTAAGACCTCCTTCTGCTTCATTACCGTACCGATGGTAGACGGATTTGGCCATATTCCTTTGTAATATCACTCGAGCCCGTTTCTTCTCCTCACTCGCACCGGAAATCACACGCGCGTGCGTGTGCGCGTGTGTGTGCGTGTGTGTGCGTCTGACCATGTCTTCTTAGCAGAGTTATAATCTTACAAATGTTTGTAGAAGGTTAAAAGTCTGAGTCGAGAAATAAAGCATAAAACAACCGTAACTCTGTCCTTTACACGAAAAGCATCATGGTGGATTCAGCTCTATGATAGGCAATGGGAGGTAGATGCGTCATTCCTCCTAGGCAATGATGTCCAAGATGGCGTCCAAGATGGCATCAGGTCAAGATGGCGTTTGAGTGAAGGCGACATGAACGACAGCTCAGTTGTTAGCCAACGGGAGGCCAGTGGGGTGGGATGTTTGAACGTCATTGATGGGACAGCAGCTCGTGCATTGTTTCGATGTTTGGATGGCGAGTTTTAATGTTTGAATGGCGCGTTTGAATTTTTAAGATGGCGCTTTCATAACGTGAACTTGTTTTGTAGCCTGAGACAAAAATTTTAGGAAAATGCTTTTCGTAACCTCAATTTTTCGTTTGGTGAGACTTTTGTAAGGTGAGGTACCACTGTAAATAAAAAAAAAAAAAAAAAAAAAATTACTGCTGTGCATTGATGGAACCTTTTGGGCAATGTGCTGACCTTGCAATTATCAAACACGTCATGTTTAAATAAATTAGACAAAAACACAAAGGTTTTTATTTCATTGTTGCTCATGTTTATTTTATACTGTTAGTGTTTGAATCACAGCCTAAGAATCGTTGAGCACTTATTATAGACCACGGGAGGTTTGACTAATTGTCAGGAGAATTGAGCAGAACTCAATAATTGAAATTCTTCATCACATTTATTAGGTCCTCATAGGACAATGCCTGAAGTTTACAACAAAAGGGCCGAGATCTTTTTTCCCCTACTTCTGCTGTTTTTGTCTAAAGCACTGACAAAGCCCAGCCTTCTCTGCAAAATACCCAGGGATAATCCTCGCACTGGGCATGCTCACACATGCAGAATAAACTCATCAACAACTCAAGGAGCTCTGATGACTTGCAGAAACCAAACCACACAGAGTTTTAACTTTGCTCTTTAAGTCAACCATGAAATCAAGCAGTAAAATCCTAATTAAGTACACCCAATTAACATGTGTGTAGTGTGATGAGGGTGGACGGTTTACAAACCAGCCACATGCATTGTTTAATGAAGTTCTTAAACATATTTATATCCAAATATTATCCAGGACACTACATGAAACTGAACCACTGAAGACTACAGTTTTGCATACTGATAACAGGGATTTTGCTGGTTGGATTAAGGGCACCGAGTCTTTAATCTCAATTAATACAGTTTGAATGAGCAGCTTTTCCTGAGTTTTACTTTTAAATCTAATATGAACTTTTCAACTGGAGCTTTCCTTGGGATCTTTTCACACAGTTAAAGGAGAAGAAATGAGAACTCGGAGCAATCCTGCTACTGAACTCGCTGTGACTGTACGATTGAACCCACAGAACATAATGTGATTATTATATCTGTCATGCTCTTTCACAAACATCTAGTATCGGTAGGGGCCGAGTTGGGAGGATAACGTTTTACTGAAAAGGAGGCAGACAGTCTCTTAGGGTGTATAAAGAACATTGGTGCAGAGCCACAGTGAGGAATATGGAGGGTTTTACACTTGCTGTATTTGTGTTTGTGCTGCATTATATGGATTTAATCTTTTCTGACAGCTTCATTCCTTTGTATTATTTATAAATGTCCCTAGTTAAGGGTACCGAGCATCACAGCCCTCAGGCTTCAAGCTACCTTTTCTCAACCTCTATTTCTATTCTGAGAATAAGGAATATTATATCATGCACCTCTGGCCATTTTTTTAAATCCTTGACCTGACATATGAACATGAAGTTTGATAAGCAAGACTGAATGAATTTGGGTGGGGGGAAAAAAAAAACAAAACATAAGTCATATGCAGCCTGGTTGGTTAGTGTTGTGTTTGCTCGCTCTCTCGCTCTCTCTCTCTCTCTCTCTCTCTCTCTCTGGCTCTTGCTCCTCATAACACATTAATATGCAAATATTTTAGGTACCATATGACAATTTAACAGACAGTTCAAGTGGCTATTTCTAATTCCTTGGGGGGGAAAGACCATTAATTTTGTTCTAAAGAGCTTTGCGAAAGTCAATAAAAGTCTATTAATGGTAGAAATTCACCTCATACTCTTTCAGAGTATCAGCCTTGTACCTCTATATATTCACTTTTTCACATCTTGCATGATGTGAGAGAAATGTCCTTTATCCTTTTAGCACAGATTTTAACCTGGATTTTTACGCAATGTGGATTGTTTACCATCATCGGTTAATTTACGCAAGTAGTCTATACTTTCCAGCTGTATAAAGTTATGTGTTTGTCCTTGTCTGGATTACAGAGCAATGGGCATCATTTATTAATGCCTTCTCATGTTTTTTGGGTTTTTTTTGTTTTTGTAAATTTTGTTCTTCAGAAAATTTGTAAGAAAATTAAATGTCGGATTCATTATGTGTTCTTAATCCTCAGATTTGTTTGCAACATTATTCTTAGAATGGTGAACCCCAATGTCTCAGTAAATTTAAAGCATCTGCCAGTTGCTCTAATTAGCATTTATTGAACGTCCCCTAAATCCCATAAAAGCAAAAGAAAAATTAATAAAAGTGGTTTAACAGCCTGGAGGCCAAGAAAAAAAAATCATTAAACAAAGATACCTGTGTGTAAGGCCACTTATCACCGGCTATATTTTATGTGCTGCATTCAATATATACAAAAATAAATTGATAAACTGCATCTAAACACATCCAGCACATATTCCCAATCTCCTAATGCATTGGGTCTTTGAAATAATAAGACTGGGAGAAAGAAGAGATCATATTTAACAGATGGCTCTTGAAGTCGCAGCTGATTTGGACATTAACTGAGTGGTACTGTTTATAGTTACGGTACGGAAATGGTTCGGGGAGGGTGAACGGTCTACTGTGTCTATAAAGTTAGTTAGAGCAGAAACAGATAGAAATACCTTACTTAGAAGCTAGTCATGTTCAGGATATGATCATATATATGATCAGATATATTGTCCTGCCAGATTTATACTTTCAAAGACATGGCACCTAGTTGGGTGTGGGCCAGCAGTGCGGGCTCAAGATGTTGCATAGAGTCATACGTTTAGCTCTTGATAGCCAAAACTTCTTGAGAAGCTGGTCTCCATTAAATCCTATTTGGGCTTCAAAGATGCATTCTCTCCTCTCCTATGCACACCCTGAACAGCTTGGCAGACCACTGCAGACCCAACACACATAGAACCATTCTCACTCTCACACACACACACACACACACACACACACACACACACACACACACACACACCCCTATGGGTGATCTGGAGTAGCTTATTAGCCTACTGTACATGTTTTTGTACTATAAAGCAAAACAGGAGTAACTGGAGGAAACCCAGCAAGCACGGGTAGAACTTCACATGGAAATGCCCTGAGCCTCAGAATTGAACCCTTTAACGAATTTGTGTAGTAAATTTTATATGATAAACAGTACTTCAGTCTCTGACATTGTACTATGAATTAGAAAAATTTAAGAAAATGAAAATAGTAACCAAAACTGACCAATCCCAAGGTTATGCGTTCAAGCCCCACTGTCACTGGTTTGTCACTGTCATCCCCCCACTGCAGCTATCTGGGTTATCAAAGGCTGGCCATGTCTCTCACTGGTGATGGAGAGAGGCTGTAAAAGAACCGTTACTGACTTTCATCAAGAGAAGACTGCATATCCGTCAGCAAGATTCTGCGCTGCGATGGCCTGGGAAGCTGTCCAGGGTGTACTCTGCATTCACCCAGAGTCGGCCGAGATGGGTGCCAGCCTCCCCGCAACCCTAATTAGGATTAAGCATTTCAGAAATGAACTGATGGATGACTTCGGCACTGATATGTGTGCAATGGTCCTTATTAATGTGTAGAGTCGGTTTACAGCTAAGGAAAAACCACAAGGAGCTATTAGTGAAATCCAGAAAAGTGCGAAAGTGAGAGTCAAGAACGGATTTCTTTTTGAGAATAGATGGTAAATGAGGTCCAATGTTCTTAATAAATTGTGAAGGATTACATCCTTCACCTCCTGAGGTAGGGTAGCTCACAAAAGTTATCCTGCTGGAGTTTGTCAGTAAACCAACAATGCAGCCAGCCTTTGTGCGACAGAGGCAATTTAACAGCTCAATGAGGGTAAGTGTTACAAAACATTTTCTTTAGTGAAATTTAATTAACGCAATAACAATGTTCAAAAAGGTACAAATCACTGGGGGACAGCAGGCTTGTCTCCACTTCCTCACATCTGTTCTGGACTGCTAGGATAA
The DNA here is from genome assembly GCA_024760905.1 of Plotosus lineatus. NCBI lineage: Eukaryota > Metazoa > Chordata > Actinopteri > Siluriformes > Plotosidae > Plotosus > Plotosus lineatus. Next base: position 57,464,152 of record CM045732.1, read on the forward strand.
TTAAAAGCAATGGTTCACCTATAAATGAAAAACTAAACGTATCATTTATTCTGAATGATTGTGTTGTAGACTGGTAATACAAATGTTTACACGTTAAGAGATCCCTGTACCTTAAAAAGCATGATACACCACATAAATCCTTAACATGTGATTACTGACTAGATGCTTCTCACTAGGCTATAATTATAAATCTATGTCACTATTTTGACCGATGTCCACATAAAAAGACATTTATCAACATTCAAAAATTAGCTTTTTCTTAGCATTTCATTGTAAGTAAATTATTGCGTATTATCAATATGCCTTTTCACTAAAATTTACAGACAGATAACATAATAAAAAATGGTTTGCCAAAGGAAATACAGGGATCCCTCGCTACTTCACGCTTTAATTCATGTAGCTTCAGTGCATTTCGTTTTTTTTTTTTGTAATATTCATTCATTAAGAAAAATACCACAAAAACAAGGCCGATTATGCAACCACCCCCACCCCCCAAAAAAACAACACTAAACAAACACAAAACAAAAACGAACCCAAAACCTCCCATCAAAAGTAGTTACATTTTTGTGAGACGCGCATCTGTGTGTGTGCATGCGAGTGCGTCTGTATGTGTGTGTATTTATATTTTATTTACGTCTTATGCATTATTTTTTATGTTTAATTGTTATTATAAGCATTTATAGCATCGAATATGTAGTTATTGATATTATATACACATATACATGTACATACAGACGCTCCCCGACTTACGTTCATCCGTCTTACGTTTTTTCGATTTTACGTTTTTTCCCCTAAAAATAAAGTCAAATTTTGAGTTTAGACGTACCTACGTAGTATGCTGACGTAATGACGCAATGACGCTGCATTCATTGTTTACAAACTACAGACTGAGTGTGTGTACACACACACACACACATATATATATATATATATATATATATATATATATATATATATATATATATATATATATATATATATATATATATATATATATATATCAGTTATATATCGTGTTACCCTTGTGTTAAGAAGTCATCTCTGTGATCTTTGTGTTTACACTGTTTTGCGGACTTTTGTAACCCAAAGCAAATATAATTGGTCAGAAGTGTAAGCCTACTAGCATGGGTGCAAGTCTATTACACAGAGATGAATTAACTATCTGCTCAGATCGGCACCATGCATACTCTATCATGCATACTCAGTTAAGCAAAGAGAGTTGTAAAATGAAAACCCAAATCCACAAATTACAGAACAATTACAGATATTTATTATCTTTTAGCAGAATCCTAAGAGTGTATACTTATTTTTATATTAATATTGTTCTTTGTATGCATCTTTTGAATAAAGTTTACTTACTTACACAAAAGAAAGAGCTGTCCGCTTTGCTGGGATTTACATCAGTGCAGGCTGTGTTCTAAACGAGTTCAACGGCACCCTTGTGCACTTGAAAGACCGGAAGTCTGTATAACCCTCAGCAAGAACACTACTTTTTGCAAGTACACTACTTTCGGTATTGAGCGCTTCACATATTGTAAGCGTTGATTGACTGTTTTAAGCTTCATGTAAAGTAACTCGGTATAAATAACTGACTTATTTGAAATTAATTTTGATATTATTTGATATATTTGATATTATTTTACAATGTTATTTTTATAATAATTAATTTAGGGGTGTTTTATGAGATACGGTAATGGTATTTATGGATGTATACTACAGTATGAGCGTCATACGTCATACATCACTGTGACAACTTACGTTCACTTTCAACTTACGTTCGGCCGTCTGGAACCAATTAAAAACGTAAGTCGGGGAGCATCTGTATACGTCAGTCAGGGAGGGTTGGGGGGGGTTGATCCTACTTCACGGAATTTGGTGGTCACGGGGTTGGATCTCAGTCCCAATTAACCACGGAAAGTGAGGGATCCCTATATAGATTTTGCTGAAAATTCAGCATCATACAGCAAATCTGAGACAATAGATTGCTTCAGTATATTCTACACAAAAAGAAAATTTGTTTAGAGTTTTGGTATATTCTACATAAAAATAACAAAAAAGAAACAAAAATGGAATTTTCACAGTTTATTTTTACATTTTTTAAACAATTAAACATGTTTTTATAGAGGCAGGTTAGGTGAGCTCTGTGCACAGAGCACAAGCGTTGTGTAGCTAACATCTAATTAAGCTCATTAACAAGAGATTTAGTAAATATTACACAAAGGCATAAGTAAACCGCACTACTTAACTGTGTATTTTTTATTCATTAAAAGATTTAGTATATGCTACATGCAAATACAAGAAAAGCAAACAAAAATGAGATTTGTATTGTAATGTTGTTCATATTTAAATCATGACAACTGTGATGCTACCAGCTCAAAGTAAGCATTCAAGTGACTTTGCTTGGTGGTAGCGGTGTCCTTTACTACATAATAAATGAAGATTATGGACTTATGGTTTGTTTTTGTTTCATTGGTAAAAGTGTATTGTATTATTTGTTGATCAGTCATTGTTTTAACCTGAAAATACTCAAGAATAAACTTAAGATTTATGTTGATGCAGTCATCATAATATATTATCAAATAAAATATAAAATAAAATTAGAACAAATGATACAATAAAAATACAATTCAAGCATAATCGTGGTTAAACTCAAAATAATAAGTGGAATGTTCAGTGTAATATTCAGAATATAATTACTAAAAAATAATATTCCAAATACATTCACAATACAGCATAAAATATGGACTACTTCTTAACTGTTTATGCGAGTTGAGTACAAGGAAATTCCAGACCAAGGCTCCAGTTTAAGGCTGAGCTCTGTTTCAGACATTCTAAACCTTATAAGGTTCCTAGACACCTGTACAAAATATATAACATTAAGCACCAGCTTGAGATTTCTTTCAGAAGAAAGAAAGGCACTCACCCCTGTTCTCTGAACCTCAATAAAGACGGCTCTCTGGAAGGCTCTTTCCCAGAGTGCCAGCTCTGAACCCAGCTCCACACTGAAGCAGTAGCTTTGCCCATGACCCACCAAGACACTAAAGCTGAACCCCTCGCTGTCCCGCAGCTCACAGTCCTGCTGCAGGCCCACGCACAGCTTTGGTTGAATCCAGCAATCCTCAGCAATCCACAGCTATAGAGAGAAACGCAGCCAACTCATTATACACTACTTGTTTATTTAAGGTGACCCTGCTTCTCACAAGCAGAACAGCCATTAGCACATACTGCTACTGGCATAAAATGCGAATAATAAAAATAGAATTTTACCTTATGAACCTTGAAGAGAACCTCACAGAGGTTAAAGGTGGCCTCAGCTTGAGCCCAGTCTGACGTATCTGCCTGAGGGGGAAGAAAGTAAGAAAGTCATACTTGGTAGAGAGAAAGAAAACTGCACCGTGTGCTTAGCAGTTACAGTTTTAAAACCACTGTTGGTATTCTGTGGAAATGTAGCTCAGCAAATTTTATGTGCAAATTTGCATATTTGTTTAATATCCTTCTGCAAGACCCACAGAGCTGAAACACTTACTTACATAACAATTTATTCTGAGTGTGTACCAAGAGCTGAACCGACACTGATATACAGATTTATCATATAAAATAAATAAACCGTTTTCACGATATAAGATCTATGCATATATTTATCATCTATGTCAGTGTTAATAATAAATCTATTCAATAGTGTAATTATTTACAAAGACAAAGTATTGTGATTGCATTACTGTAGCAAAGAGTTTTTAGAACTCAGATAAACAGAAAAGCAATGCAAGCATGCATTTCAGTGGAGGAAATGAAATGATAAAACATTTGTCACAAATAACTTGTGTAATATTATAAGTGGTGGTAATAGCTTTTCTTCTGTACAATCCATTAAAACTAATGGACTCATTATGTATGACGATGAAGGATGTACTGATATCCGCATAAGACCAGAGCTGCCAAAAGATGTTTATGGAAGGAACATAGCCAAGCACATGACTGACTGCCCAATCCCTTTGACATAAAAGTGTCCTTGGGTGGGGTTGTGCTCTTTATGATTTATAATTGGTGTAGAAACTGTTTGGTCTTTTACATCACAGAGATATGGACTTACAGGCGGGCCCCTGAGAATGTAGAGAGAAGAGCCTTTCAATGCCAGGAACTTGTAGCTTTGAACCTGGTTGGCAATGCTCCTGTGAAGGTGCTCACTCACCCAACCCATATGGATGACCTGCACAGAAAAAAATCATGGGCAGGAAAATCAATTTTCCACAAACTGCAGAGAGAGTTTCACACACTGAGCCCCACACACACCATTGGCTTTAAGTGAATGAAAATGGGTTGCTTCCATATATATATGTACAAACACACACACACACACACACACACACACACACACACACACACACACACACACACACACACAATATACATATACATATAAACACACACAAACACACACACACACACACACGGGGATCCCTTGCTACTTCGCGCTTCAATTCATGTGGCTTCAGTGCATCACGTTGATTTTTTTTTTTTTTTTTTAAATACAGTATTCAAAGCTGTCAGCGTGTTTCTGTCCCTTGCTAAAGGGTTGTGACAGGAAGGGCATCTGACATAAAAACCTCTGCTAAATCAAATGTGCGAATCAGATGATTCGCTGTGGTGACTCCCGAGAAAGGGAAAAAGCCGAAAGGAAAAGAGGAGTTTTCATCGAATTAAAAAAAAAAAAAAAGGAAATGAAGGAAGAATAGGGGGGGGGGGGAGTTAAGGAAAATGCTACAAAAACAAGCCCAATTATGCAAAAAAAAACAAAAAACAAAAATAAAAACCCATAAACAAACACAAAACAAAAAACACCTCAAAACCTCCCATCACAACCAGTTAATTTTTGTGATGTGCGCATCTGCATGCATGTGCACTCACGCATCTGTATGTGTGTGTATTTATATTTTATTTACATCTTATGCATTATTTTTGAATGTTTAATTTATTGATATTATATACACATATACCATACATGTATGTATATGTCAGTCGGGGGGGGGGTGATCCAGCTTTGCGGAATTCGGTGGTCGCTTGGGGATCTCGTACATGTATGTATGTGTATGTATGTATATACACGTATACTCACACACACACACACACATATATATATATATATATATATATATATATATATATATATATATATATATATATATATATATATATACATATATAGTTGTGTTCAAAATAACAGTAGTCAGGCATCACTAACCTGATCAATCAGTGAGGAAAATAGGTCATTCTAGACATTGTTCATAAGAATATCCAACCTTGATTAAAGAGTTGATTGGAGAGGGGAAAACATACAAAGAAGTGCATAAAATGAGAGGCTGCCCAGCAAAAATGATCCCAAATGCTTTAAAATGGCAACCAAAACATGAAAGACGTGGAAGAAAGTGAAACGCTACCATTTGATGGATCAAAGAAGAGCCAAAATGGGAAGGACTCAGCCAACAATCAGAACCAGGAAGATCTAAGAAGGTCTAAGGTTACCTGTGAGTCCTGTTATAATTAGAAGGCACCTAAGTGAAGCCAAGCAGTCGGCAACAAGCCCCCACAAAGTCCCACTGTTGAAAAAAAAGACGTGCTGGAGAGGTCACAATGTGCCAAAGAGCACACTGACTGGCCTAAACAGAAACGGCGCAACATTTTGTGAAGTGATGAAAGTAAGATTGTTCTTTTTCAGTCTCGTGGCATGAGACAGTTTGTCAGACAACCCCCAAACACTGAATTCAAGCCACAGTACACAGAAGTCAGAGAAGCCTGGTGGCGCAAGCGTCATGATGTGGGGCTGATTCTCAGACTACGGTGTTGGGCCTATTTATCATATACAACGGATCATGGACCAGTTTGAATACATCAGTATACCTGAAGAGGTCATGCTGCCTTATGCTGAAGAGAAAATGCCCTTGAAATGGGTGTTTCATCAAAACAACAATCCAAAACACACAAGTAAACAAACAACATCTTGGTTCCAGAACAACAAGGTTGAGGTTATGGATCCCCGGACCTTAATCCAAGAGAAAACTTGTGGTGTGACATCAAAAATGCAATTTCTGAGGCAAAACCAAGAAATACAGAAGAACTGGAAAAGGGCTGGAAAAGCTGTTCACAGGTGCCAATAGTTGTCGACTCCATACACACAGATAAACAGCAGCTCTCAGAAACAGTGGTTATACAACTAAATATCAGTTCAGTGATTCAAAGGAAAACTAAATCTGAAACCATTTTTTAGTTTATACAGTGAATGTTTGAGTTTGTAAACAAGAAAGCAGACACTGATATTTTTAACAGGCTAATATTCACTTTTCTTCAATTTCTTTGAAGGAATAACACAAATTTAATATTTTCTTCATGGTTTGATTTAAAATACAATGTGTAGTGTGCATTTGTACGTATGAAAATAAAATCTACTATAAGGATTTTAGACCTTATTCAGGTCCGATTTGAGGGATTGATCAGATTAGTGATGTGTGACTGTTATCATTTTGAACACTTCTCTCTCTCTCTCTCTCTCTCTCTCTCTCTATCTAATATATATATATATATATATGCAGGGATCTCGCATTACTTCGCGCTTCAATTAATGCAGCTTCTGTGCATCGCAGATTTTTTAAAAATAAAAATAAATAAATATTCACTCAATTAAAAAAATAAGTAAATTAAGGAAGAATATGGGGAAAAGTTAAGGAAAATGCCACAAAAACAAGGCCAATTATGCAAAAAAAAAACAACCCTAAACCAACACAAAACAAAAAACAACCCAAAATCTCCCATCAAAACCATCAACTATCCGAGGTCGAAAGTGAAAGTGGAATGAAATTGAAGAACAAATAAAAATGGAATAAAATCTATAGAAAGATATATCATAAGTATAAGTATTAAATTTGATTAAACATTATTCTGAGGTACACTTAATACTAGGCTCCAGCAGTGGGGCGTGGCTGACACGGAGGTCCAGGAAGAGAAGCAGAATGATGCATTTCTGAACTCCAAAACTTTCGAAGAAGAAACAAATTGACTCCAGTATTATAATGAACTGGATAAAAGTGAAACTCTCTGTAAATCTGATCCGCTGTGCTGCGCTTGAGAGGAACCAGGAGTTTAAACACGGGACATAATGATATGGACATATGATTTCAGAGAGAGAGAGAGAGAGAGAGAGAGAGGGAGAGAGAGAGAGAGAGAGAAATTGTATACGGTACAAACTCGTATAGGTTACTGATACAAGGTTTAAACATACATTCCCCTCTAAAGATTTCCTTGTAACGACTTACAAATTCATCTAACTGGCCGGAACCTAATTTGTTTGTAAGCTGGGGAGCGTCTGTACCAACACTGTTGCATCTGTGTGTGCACGCGCATCTGCATGCATGTGTGCGCGCACATATGCATGTGTGCATGCATGTGTGCGCGCACGCGTGTATGTATGAATGTGTCATCTCCTGCAGTTCCATCTGTATGTGTGTGTATTTATATTTTATTTACATCTTATGTTAGTCTTTTATTTCATTTACAGCATTGAATATGTATTTATTGATATTATATACACATATACATGTATTTATACATCAGTGGGAGGGTTAGGGTGAGGGTGATTTTGCAGATGTCGATGGTCGCGTGGGGATGTCAGTCCCAATTAACCGCAGAAAGTGAGGGATCCCTGTGTAAATGTATATATATATATATATATATATATATATATATATATATATATATCCTTCTCAAAAAATTTGCATATTATTTTCATTATTATCATTATTTTCTGGAATGTACTGATAAAAATTAAACTTTCATATGTTTTAGATTCATTGCACACCAACTGAAGTATTTCAGGTCTTTTATTGTTTTAATACTGATGATTTTGGCATACAGCTCATGAAAACCCAAAAATTCCTATCTCAAAAAATTAGCATATCATGTTCAGGTAGTCTAAACGAGCCATTAACCGAATCATCTGAATCAACCAATTAACTCTAAACACCTGCAAAAGATTCCTGAGGCTTTTAAAAACTCCCAGCCTGATTCATTACTCAAAACCGCAATCATGGGTAAGACTGCCGACCTGACTGCTGTCCAGAAGGCCAACATTGACACCATCAAGCAAGAGGTTAAGACACAGAAAGAAATCTCTCAGCGAATAGGCTGTTCCCAGAGTGCTGCATCAAGGCACCTCAGTGGGACGTCTGTGGGAAGGGCCGATTCCAGACCTTGGGGGACCTGTGGAAGCAGTGGATTGGGCTACAGGTGCCGCATTTCCCAGGTCAAGGCACTTTTGAACCAGAAACAGCGGCAGAAGCGCCTGACCTGGGCTACAGAAAAGCAGCACTGGACTGCTGCTCAGTGGTCCAAAGTACTTTTTTCGGATGAAAGCAAATTTTGCACGTCATTCGGAAATCAAGGTGCCAGAGTCTGGAGGAAGACTGGGGAGAAGGAAATGCCAAAATGCCTGAAGTCCAGTGTCAAGTACCCACAGTCAGTGATGGTCTGGGGTGCCATGTCAGCTGCTGGTGTTGGTCCACTGTGTTTTATCAAGGGCAGGGTCAATGCAGCGAGCTATCAGGAGATTTTGGAGCACTTCATGCTCCATCTGCTGAAAATCTTTATGGAGATGAAGATTTCATTTTTCAGCACGACCTGGCACCTGCTCACAGTGCCAAAACCACTGCTAAATGGTTTACTGACCATGGTATTACTTTGCTCAATTGACCTGCCAACTCTCCTGACCTGAACCTCATAGAGAATCTGTGGGATATTGTGAAGAGAAAGTTCAGAGACACCAGACCCAACACTGTGGATGAGCTTAAGGCCGCTATCGAAGCATCCTGGGCCTCAGGCTCATGCCACGCCGCATTGAAGCAGTCATTTCTGCAAAAGGATTCCCGACCAAGTAATGAGTGCATAACTGAACATAATTATTTGAAGCTTGACCTTTTTTGTATTAAAAACACTTTTTTTTATTGGTCAGATGGAATGTGCTAATTTTTTGAGATGGGAATTTTGGGTTTTCATGAGCTGTATGCCAAAATCATCAGTATTAATACAAGAAAAGACCTGAAATATTTCAGTTGGTGCGCAATGAAGCTAAAATATATGAAAGTTTAATTTTTATCAGTACATTACAGAAAATAATGAACTTTATCACAATATGCTAATTTTTTGAGAAGGACAGGATATATATATATACAGTCAGCCCCCGTTTACGAAATTAATCCCTTCCAGCGCCTTTTCCGTAACGTGGGAGGTTCATCAGTAGGGGTCGCATTTTACATGTTAAACGCCTGATTCGTTCCAAAGCTCCAGTCTTTGGACTGGATAAACCCCATAAACCCTTTAAAAGTTATAAAAGTACATCAATTTCGTATAAAATACGTGTTAAAAGTAAAAGAAATTTATTTATTAAACCATTTAAACATTTTATTAACATATTAAACAATTTTATTCACATATTTATGAATTAAACCATTATTAAACATTTTTTATTAACACACACACACACACACACACACACACCTGTCTCTCTCTATCGCTCTCTCTCTCTCTCTCACACACACACACACACACACAGACACACTTGCGCACTACATGTCTTGTCTTCTTCTTTTCCTTTCGGCTTTTCCCTTCAGGGGTCGCCACAACAAACCATCCGCCTCCATCTCACCTGATCCTCTGTATCTTCTACTCTTACTCCAACTACCTTCATGTCCTCCTTCACCACATCCATAAATCTTCTCTTCTCTATTTCCTCTAGACCTTCTGCCTGGTAGTTCTAACCTTAACATCCTACTACCAATATACACAAGACGTGAAATAGACACAAATCGTATTACGACTGCGCATGTGCGGGGAACAGTTGATCCAAGGGTCACTGATACCAAACTTTATTGCAGCCACTTGCTGTTGTATGGAAACACATCCGAACAACTGCCGATTAAAGTCTGCCTTAAGCTTTAAATTATCGACATGCCAGGTGTGCATTGTGCCGTAGTGATCTGTGGGAACGGCATGTATCATCTCGAGCATTGGAAAAGCTAGTTTGCAGTCTACTTGCCTGGAAATTTTGGACTCACGTGTGTACATGTCTGCTGCCGTTCACGGTATTTACCTTCCTCACCGAGCTGAAGGATCCGGAGGGACGCACACGCTGGATTAAAGCAGTAAATTTAGAATTAAAGTGTTCTTTATTCGAATTCATAGACCCTATAGACTACATTACCTTTTATTTACCTGTTAATTTACCACAAAAATCAGCGATGCCAAATTATATATGTAAATTATTACACATCACAGACTTAGATCTTGAAAATTACTGTTATGTTAATGCAGTGCTTCTCAAATAGTGGGGCGCGCCCCCCCAGGGGGGGCGCGATGGGATGCTGAGGGGGGCGCGTGTGACCCAGGAGAACATGCTTTTTTTTCCGCCGTACTACAAGAAAGTGTAATTGCACATCCACTCCAGTAGTTGGCAGTGGCGCCCTCATTGCACATTGAGCAGGAGCTGAGAGTTGCAGTGTCATGCTTCAAACCTCGCTTTGAGAAGCTGTGAGCTGCAAAACGTGCTCATTGTAGCCATTAATCTTGGCTTCCTCATTTTGAGAAAAAAAAAAAATCAGCACAAATTGTTCTATTTGTTCTTGTTTTGTAGGTTAAAGTGTTTATATATTGTGCTCCTGAGTTAATGTTTCTGAAGTCAATTTGAATTAATTATTTATTGATTTTATTTTCAGCAGCAAATGGTGTGGTAAGTTTGTCAAAATGTAACAAGGATATTATTATTTTTAAATTTAAGGCAAATTGATGCACTTTCTTTTACAGACTAATAAAAAATGTTAAAAGTTATTCTTGTAAGTTGAACTATATCTCTTTCTTTTTGTTTTATTTATGTTAACAAGGATACGATATAATGAAGAGATATATCTGTAACTATATTATAGAAAAAAGTTATAATTTATAGTTGCGGCGGAAAGTGGGTGGTGGGGGGGGCGCGAATTGTTTTCTTCTTGCTAGGGGGGGCGTAACAGAAAATAATTGAGAAGCACTGTGTTAATGTGTAAAATAGACTAACAAGAGCTGTCAGATCTCTCGGTGCAGCTGTAAAACTTGTATTTACCTTCTTTGTAGTCATTATGAAGTTGCGCTAATTGGGGTGCCTGGTCCTTCATTATCAAAATATCCGCTATGTCAGCGTACATACACAGCGGCCACTTTGATAAGGCGTCATTTTCTGTCGTCCAGCCATCTCCAAGTTCCAAGGGCTCGGAAATTGTCACGATTTGCTCATCCACTTCAAAAGTCAACAAGCTGGCATAGTCACGTTGAACTTATTTAGATTCTTCAGCCTTTGACAAAACTATCGGCAGTTTTTGTAACGTCACCGCAAATGCAAGCACAACAAGTTCCTCTTTATGCTCGCGGGAACAACCGGGAAGACCCCTACGTACACAATAAGCCCGAAGGTCGGAAACTTTCCATAAATTAAATGCATCGATAGTGCAGTTCTCATCCACATCAAGGTTTACTTCCGCCACGTTTGGTAGTTGAGATCCCATGATGCCGTGCGCGAGCCGAGATGCGAATTGTGTCTATTCAACGTGCATTCCCTGCTTGACAGATCGGAGGTCCAAACTCAACTTGAACTTGATTCCTGGAGGAATGCGCCAACTCTTATTAAACATTTACTGAATTAAACAACTCAAAAAACTAAACTAAAAACTAAAGAGTTAAGCTTCCTTCTCTCTCTCTCTCCCTCTCTCTAACACACACACACACATACACACACACACGGATGGGAGACACAGCCAATGAGAGAGCAACTCGCACAGCGTGTGAAATTTTGATTGGCACGTTTAAATTTTGAATTTCTTTCCGTAAGAGGGAGTTGTTTTTCGTGTCCTGGGGACGAAAACTTAGGAAAATGTTTTTTGTAACCCGAGATTTTCGTACCCATGGGGTTTTCTAAGTCGGGGGCCGACTGTAAGTATGTCTTCTTTTCCTTTCGGATGTTCCCTTCAGGGGTTGCCACAGCAAATGATCTGCCTCCATCTCTCCCTATCCTCTGCATCTTCTACTCTTACTCCAACGACCTTCATGTCCGCCTTCACCACATCCATAAATCTTCTCTTTGGTCTTCCTCAAGGCCTTCTGCCTGGTAGTTCCAACCTCAGCATCCTACTACCAATATACTCACTATCCCTCCTCTGTACATGTCCAAACCATCTCAATCTAGCCTCTCTGCCTTTGTCTCCAAAACATCTAACATGTGCTGTCCCTCTGATGTACTCATTCCTGATCCTATCCATCCTCGTTACTCTCAAAGAGAACCTCAACATTTTCATCTCTGCTACCTCCAACTCTGACTCCTGTCTTTTTCCCAGGGCCACTGTCCCTAAACCATACATCGCTGGCCTCATCACCGTCTTGTACACTTTTCCCTTCATTCTTGCCGATACTCTCCGATCACACATCACACCGGACACTTTTCTCCAACCATTCCAACCTGCCTCCACACACTTCTTCACCTCTTTTCCACACTCTCCATTGCTCTGGATTGTTGAGCCTAAGTACTTAAAATCCTCCACCTTCTTTATCTCTGCCCCCTGTAACCTCACAGTTCCTCTTGGGTCCTTGTCGTTCACACACATGTATTCTGTCTTACTGAGACTGACCTTCATTCCCCTCCTTTCCAGGGCATACCTCCACCTCTCTAGATTTTCCTCCACTTGTTCTCTGCTCTCACGACAGATCACAATGTCATCTGCAAACATCATAGTCCATGGAGATTCTTGTCATGGAGTGTCCTGCACCACTCTAACATACTTCTCTGCCACTCCAGACTTCCTCATGCAATACCACAGTTCCTCTCTCGGCACCCTGTTATATGCTTTCTCCAGATACATAAAGGCACAATGCAGCTCCTTCTGACCTTCTCTGTACTTCTCTATTAACATCCTCAAGGCAAACACTGCATCTGCGGTGCTCTTTCTTGGTATGAAACCAAACTGTTTTTCACAAATGCTGACCTCTACCCTTAGTCTAGCTTCCGCTTCCACTATTCTTTCCCATAACTTCAATGTATGGCTCATCAACTTTATCCCTCTGTAGTTGCCACAACTCTGCACGCCTCCCTTGTTCTTAAAAATGGGCACAAGCACACTTCTCCATTCCTCCAGCATCTGCTCACTTTCTAAGACCTTGTTGAATATTCTTGTCAGAAAATCTACTGCTACCTCCCCTAGACACTTCCATACCTCAACCGGTATGTCATCAGGACCAACTGCCTTTCCACTCTTCATCCTCTTTAATGCCCTCCTCACTTCACCCTTACTAATCTTTGCTACTTCGTGGTCCTCAACGGTCACCCCTTCTACTCTTTTTTCTCTCTTATTTTCCTCATTCATCAGCTCTTCAAAGTACTCTTTCCATCTTCCCAGCACACTTCTGTCATCAGTCAATACATTTCCCTCTCTGTCCTTTATCATTCTAACTTGCTGCATGTCTTTCCCATCTCTATTTCTCTGCTGTGCTAACCTGTATAAATCATTTTCTCCCTCCTTACTGTCCAACCTATCATACAAGTTATCATACGCCCTCTGTTTGGCCTTTGACACCGCTACCTTCACCTTATGCTGTGTCTCCCTGTACTCCTGTTTACTCTCTTCGGTCTCTTCGGTCCTCTCTGTGTCCCACTTCTTCTTAGCTAACCTCTTCCTTTGTACACACTCCTGCACTTCCTCATTCCCCCACCAAGTTTCCTTATCTACTTTCCTTCCAGAGGACACACCAAGTACTCTCCTACCGGTCTCCCTGATCACATTGGCTGTGGTTGTCAGGTCATCTGGAAGCACTTCCTGACCACCCAAAGCCTGTTTCAACTCCTCCTTGAAGACAACCCGACACTCTTCCTTTTTCAGCTTCCACCACTTTGTCTTCTGCTCTGGCTTTGCCTTTTTCACCTTCCTCACCATCAGCGTCATCCTGCACACCACCATCCTATGCTGTTTCTCTCTCTCTCTATCACACACACACACACACACACACACACACACACACACACACACACACATGGATGGGATGTTTTATTTAAAGCGGAATTACAGTACCTGTTTGAAAGATCAGAGGTCCTCACTGTATTTCCGCTTTAAGGTCTCCTTCTGGTTCTGCGTCATCCCTCCAAGCCAATAGCCAGCAGGGCGTGATGTTGAGAGACAGCCAATGAGAGAGCAACTCGCACATCGTGTGAAATTTTGATTGGCGCGTTTGAATTTTGAATTTCTTTCCGTAAGAGGGGGTTGTTTTCGTATTCTGGGGACGAAAACTGAGGAAAATGTTTTTTGTAACCCGGGATTTTCGTACCCATGGGGTTTTCTAAGTCGGGGGCCGACTGTATGTGTGTGCGTGTGCGTGTGCGTGTGTGTGTATATATATATATATATATATATATATATATATATATATATATATATATATAGGGCAGTGGTGGTCTAGTGGTATAGAGTGCTGGATCGCTGATCCATAGGTTGGGGGTTCGAGTCCCACTCTCCACAAGGTTGTCACTGTACCCCCAGTGCAGCTAACTGGGTTATCAAAGGCGGGCCATGTCTCTCACTGTCTATGGTGAGAGGCATGTAAAAGAACCATTGCTGACTTTCGTAAAGCAGAGGCTGCAAAGTCATCAGTGTGTTTCTGTCCCTTGCCAAAAAAGGGTTGTGACAGGAAGGGCATCCGATGTAAAAACCTCTGCCAAATCAAACGTGCGAGTCAGATGATTCGCTGTAGCGACTACCAAGTAAAAGGGAAAAAGCCGAAAGGAAGACAGACAATATATATATATATATATATATATATATATATATATATATACACACACACACACACACACACAGGGATCTCAGCGAGGTTTAGAAAAAATAGAGAAAACTGGTCCAGAAATAGAGGAAATGAAATATTTCAGCTGGTGGGTTAAAAGGGGCTGCAGGGCCCCTGAAGCTGAAAAAATAGAGGAATTCTGCTAAACAGCGAAGATCTGGGATCCCTAATATTATATAAATTGAATTTTATATATATATATATATATATATATATATATATATATATACACACACATATACACACACATACATACATATATATATATATATATATATATATATATATATATATATATATATATATATAAATATCAGGGATCCCAAGGACTTTTTACGCTTTAATTCATGTGGCTTCAGTGCATCTTAAATATTAATCGAATTTAAAAATAAGAAAATTAAGGAAGAATATGGGAAAAGTTAAGGAAAATGCCACATAACAAGGTCAATTATGCAAAAAAAAAACCAACAAACAAATAAAAAACAAAAAAAACAACCCAAAACCCCCCCATCAAAACTACTTAGAATTTTATGTGAGGTGTGCATCTGAGTTCGTGCACGCGCGCGCATCTGTATGTGTGTGTATTTATATTTTATTTAAATCTATACATTTTTTTTGAATGTTTAATTTTTATTATAAGCATTTATAGTGTTAAATATGTATTTAGTGATATTATACACACATATACATGTACGTATACGTCAGTCAGGTGGGGGTTGATACTACTTCTTGGAATTTGCAGTCACGGATGATCTTGGTCTCAATTAACCACGGAAAGCGAGGGATACCTGTACTTTTACATTTGATAATACTATGCCCTTCACATTTAAAATTATTTATAAAATGGAATGTGGGGTTTCATGGACATTGTATACCCAGTGTAAACTCATGGTTTAATCTTGCTAATTGCTGTTCTGATATTATAAGTTTTAAACCCTATTTTTATGAATGCTAGTAGTGTGATTGTGCACACTTCTTATCTTCAAAAACATGTAGAATATAGTGAATACACAAAGAATGAATAGAAAAATACTACAATAAAGGCATACCTGATCATCAGGAGAATAGAACTTGTTTGTAGTTTTAATCTGAAAAAAAAAATTATATATATAAATATATATATATATATATATATATATATATATATATATATATATATATATATATATAATTTATATATTCATATGACTATGAATTACTTGTTATTTAATTCACAACACTGTTATTCAAATTAATGTAACTCAGCAGTGTGTATACTGTACTAAAATTCATAAACTACAACAGAAAATATGATTATGTAGTAACGTACACATGTTTATAACATATAAACGCACACAGGGTTGGTTCTCTGATTTTCTATAATAGCAGATTTTACAATAATACCAGCTGTTAGGTTTATATAAAGGATTTTGTGCTATTATATATTTTAATTAAAAAAATACGAAACCAATCAATAGGATTTGCAGGCAGATGCTCCTCATTACTAAGGAGAATAATAAATGAAAGCTTGTGAGAAAACAACTATAACAGATGTGAAATGGACTGGTCACATAAACATCCCTCCACATTAAACGTAAGTAAACATGGTTAGAAAGGATGTTGATTAATACAGTCAGAATTGTAATCACTGGCTAAAAACCTTCACCGTAAAATGAAACAAAAAAACTCTGGGATGAGTGTAATTCTGTTGTGCATCATGCTACATCAAAATCCTCACTGTAGATTATTTTCCGATAGCAGGAAGTCCATTTTTGTTTTATTCCTTAGTAAACAAGAACGTGGTCTACAGCATATTTGGTGCATAAGTGTTCAGATAATTATTACAAATAAGCTTTATCTTTAAGTGAGCTGAAAAAAGTTAGTAAAGAATTAGAATGGGTGGCACTGTGGCACAGTGGTTATCACATCCACCTCACAGCAAGAAGGTCCAGGGTTCGATTTCCAGCTCGTGCATTTCTGTGTTGAGTTTGCATGTTCTCCCCGTGCTTCTGTGAGTTTCCTCCAGGTACTCCGGTTTCCTCCCACAGTCAAAACATGCACAGTAGGTTACTTCGCCATTCCAAAATACCCCTAGGTATGAGTGTATGAATGGCTGTGTGAGTGTTGGCCCTACGATGGCCTGGCGAGCTGTCCAGGATGTACCCCGCCCTTGCCCAGAGTCAGTTAAGATGGGTGCCAGCCTCCCTGCGACCCTAATTAGGATTAAGCAGTTCAGATAAAGAATGAATTGATGAGTAAGTAGAATACACTTTAATGAAAGAGGTTTGGTAGAAGGCAAGAAAATAATTCATTCATTGATTTAGAGACACAAAGAAATAACTGACAAATCAAGCTTCATACACTCTATTTATGGGTTATAGGTCACCACAATAAAAGTCAGAGTTCCGTTTCCCACTTCAACATACAATCATCACTTAATTGAACATTTAGCAATCAGTGTCTGGATCCATAATTAGCTGATGTAAGGGCAGTAATTGCACGTAAGCCAAGCAGCTGTGTGGCAGTAAATCAGAACATGTTTGAGCTCGTCTATAGAAAAGGCCCACTAGATCAGTGCTCTAATTAACACGCTACACAGGAAATGAGATCATTAAGCAACATTCTTGCTGGATTTTAATTCATAGTTTTGAACACTGCAACAGGGCAAGTCAGGACAAGCACGTAAGATTATGAAAAATGAGGAAGAAAAAAAAGTTTCTATATCACAGAACTGTGAATTATTTCAGGGAATCTTGGCATTTCTGTTGTCTAGTTGCACTAAAAGGGTACCACATGGAACTCACCATGATGTTGAAATTTTGCCCTTTCAGGATTATGGCTCACTTCCTATGTCTAAGGTTCAGCGCAAACAGAATAATGGTCTGCTTTTACCTGTTCTGTCTGCTATCATCAACAATTTTTCTCATCACTGTCCTCTACCCCATGCCAGTGGGTGGAAAACGAGTATTAGCTGTAATTGTTGTGTGTGTGTGTGTGTGTGTGTGTGTGTGTGTGTGTGTGTGTGTGTGTGTGTGTGTGTGTGTGTGTGTGTATATGTCATATTCAACTATCTGTGCTTCCAGTGTCTAATGATATTATCTTCTGGGAAGAACATATTCATGTAGACATTCACTATGCAATAAGTACACCCATGAGTGTTCTGCATTAAATATAATACTCACATACTCCTGGGTCAGCTCATGAATATTGGTTGATATTGCTTGAAGCCAGTCTGTACTTTCTGCTGCAGTGCAAAACTGTAGAACATTGGAGCATGCTCCATTTAAGGTAAATACTTCCAAAGTGTTTGACCTGCTTGGAAGAAAGAAAGAGAGACACAGAGAGGAGGTGAGGCGGGGGATGTCATTATACTGTATATATTTGCTAATACAAACCACCGAAAAGTATATTGGCCTCTGATGAGGTTGTTCCAAATTGTCCCTAGGTGTGATTGTGAATGGCAGTGTGTGAATTGGCCGTGTGATAGACTGGCATGCTGTTCAGGGTGTATTCATCATAGTGCAGATACGGCTTAAATAGGCTCCAGGCGCCACGCAGCCCTAGTAGGAATATATAGTTCGGCAAATGAGAGAGTGACCATGATCGCTACCACAGTAATTATTTTATGCCAAATAAAACTACCAAATTAAACACTATTTGCCATCTAAATAGTTAAAGTAATTACCAAAAAGAGAACATTAATCCGCGATAAATCAAGGTGTAGTCCAATTTCACCCAGTGTCAGCTGAGATAGGCTCCAGCCTTCCTGTGAGCCCATGAGGATTAAGCAGTTCGGGAAAAGAGTGAAAAATAGATATGAGAACATTTCTTAAGAATAAAGCTTTGAGAGGAATAGAAGGATGATGTTACAATTCTTTGATCATACATTTATTATGAGTGCAGTACATTCAGATACGGTGGTTACTTTTTTGTATAAAACTTCGCAATGCTTTAAATAATCTTATTGAACTGGAATGTGTTCATAAAAAGAGGACATTACATGGTGGCCTTGTTATCAGTTGGATCTAATGTGATGGCTTTGACATTTCATTTATGTGTGTTTGCGACCTGGTTGTGATGAATTACTTTTTGATTTAGTGGACCAACTGCTTAATGATGGCTGTCAGTTGTATTCAATAAGAAAGTGAATGACTGCACGTGTAATGGCACAACACATGTGATGGCTGAGCATCTGCATTTATCACAATGGTCAATAACTAAAAGAATGAACTCTCAAAAGTAAGATATGCACTGGTTATATTAATTAATATTCCTCTGGGTTTTCTGGCGTCCATCAACTCCCTATGTCAGTACTTTGCATTATTATCTCCTCAAGTGCATGAATATACACCACAGTGAGTCTAAACAGTAGAAAATAGCTATGGAACAAGAATTAATTAATGAATGAATAAATGAATGAATGAATGAAGAAAGGGAAGTAAATAAGCTTGTTTGCAATTTGTCATTAGATAATGATTTCTTCTGTGCATTTTGCTTTTTTGGAGCATTTTCAAGAAAACAATGCATTACACATTATCCTGACAAAGTAAAGCAAGATACTGAAGGTCACAGACAAAATATCATGAATATTAACAAAAATTATTTTTCTATTATGGTATGCACCCTAGTTGGGTGTCGTGAGTACATTCCGTTGCTTAGCAACTCAAAATCATTAATTCTGTCTCTACTTCAAATAATTCTCAATCCTTTCCACTTTCCTCCAAAGTCCTGGCATTAGACAAACGATATGCACGTAATAAAGTGTTATAGAGAAAACATACTGCCAATGTGTGTTCAGTGCATTCTAAATAATAAATACACAAGAGAGTTTCAGAGTTTCAGCGTCATTATAAGTCAAGTAAATGTTTAGTAGCATTCTCCAAAACCATGGCACAATAGAAAAGATAAGAAGTGAAAGGTATGGTGAACAATTATATGATGTCTGTAGTCCATGATCTATTAGAAACCAGGAAAAGCTCTGTGTTCATTATTAAAACATACAATTGTCTCCATCTACAAAATTACAGGAATACAGAAGAATGATTGGTCATTCAGAAATAGGAGTTAATGCACAGCATGGGTTGTTATGTAAATTATTTGAGCAGTGGTCTTTTTGTCTAAAAAAAAAAATGAGCCTGTTTTGGAAGAACAATACAAAAGAAGATATTTATTTCAGTACAGTAGGCCCTAGTTCTGGCCCTTCCCGGGGATCAAGAAAATCCGCAAGTTATCTGATATTACATGCGCTAAAATATGCTTCTTAAACACATTCTATGGACGATCTTACTCATTAATACAGTAATAATGCAGTAAAATGAAGTAATGATTGAGTCAAAATTTTAATTTTGTACTCTGATAATATTTATTAATAAATAAAGCACAAAGGCTCCTTACCAGAAGCTAGAGAAGATGCAGGGCATTTGAGTGATATCAAAGGGCTTAAATTATAATTAAAAAAACACACAAAAAAATACTTTGCAATTCAAGCAACCACATTGATAACTTGTGCGCGAAAGAGAAAAAAAAAGAGGTATATCCATCATCTGCAACCAATCAGCAGGATGGAGAAACAAAAGCTCTCAGCCATTGGCTAAATTTGAATCACGTGCCAGATACTTCCGGGTTTGTTGCCCATCCACAAGTACGCGGGGGCGCGAGTGCTGAACTGCAAATGGTCAAGGGCCTACTGCATTTGTTCTTCTGGGAATTAAAATATATACTTATTTAATTTAAAATGCTTTAATGGCGTGCCAGGAGGACCAACACAAGCACAAGTTTCAAACTTTACACAGAATTGCCCTCGCCGAGCCTAGGATTCAAACCCACTACATTCTGAGTATGAGGCAAACATGATACCCAATACTACATACACCACACTGCCTGTTTTCTGGGTGCTAAACTATTTCTATTGTTTATGAAGTTGAAGTGACTTTGCATGTTTAATCTCATAACATACACCAATACTATAATATATTAAAACTTCTTCTTATTGATTTTTCGTAAATTAGACTGATATTCATATTTTCTACTGAAAATTGTTGTTCGATGTCCTATAATTGAAAGGAATACAGGTCATGAGTACAGTAAAATGATTATCTGCTTGGTCTGGTTCTGATAAAAATTGTCTGGAGAATGTAACGTTCCGCTTGAACTAGCAGGAGGCTGCAGTCAAGTCTTCTGAAACCAAGAAACTGTCTGTGTGAGTGACAGAGCACAATAAAAAACCCATTATTCAGGAAAAGTGCATTTTTATTGGTCTTTGGGATGCATTGTGAAACGGCTCTAACAGAGAAATGAACGACAGAATGGGTGGAAACAAATAGGATAGGAACGACTGTGGGAATGTATGAGAACTCAGGTTAAAAGAACAATAATGTCAACTCTGCAGGGAGCCTCAGAAAGAGGTTTTGAAATGATAAAAATCAACAAATCTTTCTTTCTGGCGATATATCAACGTTTAGAGACGTTACTGTATATTAAAATTTAAGCCAAACCTTGCTGTAAAATGTAAATTATATCCATTATATAGTTGAAAACTAATCACCAACCAAATTCAACAGACCTGATCAATGTTACTGAGTAGCCTGATTATGTGTAGCAAGTGTGTTAGATTTGAATTTTGTATAAAAAATAAAAATAAAATAAAAAAGTATAGTTTGAAAACAGCGTTGCTGATTAGTATCCATAATACATGTAGGATAAAATGTCCTCTTCAAAATCATACCTCACAATAATGAACAGTAGTTGGCATGGTGGCGTAGTGGTTAGCACGTCCGCCTCATAGGAAGAAGGCCGGGCTTGAGTGTTTCGGTGTGGAGTTTGCATGTTCTCCCTGTGCTTGCGTGGGTTTCATTTGGATACTCGGGTTTCCTCCCACAGTCCAATAACATACACAGTAGGCTAATTGGCTGTTCCAAAGGTGACAAGGTGTGAGTGTGAATGGTTGTGTGAGTGTTAGCCTGCAATGGGCTGGAAAGTTGCCCAGGTGTACCTTGCCAAGTCGGCTGAGATGGGCCCCAACCTCCACCCGATGCAAGTTTATGTGTAGATAAATGATTAATAATGGTTATATATGCTCGTTTACATACAAGTTTGTGAAGCCCTCAAGTCAATGTAATTTCAAACTAACAACTTGGTATCAAACAGTCTCAAAGCAAATAAATAAGAGATGACATTTGAAGTGAGTGAGTTTTAAATTAAATTACTTTGCGATAACAATATAAATATACTCAAAGGCATCAGTACCAATTATAAATGGAGCATACATTTCATATTCTGACATTACGGTCTTAAAATTTTAATGCCATCATTTTTAAATATTTATTTTTCTGCTTAATTGGCTGGAAGTTCAACTTCAGTAGAAAAAATATTTTGTTTTCCTACAGTCCAACAGCAGTCTATCAAACTTAGAGCCACTTCTTCCTAA
Organism: Plotosus lineatus; assembly: GCA_024760905.1. Classification (NCBI taxonomy): domain Eukaryota; kingdom Metazoa; phylum Chordata; class Actinopteri; order Siluriformes; family Plotosidae; genus Plotosus; species Plotosus lineatus. The sequence continues at coordinate 57,486,449 of CM045732.1, forward strand.
ACCTCAGTGTCCCTTTTATCTGTGATCTGCATCAGTGACCTTTTCAGACACAGCATGCCGCTGCATAGATATTGGATTTAACACACGCTCACTTAGATGAAAAAAATGCCTGCAAAATCAACAAACCAGTCAGGTAGTGCCACACATTGGATCTGGAATTGCATCACAACGGATTACCGCACCTTAATTTATCGCTTCCAGCTTTGTGTTTAGATACTCGAGCCATGGATAGTGGGAGGGAGACTGCGTCCAGCCAGCGTTTCTCATACTTTGGTTCATTAGCCAAGGGCGAGGAGGGTGAAGACGGCGCCTAGATAGAATAAATGAAAGAAAAAAGAAATGAAAAAACAAAAAAACAGGCAAAAGGATGAGCGGTTCATCTTAAACCCTCTTCAGTGCACTTTGATCACTGCAAAACAACAACTGGGTTGCACGCTTCAATAATAACATCGAAGCTGCGTGCTGCCTCCAGATAATAAACCTTGCCTTGTTTCCGTACCAACATCGTAGCGTATTTACTCAATGAGAACATTTTGACACCTTGAAAAGCACGGAAGTGCTTTATATATTTACTGAAAATATGTAAATACCATGATACCTCTGAATCATTTCAAGATAAATAAAAGAGAAAAAAGATTCGATTTTTTTTTTCATGTCCACAATTTAAACAGCTTTCAGCTATAAAAGCACCTCTGACAACATCCCAGCCGAGGCCTAGGGCCAGGACGAATTCAAGATTTGTGCTAAAAGCTCTTTAATTAACGGCTTCATAAGGATAGACAAAACAGCTGTAATATACATCATGTCATGTTGATTTGTATGCTTTTCATATTTTTTTGTTTTTTGCCTGGTTCACTTCAATGCAATAAATCTGTTTTCCTTTCGACGTTTTTCTTAAGACCACCAATAAATTGTGGCCCTGTGCAGAGCTCCCGCATTTTAACATGTCTCAGAAGTGGATATTGTCTAGTCCTCAAAGCATTACTTTCACAGAGCACAATTATCTGCTTCAAACCTAAATCACAGAGGACAAAAGAGGACTGTAGGGCTGCTCTCAAGTTGAAGTTCTGTACTTGGAAAGCATTTATAGCAGAAGGAAAACAAGTTTGTCTTCTCAGAATACTGGATTACAACGTAGTAACATTTTTCATTAACTACAATAAATTATACAGTATAGAATTAATGTGGAAATAAAGCAGATTGTTATTGAAGACAAAGAAGTAACAAGCAACAGCAAGAAATTATAATTTAAAAAAGTACTAAGAATTAAGATACACAGTAAACAGTGTCCGATCAGGTACACCCTGGTCGAGTTTTTAAAACTATTATTTTCACAAGCATCTTGGCGCGCCTGCCACAAATCTGCAGAATTTGCCTGTCACTTTTCCTTCTGGACTCTGAGAAAATCGGTGTGTTTTTCTTTTGCACAGTGATGCATATAATGACGATTGGTTCTTGAAGTGTAAAGGATAACCTCGCTGTTTTTAATCTATTTTCATGAATTGCAATGTTGCAAGTCCCTAAAATGCATCTACAAACCAAATACTGCCTGATGTTTTACTGCTAGATTTGAGTGCAGAGAATGTGTACAGTGATGACCTGTGCTACAAAAATATGACATTCTCCTGTGGCGGAAAAATACTGATTGTACATAAACTGCATTATTTTTGGTAGATTATGCATATACATACATATTTTATATATATATATATATATATATATATATATACACACACACACACACACACACACACACACACACACACACACACACACACACACACACACACAGTGGTACCTCACCTTACGATAGTCCCAGCAAATGAAAAATCCAGGTAACGAACATTTTCCAAAAGTTTTTGTCTCTGTATACAAAACAAGTTCTCCTTACGAAACACACCAAACGCGCCATGCAAACATGCCATTCAAACATTAAAACACGCTATTCAAACATTCAAACAATGCACGAGCTGCTTTCCCATTGACTATCTCCCAACATCCCGCCCCGCTGGCCTCCCATTGGCTATTATGGAGCTGCATCTCCCATAATGCTTTTCATGTCAAGGATAGTTACTGTTGTTTCATGAGTTTTTTGACTGAGGCTTTTAACCTTCCATAAACATTTGTAAGATTATAGTTCTTCTTAGAAGAGATGGTCAACACACACACACACACACACACACACACACACACACACACACACACACACACACACACACACACATACACATACACAAATACACACGCGCGTGCGCGCGTATGATTCCCGGTGCGAGTAAAAAGAAGAAGTGGGCTCGTGGCATGCGGTTGAGTGATATCGCAAAGGAATATGGCCAAACCCATTTACCATCGGTCCGATACTGAAGCAGAAGGCCTTAAAAGATATGCGTTTATAATTGTTCAAGGGTTTAGGGGGTAGTATTGGGGGCCTTGAACGAATCACGAGTTTTACATGTAAAATGCGGTTCAATTTACGAAAAATCCAGGTTAAGAAAAATGCTCTGGAATGGATTAATTTCATAAGGTGAGGTACCACTGTATACACACACACACACACACACACACACACATATATATATATATATATATATATATATACACACACACACAAGTTGTGTGTAGTTTAAAATCATACAACAGAAAAAAAATGTTATTCTTCTACATAGTGCATTTCCACTAGGGCCAAATATAAACATTGATAAAGAATGTAGACTTGATGCAGTTATACCTGCATGTAACATCTCCGCAGTTATTTCATCACATTACATTTATGAGAACTGTCCAAGTGAATTCCAATACTGGTAATCACGTCAAAAGTTTTGCCAATTATGCATGTCTTAGGCACTTTTTCAAGCAAGATACACTGTTGACACACATAAAGCTGGATAATTAAACCTGATTTGACTTTCATGTCGCACCGTGCTAAAGTCCGAGATGACAAGGAATAAAATATAGTCACCATGTCAAGATGAATTATGGTGACAAAGTGCCTGCTCTTTAGCATGGAGTAAATCCCAGCACCACTGACACCGTTGTCCTTCAATATCAGGCTGCCTGCCATAGCACTAGATATTTCTGCGGCATTGGGAGATGCAACACTAATTATTGGAAGGCATGTAAATGAATCAGCGCTCATCCCCGGGTGCTACGAAAGCAAAACAGTGTCAATCAACTCAATGTCAGAGGAGCATACAAGGAATGACAAGCTCTGCGAATTCTAATCACCTGCAGGGAAGGAGGGATCAAGACTAAAGCAGGATTAACAATACGCTCATTTGGAAAACACTTCTGTTGACTCAGCAATTAGACAACCACAGCTTGTGTTTTATACATCCATCGCTGAATACAAAACTAGAGCTAACAAGTGAGAGGAAAAGGAACAGCATCAATAGAAAATGCATTTGAATCTTTACTCATCGTCTTTGCTACCTGGATACAATGACAGTTTAATCATAGAGTAGCTCAGCTGTGCCGTTTTTTTTTTAAGTATTTGCCTTCTATGAAAGTAAAAACAAGAAATAAGCCAGCCATCCATCCATTCTTATTTGTCTGACACATTTCATCCAAATGGCTTCATTAAAACACACATCCTCATTCTTTTAAAGGACACCCATACAGTACCTCTAAAAAACAGTGCAGGTGAGTGAGCTGATTAATACATTTTCAATATATTCAGTTGTGTGTTTCTACTCATGTGGATAAATCTCTTAGTGCTTTAAGACTCTGAGTCATGTCGGCATGACATATTCACCTTCTCATGACAGTGTCAGTTTGGTAACAAGCTGTTTGATGAGCCGTCACACATCTACTCTTCCCTATAGGAACGCCATCACAACAATCCTTACGGCCTGCTGTTGATGTTTTATTACATTGGGCATTTGTCTTATTCCATTTAATAAACAAGGATGAAATGAACTTACATGGTTAGGACACAGATATAACATTAATATGTGATATAATGGAATGGATGGGGCATCTGGTCTCACAGCTAGAGTCTCATGGAGTTGGTGGATTATAGTCTGCAAAGATACTGTACATTGTGCTAATTCTTTTTTGCATCTCAGGAAGCCATCACATTCATACCTCTCAACAATGGGGAGATTCATGCACGGAATGCCAAAGCAGCTCATGATGTTAAAAACTATTTAGTAAATCCTTAGAAATAGAAAATATAATAGAATGTGCTAAAATAGCAGTGGTGACTCATTTGATTGTACATGAAATACATGGTATATTCAGTTATTTATGTGGTATTATGTTTATGTGATACTGTAAAGCAATGGTCTGCACACTGACATAAAAGGAAAAGATTGCTATTGCCGTTGCAATAATGGTTAATAGGAGAAAAATACTGAAATGATCACAAAAATAAAGGATAATGATCAAGTTCCCTGTAAACTCCAGCAAAAATTCAGTGTCATATTAATGAGAGATGCAGTTACGCAATGCAGCTATACGGTGTAGTCACGCTGATTTGTGGCAGAGACATGGCTCAGCTAGTTAGTCATCTACAAAATGACAAGCAAAATGACTCTGACAAGGATATTATCAGAACCATATTAGAACTTATTTTGTTTTCACAGTGTACAGACAAAGGCTAAACAGAGAAAAAAAAAAGTTGCGGCATATGTTAGTTTATTAAGAAAAAAACTCATCCCCAATGGCACCTCTATCCGCGGCTAGTTGAACACCACTGTGGGTAATGAAGGAAACCATTAAGTAAACAGAAAACAGGTGAACATTATAGCTTTCGTTATATTCAATTAACCTAAAGATGATATTATAATTCTGGCTTAAAATGCAAGATGCACAGGGTGTATTTTTTTCTCTTCTTTTTATTCCTTGTTTACAGTGTGTCATTTATGCAACTTTCCACAATTGTCAATCTTTTTATCACGCTGACAGGAAATGCACTTACTGTGTTGCTTAAATTCCCATTTAGATGTAAACCACTGTCAAAAAGTGGCGAGGATGCTCTGCTACTCTGATCACTGGATGGTCCTGGAGAGCCTGGAAAAAAAAAAAAAAAATTGCAGACTAATTACAATGCAGTGTATAATCGCAGTGCTTGTGTGTATTATCTACATTTACCAATGTAATCAATCATGATTAGTAAAGCCAGCAACTGAACCAGTAAATCTAAACAAATGGACCTATTTACTATAATGCAAAAAAAGTAAAACTATTCTCGCATCTTATCTTTTTCTCAGCTTAAATAACTCTGACAGATGAGTTGAAGCTGTAGATGAATACGGTTTGATACGGCAGTAAATCCAGTAGCAGTACTACATTTCCTTTAAGGGTCTTGGCTCTGCAGCAGCTTAGAGCAGTCGAAACCCCCTACAGAGTTTGAGAATGCTCGTGAAGATGCGCAGTGCGAACTCACCTAATGGGAGCTTTAAAAAGGCTGGTGCCTCCCTGAGGTACCTCACAGTGATTGTAACTTCATTTCCAGCAGTTCGCAAGAGATGAACCTGACCAGAGAAAAAAAAGAAGGTGAAAGACGAGGAGGAGAGAAAAGAGGCAGTGAGAGCACTGTGGGAGATGGAGATAGAGAACAATATCCTCTCAACACTGCAAGACAGTCGACATAATAAAAAGCTGACATGGTTAAAGGGAATGTATAAAATTCGAAGGCCCCCATTGAACTGGCTTTAAAGGGGCATTTGAATTAACATATTTATTAAATGCAAAATGCAAATGTATAATGGATTTCAGTATGACCTTATTGAATGATTACAGTTTTCTGTAACTCCTCCACTCAGTTTCTGTATGATCTGAGAGGCCAGTTAACCGCTGCGCAGACATGTAATTACCCCTGCAGTCTCTGCTAGCTTCTCATTGCATCATCCACTATGCACATCACTTAAAAACTACCGTCCGAATCTCTGAAAAGCCTGTGTTCAAGTAATTCACACTACTCTCTTTCATCTAAACAACTGTATAATGCTCTTCGGAGTGCACCAATACAGTTTGTCTTCTTTAGAAAACCTTCTAAAAGTCTTTCATCAAAACCAGTAACACAGAAATGACTAAATCTTGTCAAGTCAAATTTTTCAGTCTATGATTAATAAGGAGTGGTTTGTGGAAAGATTTCTACAAAGGACTCACCCCAAAGCATGCTGACTATAAAGTCATTCGTTTTCTGAACCGCTTAATTGGAGTCACGGGGAAGCTGGAGCCCATCTCAGCCGTCTCTGGGCGAGGGTGGGTGCACCCTGGACAGCTCACTAGGCCATCACAGGGCCAACACTCGCACAACCATTCATACTCGCACTCACATCCAGGACTGATTTGAAACAGCCAATTAACGGAATTTTTTGGACTGTGGGAGGAAGCCCACACAAGCAAGAAGAAAACGTGCAAACTCCGCACAGAAACGCATGCACTGGGAATCGAACCCAGGACCTCCTTGCTGTAAGACGACTGTACTAACCACTCTACCACAGTGCCGCCACTATAAAGTCATGGTTTTGGCACTTGAAGCTTTAATAACATTGCTAAGGTATATCTTGGTGAGCTCTCAAGGCATTATAGCAGCATCCCGACCACTTTGCACAGCTGATGCAGTCTTACTGCTAATCCCCGGGATCACTTACAACCTGGTGGAAAGGCTTTTTTCTTCTGCATCTCCTAATAGTCTGGAAAAGTGTTTTACAGAATACAAGAAATCCAAGGTCTCTGTATTTTTATTAAATAAATGTTTCCACATGCCAATGATTTCTATTTAGATTTACTGATTACTATTTCTACAATTCCACCATTTAGTTTGATGTTCAATAATTTGCCCATCCCTCCATTGGCGATACCACTATCTGTCATGGTTGTGGCTGAGGGGCAAGTTACACCCTGAACAGGTCACTAATCTTTTGCAAAGCTAACACAGACATGAACAACCATTCACAGATCCGGGCAATTTAGAGAAGCCACTTGACCTAATCCACATATCCTTCAGCACCCAAGGAATCCCAAGCAAGAATGGGCAGAATATACAGGTTCTGTTCAGTACATTCCCAGATGGCCATGTGGTTAAAACCCAGAGCCTTCTTGTTGAGTGCTTTGTCATAAATATACTGTAGCTTCGTGAGCCATTTTTGAAAGGCTTTTTAAGTCCTTCCTTATGAAAGCAAAATGAATCCATGATGAATGAACATGGGTTTGATTTCATATATTGAATTACAACTATTCTGTTGATATGATGTAAAAGGATTCTTTCGCGATATATAAATCTTTCTTTCTATCCAGCCATCCATCTTCCTTAAATGATTTGTTCAGCTCCGAGTGTTTGCTATATATTTATATATTTGGGTTTTCATATCATCTTTTAATAATCTAGGGATAAGTCAGTGACACTGCACAGTGGGTAATATGTGTATCCACCCATCTGTAATATGCAATCTTTACAGTAGTTCATGCATTCTGACATCTTTCCAAAGTCACAGACAGTTACAATGCCATTCTAAGCCATGAATCCTGTCCTTCTTTTCTTGCAAGCTGTTTTCTAGTTCTATTTTCTCCAAGATGTGTTTCTGCTTCTTCAGGTTTTTCACTCTGGGCTGTCTGCCTGTATTAAGATTTATGGATTTGCTTGCATTTTGATTCTAGCTATGGAAGTGTATCCAGGATTTTGGGCTTTGCACTTACTTATTTGTCTCCTCTGACTCTCCTGTGTTACACAATCATTGTTTTGTGAAGAAAAATGAAAAGTGAGAGCAATCTGGGCACATTTTTTTCTATAAATTGGCAAGTACTGAGCCAAACCTTCAAATTAAATGCAACTTTAAGCACCCTTCAGTTCCCACTCATAATCTTTGATTGAGTGACTGAGGCTATGCTAGGTTAAAAGTATGTGGACATCTTATTGTCATCTCCATATGTGCTTTTTGATCATCCCATTCCAGATTTGAATCCCCCCTCTGTTATAATAATCTCCACTCCCCCAGGAAGGCTTTACACAAGATTTGCAGCATGCCATTGGGGATTTGCTCATTCAACCACAAGAGCAGTAGTGAGATCAGGCACAGATGTCTGCCGAGACTGCCTAGCACGCAGTACGCATTCTAACTCTCAACAAAGTTTAGTAGGGGTGCAATCAGGGCTTTGTTCAGGCCGCTCAAGTTGTCATAAGGCATCGTGAAAATTGGTGTACAATCAATGGTCCTTAACCGAGCAGTATATACCATCATACATTGCTTCTCCTTCTGAAGGGAGGCAAGACATGAATTCATCAGTTATAATACGAAATTAATGATGTAAGACACAAAATATGAAAAATAAAGTTACAATGCAATAAACCAGATTGGTCCAAATCTTAAATCTGACTCAATAAAAAATGGAGTGGCAGAGTTTCATAAGTAGAGTCCACCAGCTCAGTTGATATTGATGTGTCACATTTTAATTGTGCAAGAGAATTGGATAATTTAACAGTGCTGAGGAGTCGTGTCTGAAAGCATTTTAGAACTCTATCATTGAGTTCACTATATAGCAGTGCTTCTCAAATAGTGGGATGCGCCCCCCCCTTGGGACAGACCAGGGGGAGCATGGAGTGATGTGGGGGTGATTGCTTTTCTGAAATAGTGTACAAGAATTAAGTGTAATTGTACCTCCACTCCACTAGTTAGCAGTGGTGCTCTCATTGTCGCTCTATGGTGTAGCGGTTTTTCGCACGAGCAAATGATATAAAGTGCAGTAAACAACCCCACAAGAAACAACACGGAAAAATTTCGAACAGGAACGAAGAGAAAGGTGGAGAGAAACGGAGATATTAAGACATATGTAAGTTGAATGAGTGTAAATAAGGATGTATTTTTTTATTATTATTTCAGGCACATTGGTGCACTTTAAATTTTTTCCATTACAGATTAAAAAACAATGTTAATAAAGTTTTTCTTTCTTGTAAGTTGAACTATATTTATTTCCTTTTTGTTTTTAATGTTAATAAAAATACAAAGTTATGCAGAGGTTACTACTAATTTTATAGACAAATAATACTATTTATAGTCGCTCGTGGGGTGGTGGTGGTGGTGGTGGTGGGGTCTAAATGTTTTTTCTTCTTAGAAGAGGCGCCATAGAAAATAATTGAGAAGCACTGCTATATAGTCATCTGCAGTTGATTCCCTATAAAGTTAACAGGGCTTATTTTTTGAGTGAGCAATTTCAGACACAGGGTGTCTCCATGAATCTCACTTTTGTGCACAGAGACAGTGTCATGTTGGAACTGGTTTGGGCCTTTAAGTTTTAGTAATTCCTAATATTACAGCAAATAATTAATTAATCATTTAAAGGCAATTGAGTGCCTCCCACTTGTTGGCAACAATTTGAAGAAGGTCCACATATAGCTGTAAAGACCAACTGTCCACATTTGTCTAGCCACATAGTGTATACACACATGGAAAAATCCATTTTTGTAATAGTTTAACATCTTATTCAGCTGTTGAACCAACACAAATCTCCAAAATAGCACACCAAAGCACAGGTTCAGCAAAAACCCAGGAAATGTACTGAAGAAATGAACACCATTCCTCTAAAAGGTCATTACCTTCATCAGTGTTTTAATGACAGTGATAGAGAGCACTAACTAAAAATTTAATCCAAAATCTCGTAAAGGTGTACAAAAGGGGATAGGATCTAGTGACTGTGAATGCCATAGCATATGTTTTACCTCCTTTTCATCCTCAGTAAAACCATCAGTAACTTCTCACACCACTACTCAGAGCAGGATAGAACAAAGATGATAGACAGAATATCTCTGAATTGATTTTCTCTAACTCTTTAAGCAGAAAAATGAACCCAAACCATGACAGTAAATTGCCTCCTGCAGTATAACAGAGCCACTAGACTGAACTTTAATTTGTCGCCTGTCTGTACATCTGAATGACGAGCAATTTATTTACAACATAAGAGCATCTTTTATGGATTTCCTCAAGCTTAGTATATTCACAGTTTAGAATCTCCGACTGTCTCTTATTACCATACCATCACACTTAATAATCAAGCCTTAATCCTTCAAATTTTAGTGGTCAGAGAGATTATTAGAGCTGAAACAGCTTGGATTTCTTAGTGCGTGATTTCTGAGAGTATCATTAATCATTTCTTATAACGTCCTGAATGCAAAAAGAAAGGCCAGCTGTTTCGAGTGAGAAACAGTGAGGGGAAGGTCGGAGGGGGGGCTTCTTAAAGGAGATTTGAACTAGCTTTGTAATGGCCAGAATGGAAAAGATAAACATTTATAATGTATTAAAACATAGTGAAGAAACCGGGGATAAGCACCGGCCTGATGAGCCGCTAGGCTCGGGTGTAAAAACCCAAACAGTCAATCAATCAAATCACTCAAAACATAGTGGGGCCAATGGTGTAGTGGTTAGGGAGCTGTGCTCATATTCAGGAGGTTATGAGTTCGAATCCCACTGAGACCCTCACTGTGCTAAGACCCCAGGGCAAGGTCTCGACCACAAGTGTGCCTCTGTTCACCCAGCAGTATAAATGGGTACCAGTAAAAATATACTGGGAAGGTAACCTGCGATGGACTAGCGTCCCATCCAGGAGGAGTTGAACTCCTGGTTGCTTCACGTTACAGAAACCGGGGATAAGCACCAGCCTGGTGAGCCACTAGGCTCGGGTGTAAAAACCCAACAGACTTTACCTTACCACCATATATTAAAAGACTGCACACAGTCCAATCAGAAAGATCTGATTAAAGCTCAATCACTACCTTTTCAACACCACCAAGAGAAATAATGACACTGATGAGTGAATACTTACAACTTCTTCATGTGTGCACTTTTCCACATTGATGCCATTGATCTGCATGAGAGAAATAAGTCTGCATTTAAAAATTTCCAGAAATTTTGATTTTATTGATAAGTTTTCTCAATTACATTCATTCTTTATGTATAGTGAAGTACCAGTTGTTCCACGTTTCCTTCTAGCACCTATAAAATGTCTAACACTGTGTTTTGTTTCCCTTGGTTTTTTTTCATAAATTCCTTTTTTTATTATGATCAGGGCTGATTTATAATTCTATGAGCTTACATCTGTGAGTAAATTATATATTATATAAATTATAAATGCAATGTATGGCTATCCACATAGGTGTCTACCATCCCATAACATGCGCTTGTAAAGGGAATGGTGCACGAACCAAAGCAGGATTCACACAAAAGAGTGAAAAAAAAAAATTCACACAAAAGAGAGAAAATGTGAAGCGTGGTGCCAGGTCTGCCCTGTTTGTGTGGGTTTCTCCTGAGTTCTTCGGTTTCTACAGTCCTAAAGACATTAAGCTAATTGGCTGATCGAAATTGCCCTTAGGTGTGGATGGGAGTGTGAATGGTTGTGTATGTGTGTTGCTCTACAGTGGTCTGGCAAGTTGTCCAGGGAGTACTCCCTACCGCCACCATGTGTGGTCTGAGGCGGTCACAGTTTCCCCACAACCCTAGTAGAATTAAACAGTTCAGCAAGTGAGTGATGTGAAACAGATAAAAAAAAAACAACCAGGAGAGTCTGTTTCACGTCTGTCTGTCACTCCCTCACCTCCCTCCCTCCCTCATTTACTCGTTTCATGGAACAAGTAGATTTGTTGGGAATGCCACACTACATGCCAGTTACCCATAATCCAACTTTCTAGATTGAGAAGCAGACATTCAAATGTGATTCAAATTTTGTAAAATCATTTTGTAGAGTGGCTTAGCCACTGTGGATGAAGGCGGCGTACACCCTGAACAGCTCGCCAGACCATTACAGTGCTAACATGGACATATACAAATATTCCCAAACGGCGCATTTCAGAACAGCCAATTAGTCTAATGAACTACAATACCTGGAAGAAACCCATATAAGCGCAGTGAGAACATGCAAACTTCACACACAGCAAAGCCCTTACTGGATATGGAGCTTGAACCCAGGACATTCTTGCTGTGAGGTGTCTGTGAGGACATTCTCACCACTGTTCCACCCATATTAATACACCTAAAGTTTTATTTTGTGATTTCCTGAATAATAATTTCATACAATCATTTCTTTTCACCTGTACCTGATGTGTATTTTAAATATGTATATGAATGTTAATGCTCAAAACTTATGTGCAAAAGTGCTGAAGTAACGAATAAGTTTGTCTACACGAAATGTAACCGCTACATCCCATCTATGTGTCTAGGTTTCCCTGAAATAACAGTGATGATGATTTCCTTCCGGCTTTTTCCCTTTATCAGGGGTCGTCACAGCGAATGATTCGCACGTTTTCACGTTCGCACGTTTCACTGAAATAACAGTAAAACTATTGTTAATTGTAGCAAGCTCCATATATCACATCTGACAACATCAATCAGGGTAGCCAAAAAAGCAAACAGGTCCTGGGTATAAATTTAAAGAAGGGTATAACATTTCATGAGATTTCGTCTTTTCCAGTCAGGTTTGTGGTAGTAATTGTGCACTTAAAAAAGTCTCATTACTTTGATTCATCAGATTCATATAATGAGATCAGAGGTTAAACCTGAAGTCGACCTTTAGAAAATGAATCAGAGGAAAACATCATTAGAATGCAGAGAGCACCTTGCTCTGACATGCATCTATGGTCCTGCATTGTGGAGAATAAAAGTAAGCTTGCGGTGGTACCACTAACCTGTAACACAGCATCGCCAATAAACAGCATCCCTGTCTGATCAGCTGCAGGCCAGACACAATGTGCCAAAGGTTAATGGAAACATTAGGATACAATTAGTCATTTTATATGTGATAATGTGATGGAAATGGCAATCAGTCCTGGTGACTGAGCAGTCTGCCAATATAGCCCTTAGCAGAGCGCTAGACAAAAGTGACTTTAATCCAAAATTCATAACACTCTGAAATGTACCTCATTTTTCATCACAAGTGACAAATGTATTTGAGTTTCATTAGCTTTCTGAAATTAAACACATGGCGCCAAACGTTAGACCATGTTTCTGCTCTATATATTCTCAAAAGTCATTAAGAGCAAGTCATTAAAAAGTAGCTTTCAAAAATTCTCAATAGTATTTTGTTTTCAAATGGGAAAATACTGTAATAGCATGTTTATAATATTGTATCTCTGGATATGGTTCTTATGATATGGCTGATCTTTTGCTAGTTATTTCATTTCATTCATTGATATACAGGGATCCCTCACTGCTTCGCGCTTCAATTCATGCGGCTTCAGTGCATCGCTGTTTGTTTTTTTTAAATATTCATCGAATTAAAAAAATAAGGAACTTAAGGAAGAATAGGGGAAAAAGTTAAGTAAAATGGCACAAAAACAAGGCCAATAATGCAAAAAAAAAAAAAAAAAAAAAAAAAGCAACAAAAAAAAACCCTAACCAAACACAAAACAAAAAAACAACCCAAAACCTCCCACCAAAACTACTTACATTTGTGTGAGGTGCACATCTGAGTACGTGCACACGCCCGTGTCTGTATGTGTGAGTATTTATATTCTATTTACATCTTATGCATTATTTTTTAATGTTTAATTGTTATTATAAGCATTTATAGCATTGAATATGTATTTATTGATATTATAGACACATATACATGTACGTATATGTCAGTAGGGGGGGGGGGGGGATTGGGGGAGTGACCCAACTTCGTGGAATTCGGTGATCGTGGGGGGGGGGGTGTCTTGGTCCCAATTAACCGCGGAAAGTGAGGGATCCCTGTATACACTTTCTTTTGAATAGGCACTCTGTGTGGCTCATTCCATCACTCTACGCTTGTCTTCTACTAAGACATAACAATACAGGGTACATAACATGCACCTATTCCCAGTCTAGTATTATGGAACACAGAAATCTTGAGGAATTTACAAGTCATTCACAAGGGCTGGGTAGAAATGCTGTATCAACTTATATTAATGTTGCATTCTTATAGAAAGGCACTTTAATTCAGGGCTGAGAAATCATACATTCCACAATTTGACACGCGCATCTGTATACTCGAGAAAAGCATACCTCCTCTAATTATATGCTTATTAAACAGCCTGCCTCGCGAGATTAGATGTGTTTTGGCTCTAGACAGTAGACTCTATGTAGATTCTAATTGGTGTTGATAGTGGGAGGGTAATGTATAGTAATCACTTCAGCCTTAGCTAGTTTATCAGTACAATAATTGGAAGGGAAGCTCAATAGCATCTTACCTACTTGATCTTTGAAAATCTTCGAAATGACCACAGGCACTTTATGCTCAGCTCCTCCCTGAAATACATAAAACTCCCTCCAGGTAATTTAGTATATCTACCACCCATTGATTAAACAAGATACACTTTATAACCGAGCAAATCACTGAACTCTATTGATACATACAAGTTTCTTGTGGGTGGAAAAATTTATTTTAATCTTTACTAGATCGTTCCCTTTGATCTTCAAAAGAGATTCATGCAGATAACACCACGTGTCATTTATGTTACTATCAATTACTTTTACAAAAAATCTGCAAGACATTACGATAAAGTTTAAAAGGTGAAATAAAAGTATTTCTGTCACACATTAGGCTATTTTCAGGTTGAAATCACAGGACAGTATTAAAGAGGTACATCAAGACATGAGGAACGTTCTCTGTATTCAAAACCAATTTACAGGAGGTGTTTACGTCGATTTTATGGGCAGTCCATTCATTTTATTTAGAAAGCATTCAAATAATCATTGAATGCCCCTTACAAAAACAACCTGTGCTTTTTGTTTACTTATTTATTTTTATTCATTCATTCATTTCCTGAACCGCTTAATCATGATTAAGGTCACAGGGAAGCTGGCGCCCATCTCAGCTGACTCTGGACAAGGGCAGAGTACACCCTGGACAGCTCGCCAGGCCATCGCAGGGCAGAAACACGCTGACAGATATGAGGCACCTCTTGACGAAAGTCAGCAATGGTTCTTTCACAGCCTCTAACCATAGAAGTGAGAGACATAACCGGCTTTTGATAAACCAGTTAGCTGCACACTGGGGGGGGTGAACGACAGCAGTGATGACCGTTGACAGTGAGGCTTGAACCCCCAACCTTGGGGTCGGCAATCCAGCACCTTTTCACTGGACCACCACTGCCTGTCTAATTTTTTTATTTTTGCACAAATTCTGTCTGGTACGACAGAAGAGTCTGACGTATGTTTCTTTAAGGTGGATTTCATAGGTACAGTACATAGTTTCATAGTTTTATTCTCATATAAAATACTGCATCTGTTGTGGAGAAAACTAGTCAGGTCTGAAAGTCAAACTGTAAGACGTTCATACAAAAATGATATGATTGTTGCAAGAAAGAACCTTGTACAATATTCCTGTAATACACTAACACAACATGTTGTGTGTCACACAACACCCATGGGTGTTTAAGGAAGGCCCGTGGGTTTAATAATCTTAGGACTATCGTAAAAGAAACTGAAAGAAACTAACTACATGTCTTTTTGAAGGTTATGTTTGATTTTTAAACACTCAAAGGAAATGAGCGTATCCACCCTCTTCCACATACATGAAGTCACAGATCCTCACAAGTGTCACTGTAATTGACAGAGGAAAGGAAGCTCTCTCATCACTGATAATTTATCGCAGGATCTCTGAACTCAGGATCTTTCAATCACATGACAACAAATATTCTGTCGGGCCACTTGGCTAAGCAGAATGCATATATATGCTTTATCCATCCCATCCATCCATTTTCTGAACCACTTAATCCTAATTAGGGTCAGGGGAGGCTGGTGCCCCTCTCAGACAATTCTGGGCAAGCGTAGAGTACACCCTGGACAGCTCATCAGGCCATCGCAAGGCAGAAACACACTGACGGCTATGCAGCTACTCTTGCAGAAAATCAGCAATAGTTCTTTTACATGCCTCACACCATAGACAGTTGAGAGACATGGCCGGCCTTTGATATAGCTGGGATGGGGGGGTGGGGGTGGAGACAGACAGTGCCAACCCGTTGAGAGTGGGGCTTGGTATTGGTAATCCAGAACCTAACCATAAGACCACCACTGCACGTATATATTTTATTTAGATCAAAATAAATACATAATGTGGCTCAGACGTTACTATTGCAATGAGATGCTTTTTATATTATGCTATTTGCTTTTAAATTACCATAGCTAGTCATTAAATAAGCAAAAGAAAAATTGTAATAATATCAAAGAATAAAAGCTTAGACAATAAATGATAGATTGTGATTCATGTATTTGAAAGAATTATGTAATTCCATATTAACTAAATAGGGATATGAGGCGTGTCACTCTAAATATATATATATATATATATATATATATATATATATATATATATATATATATATATATATATATATATACACACACACACACACACACACACACACACACACACACACATTTTGACAGGCCTCAAATCACTATTTAGTTAATATGTTTGTTTTATGGTAGTGAAAGGGTCCATAGGATATAGAAGGGTCTAAGGCACAATCAATGACAGTGCTTTATTTTCATGTTTCTCATGGTCTGTACCATTGTATAGAAAAAGGGGTGACAGGTAGCTTAATGATGATGTGTCCCTTAAAGACATGTGAACCAATCAGATTATACCACTTGTATAATAACTAACCATATAAAAAGGCCTGTGTGGGCCAGCAAAAATCAGTCCACCATGAAGGCAGGAAGAACCACTGAAGAAACCGCTGTTTGAAAATTATAAATGTAAAATAAATAAATAAAATGATATACATATAACTGAACTGGGAAGAAGGAGGGGCACGTTTAGTCTGTCGTTTGTAAACAATGGACGCAGCGTCATTACGTCATTGCATCATTACATCAGCGTACTACATAGGTACATCTAAACTCAAAATTTGACTTTTTTGGAGAAAAAAAAACGTAAAAGCGAAAAAATGTAAAACGGATGAACGTAAATCGGGGAGCGTCTGTACTGTATATTGCGTAAGCATATGTTAATAGACTAAACTTTCGACTACTTCAAGAACAACCATAAATCTACAATAGAGACTGGAACTTCGTTACAACTCAATACCAACAAGATCACATCTGGCATCTAAATTGGACCACCACCCTGCTAGGAATTCAATGTGGACATAAACTGTAAGCTTACGCTCATTTTTATATCGTATAGTAGAGCTCCACCTGGACTTTAACTGGGGAAATAATATATTTTTTTTTTGTCTGTATGATCTATGTACGTATGACATGTATATACATATAGGAGAAATATACATGTATGTAGCATACAAATTACAGTCTTAATTGTCTGATTTCACAACCAACATTTAAAAAAATTCATACTTTCAGACCTCAGCACTTTTGATCACATTTTGAGTGTTGGATTTGGGACATAACAGGACCATAACAGTATCTGTCTATCATATATATATATATATATATATATATATATATATATATATATATACATACATACATACCTGTGGATATGGATATATATATATATATATATATATATATATATATATATAAATAAAAGGACTTGACAAAGACCTCTATTGAAACTTCATTTATCACTACAGATCTGTTTCGAGGGGTGGCGAAACCAGCCTCTCTCTTCAGATCTGTAATCACCTGAAGAGAGAGGCTGGTTTCGCCACCCCTCGAAACAGATCTGTAGTGATAAATGAAGTTTCAATAGAAGTCTTTGTCCTGTCCTTTTATTTTTATTTGCTCTACGAAAAAGTATTGAGCACTCTCTTACGGAAGGATCTACTCAGAAAATTATATATATATATATATATATATACAATGTGTGTATGTGTGTGTGTGTGTGTGTGTGTGTGTGTGTGTGTGTGTGTAAAATCAGAATGTAGACATTACTTACTTTGATACTTAGACCCAGACCTCCAGTTGCCTGTCTCTGGAGTACAACAGTTCTGTGCTTTTAAAAAAGGGGGAATTTAGTTGGTAGGATTATAAAATCAATATAATTATCAAAGAGTCATGTTTAAAAAAGATCACACATTCCTGATCACACTCTAAGCCTAATAATACTTTGGGAGCATTTTCATCCCATCCAAATTCACGTCTACAATGAAAAGAAACAATTCTACTTCTAGCTGCGCAGTGTAACATACTCAAGACATAGCAGGACACTAGTAGGACTATTTTGTACATAGTGTGTAACTAATGTAAGACAGGTGTATGTGATCCATTTTTTTTTAAATGCATCCCATAATAATAAATATACAGGACCTTATTATCAGTCCATGCCACCTATTGTATATAGTACAACAACAGCATTGTGAAGGTGGTAAGAAAAACTGCAGTGCAGAGCTAAACAAAACTAGACAGATTATGGGACCATAAACCATCAGAAGTGGCAGCAAATGTTGTTTTCGAATAATAATGGATGTGCACAGAGATTACAACATATTACAGCACTGATACAAATTCGTGTTTTGTTTTTTTTTTGTATTTAATATAATTATATTATAAATAATATATAAATATTGTATTACAGTATATATTACTCTTATTTCTTTCAATCAGCTTACATAGACACTGAGGCAGACTAAGCCAACTGGTGTGAGCCATGCTTACAGAAGTACACATTAAAATATGCCACTTGAAGATATTATTATTATTATTATTATTATTATTAATAATAATAATAATAATAATAACTCATCTCATGCCTCTCCTTCAGCTGATCCTCTGTAATATGTCAGTAACACAACCATCCTCACATTAAACTCCACTTGTCCTGCTTACAGTGTTAAAAAAGATGAAATGCTGCCTTAGGAATCTTGCTCTTAGTAATCATCTAAAGCAGCTCAAGCGTCTGCGAAATTAAATCTTTTTTGTGCAGTTCAAGGTCTCAGTACTTACATTTAAGTGATGTGCACCACCGCCTATGCAGACCACATCCTGTTTCTGTATGGTCAATAGCTCTTTAGTTAACTTTAAACGGATGTCATAGGTATTACTGCTCTTTTCTTCATACAAAAGGGCAAGTCCAGTTTTTGTCTGTAAACAGAAAGGAAGAAAAGATTTCATTGAACTATTTTACAGAAGTCAGCATCACTCTATAAATGTACACCGGTAACTTTAAAAAGTGGATTTGTTCCACTCCTTAAACCTATTTACAACATTCTAAATTGTTTTAGTCTAAATAGTTTCTGATCTAATGGGTTTCAGCATCACTACGCTATCTATTACCTTTCAAATACAAAGGAAATTAAGCAGTCAGAACGTCCCGGTCGAGTATGAAATGCATTTTAATTTAGAACAGCATTGGAAGAAACGTTTTGGGAAAAAAAAAAAAAAAAAAAAAAAAAACTTCTGATGAGCATCAACTTTCAAGGGATGAATTAAATACAAAATATTATTAAAAACATGCTTTCGGGTTTGTACTTCTTAATGATAAACAGTGCAAAGGACAGATAGCATAAAGGTTTTCAGTTAATTTAGTTTGACTTAAATTAATCCCGAGTGCACATTAATGTAATCGGTAAACTGAAAAATATTCCTCAATGCATGAGAAAAAAAATAAACAGGTCTGTACTCAAGAAAATAGATTCTCTTTCATTAACCTATAATATTTTTAAGGTTGAATTTAGTAATTACAGTATTAAAAGCCAAGGGACTCTTACATATAGAGAAAAGGGATGTCTGGTATTGATTTCTTTTTCTTACTTAAGTTACTGTACAAAGACCTGTGTTGTAAATATAAGATGTTTGCAAGGTGTTTTCAGTACACAGGAATGGATTTTTCATTAATTCACATTCATTCATTCATTCATTCATACAGGCGCCCATCTCAGCCAACTCTAAGCGATTGCAGTGTCAGTAGTGACAACCGTTGACAGTGGGGCTTGAATCCGCAACCTTGGGAAAATAATCCAGCACCTTACCACCAGGCCATCACTGCCCTGCATGAACTGGCATATCATGTACATATTTTCAGACCTACAGTACGTGAGGGTGACATTAACAACCCTACAATTACACTGTCCTGGCCTAGTTCTCTGACTGGCACCAGGGCTGTTTCTCCCAAGAGATGTGTACATTTAGGTTGAGTGCCTTCACCTCTAACTCCAGAGACACAACATAATTAATCACATTTTTGAATAAGAGTCTGACTGTTTGAGAATATTGATGGATCATGCAGTGTGGGGTCTGCAGCAGACTGCATTGGTCTCAGCATAACTAAGCCGGAAGTACGTTACTGCATGATTCTCTAATGATAAACTACAAGTTCCCTTCTGCCCTGCTGCCCTACATGCACCTATCATAACGTATACCTCCATTTCACTGGACTACGGCATGCAAGGATCGTGTAGCGGAAAGGCACATAACGCAGTCTACGAAGGAGCTTCAGCATTTTTACACGGAAAATGGGTGAAAATCCTATGGAAAAGTGTAAAATCTGACACTCTCGGAATGTTCACAGCAAGTGCGGGACAGGTACGGCAAAGTACGCCAAAGTGAACGTACGGAACACTCACGGAATTTTTTTCCGTGAACGTACTTTCGAACATGTTCAAAAGCACATAGACGGAATATTTTGGCCTGCCGGAAGCATACGGAAGTGGAGGAAGACTTCAGAAATAACTACAGAATCACACGGAATGACACGGAAGATGAGGGAATAATTGCGGAATGTTTGCAGATGACAACATTTTTGCTTTTGCATGTCTGCCGCGCTCCAGTGAAATAGGGGTATAACAAATGCAGTCTAATTAACAGGCTATATTCAAATAGTAAAACCATCAGAATATTTGGCAAGCAGCAAATGTAGTTTGTGGATGAAACATCTTGCAGTATTTGTCAGGTTTAATCTATCTCTTGTTTCACTAAAAAGTTTACAAAGATGGGGGAAATGCAGAATCAGGGCCCAAGAGGAAACGCTATGCTGTGTTCCCTGTGCTGATGCATAACATGCAATCTATTTTCCAACTAAACATTTTGATAGCTGTGAAATGCAGCATTGAAAGCATGGGAGTTGATGAGGGGTGGATGTGGTAAAATCAACCAAGCGGTAAATGCATGCATCTATTGACATTCTCTGCTCTGCTTTTATCTCCGCAGTCCTGCCTGAGGGTTTCATGTTTTCATTACTACAAAGTAGGAGGTCTGACCTGCTTTTTTTTTAAAAATAAAATAAATAAAAACCAACACAGCACTTTGACTTTTTGCAGGAAAGTTTGCTTCAGGTTCATCAAAAAAGTTCTCTTCCAAAGAGAGAGGAAGAGAATCTGATGGAAAGGTTGCCTCAATTAAAGCATTGCTGCGAAGGAGACTGGAGGTCAGCTGCTGCCTGGAGATCAATTCTGATCATTTTCTACTCCTCCGAGCCTACTTCTCACAAATGCTTGGCCAAGAATATTGCCTTTTTCACAGCAGGGACAGGTGATAAATGGTCAATAGAATATGTACTGTAAGATTAAAAACCCACTGATGGGGAAATATAGTCACAGCTTGAAGTTCATCATAACTGTTCCACCTTTTAAACCAGCATCATCATCATCATCATCATTTTCTTCTGCTTCTTCTGGAGTCAGATCGTGGAGGCAGCAACCTAAGCAATGAAATCCAGACGTCCCTCCCTCACCCCAACCACTTCCTCCAGCTCTTCCGTCAGGGGTGGGGTGGGGCGAGGTGTTCCCAGACAAGCCGAGAGATATAGTCCCTCCAGTGTGTTCTAGGCCGACCCTGAGGTCTCTTCTCGGTTGGATATGCCCGAAACACCACACCAGGGAGGCGTTCAGGAGGCATTCTGACCAGAAGCCCGAGCCACCTCAACTGGCCCCGCTCAATGCAAAGGAGGAGCAGTTCTACTCTGAGCTCACCCGGGATGGTAGAGCTTCTCACCTTATCTCTAAGGGAGAGCCCCGCCACCTGACGAAAGAAGCTCATTTCAGCCGCTTGTAACCATGATCTTGTTCTTTCGGTCACTACCCAAAGCTAGTGACCATAGATGAGGGTTGAAACATAGATCAACTAGTAAATTGAGAGCTTAGCCTTGCGATTCAGCTCCCTCTTCACTACGACAAACCGGTACAGGCTCCACTTTATAGCAGAGGCTGCAGCGATCCGTCTGTCGATCGCCCGCTCCATCCTTCCCTCACTCGTGAACAAACTTATAAAACTTTATTTTTATTTATTTATGTTTTTTTTTTCAGATCAATGATGTCATCTGAAATTGTAAGCTGTGAATTTGTTCAGCCTATCCTGTACAACTGTGTCCTATGCAGCGGTTGCAATTTTACAAGTTGTTAGTCATATAATGGAAAATAACAGAGTTTAGCGAGGAATTTTCCAAGGCTGCGTTTGCAAGACTAGTTACCTGCAAACAATTTGTGCCCCGTAGGAAATTGCATTGAGGCTGGAGGAGTAGTGGTTAGGGTGCTACGCTCATGATCCTGAGATTGTGTGTTAAAATCCCAGATAGCCCCTCACTGTGCTAAGACCCCTGCGCAAGGTCTTAACCACAAGTATGCCTCTGTTCACCCAGCACTATAAATGGGTACCAGTAAAAATATACAATATGCCCTTGACTATTCGCGGTTTTGCACCCATGGTTTGAGTATTCACTGACTGCCGAGCAACTGGCATGTGATTCAAATTCAGCAAATGGCTGTCCTCCTTTCTCCTGATTGGCTGAGCTGATGTCCCGCCCCATTTTCCTCATTCGCGCGCAAGTTGTCAATTTGCCTCTTTTTTTGTGTGTGTTTTAATTACTAATTAACTCTATGATACCACTCAAACGCTATGCGTCTTCTCTGGCAAAGCGATAGAAAACGCTGGATGTCTCTTCTGAAGAAATAAGACTTTCTCCTGAGAAACGATGGTTTTCTCTGAACTGTTGTATTAAAATCTTTTTCAATTATTATTCCAGTACAGTACCTAAGTTCATGTTTATGCGTGAGATTTTATGTCCTGTCGCATGTTTAACAAACGATACCAAAAGGATAAACTTTATTACGGTACTCTTCATGTCCTTTTACATTGAAGTTGGAGTAACGTCTCCAAGATGGCGCTGCCCAGAGGGCGACGTCGTGGAGTTCTCGGAGTCAAATTGTTTCTGTGTTCGTTTTAATTTGTTTTATTTGTTGTTTTGTTTGTTCATGTTTTGCACTATGCTCGTCTACGACCGGTCGACTCTACTACAGCTATAAGATCGGAGTATCTTCGGGCGTGTATAACTAAGCAGAGCTAACATGCTATTAGCAGAGCTTATATGCTATGGTAGGCAGCTCAATGTGAGCCACACCCCAATGAACAATAAGCCCAGGCGGGAATGGGCCGAACGACAACTCCGGCGCTTGGGATTGCAGGGAATGAAGGTCGTGTAGCCGGCTGGTATAATCGCCTCATCGGGTGTACTCTCCTTGAGCCATGTTTCACAGAAACACAGTCCTGTAGATCCTTCTGCGCTGCAATCTAAGCATGAAGCTCGTCCATCTTGTTTCGCAGGGACTAAACATTTTCAAGCAGTACGACCGGAAGTGCTAACCAAGCGCCGGAGAATCTGAGAACTCCGCCTGGGCTTATTGTTAGCATTGAGCACCCATAGCATATAAGCTCAAGATAGAAGTTGTTGCGTGCTTAGTCGCCCGAAGCTGAAGCTACTCATAGCTGTAGTAGGGTCGACCGATCATAGACGAGCATAGTGCAAAACATGAACAAACAAATAAAACAAATTAAAATGAACAAAGAAACAATTTGACTCTAAGAAATCCATGACATCGCCCTCTAGGCAGCGCCATCTTGAAGACGTTACTCTAAGTTCAATGTAAAAGGACATGAAGCGTAATACTGTAAAGTTTATCCTTTTAGTATCATTTATTAAACATGCTACAGAACATAAAATCTCATGCACAAACTTTCTAAGAATTAACTTAGGGACTGTAATGGAATAATAATTGAAAAAGACTTTAAAACGAGTGCTTTACAACAGTATATGCTGTATAATGTTTATATTTTATCATCAATAAAAATAAGAAATTGAAAAAATTGTAAAGTTTTTCTTAATCATTACGACATTTTACTACATTAATACTGTATTAATGAGTAAGACTGTCTATAGAATGTGTTTAAGAAGCATATTTTAGCGCTTTTAATAAATACATAATATTTTAATTCCAGCTGCTCATTCGCGCATGTGACGTGATACATAGGGTTTTACTTCCGGGTACAGAATTCACGGATTATCTCGATTCGCGGGAGGGCTCGGAACCGAACCCCCGCGAATGTCGAGGGCCTACTGTACTGGGAAGGTAACCTGCGATGGACTAGTGTCCCATCCAGGAGGAGTTGAACTTCTGGTCACTTCACGCTACAGAAACCGGGAATAAGTACCAGCCTGATGAGCTGCTCGGCTCAGGTGTAAAAAAAATCCAACAGAAAGTTGTGTCCACTGAATTCAGTGGCAAGCAGGAAGCTAGAGAGGAAACATGCAAGCAAAGCACTGGAGAAGAACTTCCCATCTGCCACAAAACCCCAGAAACGACTTTGAAGCATTGATTGAACAAGTTGTGCCTGGAACAAATCATTTTTACAATTTTACTTAAAACTTGTGCCACCTTAAAAAAAGTGACGCAAGTTACTCCACTGGTGTCAAGTTGTGCCTGGAACAAATCATTCTTACAACGGCAGTTGCACTGGGGTATTTTGTTCTGGAGGTAAAAAGTTAGTCTGGTATAAGTGAGATAGAGATGAGATTTCCTTTTGGCTTTTTCCCTTTTTCAGCGGTCGCCACAGCGAATGATTCGCATGTTTGTGTGCAATACAAAGTGCGTTACAAGTGTCCATATTTATATAAGCAGCTTATTTTTGAACGCAATAGTTCAGGGGTTGGGGGTGTTATTCCAGTCTACTGCTAAAAGGCTGGTCATATTCATTACAACCTAATACTTTGTGAATTATTTCTGCTAAATGGTATTTGGAGCGCAGTAAGTACCTGCATGAAGCTGGAAAATTGAAAGACAAATTGACAATAAAACAAGACCAAATGTAAAAGATTTCCCAAAAGCTTAGTCTTAATGTAAGTTTAACAGAGCTGTCTTTTAAGATATGCTACATTGTTTTCTCTGAAACACGAGTCAAGTTTTGCTTTGCAGAATTCTCAGAGTTGATGTATAGGTAGGTAATTAGTACTGAAGCAGTTTAGAATTTAATACCAACAAGAAACTTTCTTCTTAATTCGTTATATTGAAGACAACAGAAAGCCATCCAGCATTTCTTCCTCGTGTGCATAACCTAATCACATTTCAGCTGCCAGACTCCTGTTGTATTCAAATCATATCCTGATAAAGACAAATGATATGCAAACTTCACATCATTACATGGCATCATCACTGTGTTAATGTCAACCTCTGAAACATATCAAATAAATGTCATCTTAATCACCAACTCTCTCATTTCACTGTTGTTTTTGTTTGTTTGTTTGTTTGTTTGTTTGTCTGTTTTACAAAAGTAAAAACATTGCCAAGAGTCATGGCACAATAAAGCTTTAAATGCATTAGCGCATAATAAAATTTTAAACTGCCTGGTATCACAATAGAAAAAAAAAAACAACAACAACAGCAAGCTGTAGAAAAATGGTGAGGGGGTGAAACCTTTCCATATGGTCAGTAAACTACATCCGATTGATCTCAGGAACAGCAAAAATCATTAACAAGCTTAGGAAGCACTGTGGCATGTCAGCATCTGAAATAATAAAATTAAAATTCACTGAAGATGATCAGACTAACTCGTAACAACACACCAACTGTTCTACTGTTATATTTTGCCAATCTAATCAACCACTGCAACTGGCTCCTCAAGCGGCTTTACTCCAAGTTCTTCCCGGATGGCTGAGTTTTCACCCTGTCTCTGAGGTAGTCCTACCGCCCTGCAAAGGAAGCTCATTTCATCAGCATGCATCCACAATCTTGTTCTTCTACTCACTACCCAAAGCTGATGAACATAGGTGAGAGAAGGAACGTAGATTAACTGCTAAATTGACACTTTTGCCTTTCGACTCCATCACCACAACACACATGCTTTACAGCAGAGGCTGCACTGATCCACCTGTCAATCTCCTGCTCCATCCTTCCCTCTCTTCTGAACAAGACCTCGGAATACTTCAGCTCCTCCAGAGTTCCTGAGGAAGGACCTCCTTTCAGACCTGGAGGGTGGTGCATTCCAAACTTTCCTGGTTGAGGAACATGGCCTCAAACCGGGTGTTGCTGATTTTTATCCTGGCATCGTCAGTAGTGAATTGCTCCAATGAGAGCCAGAGGTCCCAACTTGATGAAGACAACATCATCCGCAATAAGCAAAGACGAGATCCTATGGCCACCAAACCAGGATGCCTCAAACACCTTGGCTGTGCCTACAAATTCTGTCCATAAAATTATGAACGGAACCACAACCAGACAACCTAGGTGGACCCCAACCTTTAGTGAAAACAAATTCATCCTGTTGTTTTCAATGCACATCAAGCTGTGTCTCCAGTGATACAGAGACCAAATGGCACACAGGAATGAGTATGGTACACCATATTCCTGGAGCACCCCCCACAAGATATCCCAAGGGATACCGTCAAAAGCCTTCTCAAAGTCCACAAAGCATATTTGAACAGACAAACTCCCCTGCCCCTTCCAGGATCTTGTAAGGCAGGGGTCGAGAACCTTTTTGAATAAAAGAGCCAAAAATAAACACATATTTTAAAATCTAATCTTCTGAGAGCCATATATATTTACAGACACTCCCCGACTTACGTTTTTAATTGATTCCGGACGACCGAACGCAAGTTGAAAGTGAACGTAAGTTGTTACAGTGACGTATGACATGTGATGTATGACACTCATACTGTACTATAAACCCATAAATACCGTGACCTTATCTCATAAAAACACCCTTAAATCAATTATTATAAACATAACATTGTAAAATAATATCAAATATATTAAATAATATCAACATTAATTTCAAATCAGTCACTTATTTATACCGAGTCACTTTACATGAAGCTTAAAACAGCTAATCAACGTTTACAATATGTGAGGCGCTCAGTACCGAAAGTAGTGTCCTCGCGAAACTAGTGTACTTGCTGTTGGTTATACAGATTCCGGTCTTTCAAGTGCACAAGTGAACTCATTTAGAACAC
Organism: Plotosus lineatus; assembly: GCA_024760905.1. Taxonomy (NCBI): domain Eukaryota; kingdom Metazoa; phylum Chordata; class Actinopteri; order Siluriformes; family Plotosidae; genus Plotosus; species Plotosus lineatus. The sequence goes on from CM045732.1 coordinate 57,513,521, forward strand.
AGCCTGCACTGATGTGAATCCCAGCAAAGCAGAGCATTCTTTCTTTTGTGCAAGTAAGTAAGTAAACTTTATTCAAGAGATGCATACAAAGAACAAGCACAAATCCTAACGAATATTAATATAAAAATAAGTATATACTCTTAGTATTCTGCTAAAAGATAATAAATATCTGTATTTGTTCTGTAATTTGTTGATTCAGGTTTTCATTCATTTTACAACTCTTTGCTTAACTGAGTATGCATGGTAGATTGTGCCGATCTGAGCAGATAGTTAATTCATCTCTGTGTATGAGACTTGCACCAATGCTAGTAGGCTTACACTTCTGACCAACCATATTTGCTTAGGGTTACAGAAGTCCGCAAAACAGTCTCAACACAAAGATTACAGAGACGACGTCTTAACACAAGGGTAACACGCTATATACAGTAACTGATATATACATACACACACAGTCTGTAGTTTGTAAACAATGACTGCAGCATCATTGCTTCATTACGTCAGCATACTACATAGGTATGTCTAAACTCAAAATTTGCATTAAAAAAAAAAAAAAAAGATCTTATATTATATATATATATATATATATATATATATATATATATATATATATATATATATATATATATATATATATATATATATATATATATATATATATATATATATATATATATAGCCCGGCGGCGTAGTGGTTAGCACGTCCGCCTCACAGCAAGAAGGCCCGGGTTCGATTCCCGGCCTGGGCGTTTCTGTGTGGAGTTTGCATGTTCTCCCCGTGCTTGTGCGGGTTTCCTCCGGGTGCTCCGGTTTCCCCCGCAATCCAAAGACGTGCACTGTAGGTTAATTGACCGTAGTTTCTCTCTTGCAGCGGCACTGGAACCCAGTCGTATCGGTACTTGCCTTTCCATTGGATCCTTCCGGTGGCGCCGAGACAGGGGGGGACTTGCTGCTTGGGTAACAGCCTGTCCCTCATTACTCCCTACCCAGGCTCTGCGCACTGCGGAGTATCACCAGTCGGGATACTGGCCAGAGCACAGCCATAGTCCTTCAGGACTGACGGAGGCCTACGCTAATATATATATATTAATACTGAATACAACTAAATGGAAAAAGACCAACAACAATTTGAGAGTATAATAAGACTCTGATTTTATTTTAAACAATATTGTTATAACAAAGTTATTTATTAATAAGAAAAGTACTTTTTACTGCGAATGCGACTTCTGGCGCTGCATGGTTTTGCTGATGGCTTTGTAGTCTGGTTGATACGTGGTGAGGTTCAGCTTCATGCAGGCTTTTAGGCTTCCATCTATTACACTTGACCGCAGGTTGGGCTTGATGTTTTTTACATGTAAGAAGGACTGCTCGCGTGCGCATGTGGAGCCAAACATGGTCAATACGGCACGACTCACATGCTGCAGTGTTTGGTGTGTAACAGGAAGCTCGTCCCAAGTTTTGACAATCAGCTGGTCTGCAGGTTGAAGTTTATCCATGTCTGTCCATTTGTGTTTTGCTTGCCAGCTCTGCTTGGCTTCGTGCAAATGAGAGTAAATAAAAGTAGAGTTTCAAGGTATCGGACCCGCCCACACACTGGAGTACAGAAAGGATTGGCTCTCCACTGCGTGCCACAGCGATAAGTGGCGTTGAAAATAGAAATGCATGATATTTATTTATCTGTTTTTGTTTTAGTTGATGGCTTTTTTCTGTATTTATATTTAAAGGACAGTGAAATTATGTATTCTTTATTCTGTTAATACAGGCTACCTGATTTATCTGAGAGCCAGATGCGGTCATCAAAAGAGCCCCATCTGGCGCGTGAGCCATAGGTTCCCGACCCCTGTTGTAAGGTGTACTGTACTGGTCAAGAGTGCTGCTGCCAGGATGGAAACCACATTGTTCCTCCTGAACCCAAGATACAGCCATCAGGTGGATTCTCCTCTCTAATATCCCTAAATAGACTTTCCTGGGTGGCCTAAGAAGTGTGATTCCATGCATATATATATATATATATATATAATACATTATTATGGTGAACACTTCAGATTATTATTACAGCTTTAAGCACTCAAGGTAGCGCCTCAAGTTCCAAGTAACCCCAACTCAAGTTACTGTTTGCTGGAATTTTGCATGTTTTTTCAGTGAGAGATTCCCCTCCGGTTTCCATCCACCATCCACAATGAAATATACTGACTATGTTCTAGCTGTAACCAAGTGTTTGAATGTGTGTGCGTGCATGGTGTCCCTTTTTCTGCATTATTGTCATAACATTAATAGGCTATTCCCATGCTTTTGGGATTGGAACTACACTAACACTACCCAGTTAAGAAAAAAGTGAATGAATAAATGAATAAACAGATGAATGAATTAATGAAACAAGACAGGAAACTGAATCGTTTATATGAATAATTTGTCAGTGCTTTATCATGAAGTGCCAGCAGTTAGGAAATTCATATATTTTCTTGTAGAAAAAAAAGTGGACAAAATACCCCCTTATAGTTCGTATATAGCTCACAATGTGCAGAACTTACATGCCCATGTATCTGTGATTCAAATGAGTCATGCATACTAATTCTAGACCAGTGTCTGCAAGTACAACCTGAATGCATTGGTTTTGAGACTATTCCACTTTAAATGTAAATTTGTAACCATGATAAACAGATGCAGAACTTAGACCTACTGAATTGTATGCTAAAGTGATTACATTGAATTGTTTTTCGAAAATAACAACAACAAAAATAATAATAATAAATAGTATGCAGTAATCTTCAGATATAGAATTTTATCAGTGAGATGATTTGCTGCTTTTCAAGATTTCTATAATTTAGTTAATTTCACTATAACGGTGTGACTAATGTTAACACAAAAGCAGTCAGCAAGAATTCATGAAGAATTATTCACTGAAGACAAGGTGGATGTTGCCGATTCAGTAGTTCAGCAACATCAACCAAGCGTGCAGCACATAATTGCTTTAGTATATACTACATGTCAACAGGAACCAAAAAAAAATCTTATTATTTATTTTTTCTTTGGTTTACACCATGATAGATGCAGGTGGACTTGAATGCGCGTGTGAGCACATGTTGCTCTAATTCTCTTTGGAAGTTTAAGTATACACAAGGAGAAAATAATGAAACTCAAAACTAAAATTATAATTGTTTACATATTTATAACCATGACACCGGTAAGTCTGGTGCACTTGACACTTCAAGTAGGCTAAAACCTTCCACTTCCTCTATTTCATGAGCCATACCACTTAATCCTCTTTAGGGTCGAGGGGAAGCTGGAGCATCCAAGCCAACCCTTGGTGACGGGGAAGTTAAACCCGAAACAGATGGCAGGCTAATGGCCAAGTATGGATCACAATTATCATCATCTTTTCAAACTCTTCAGACAATTCATTCAAAAATGAAAGTGAACTGTGCTCAGTCAAGGTGTTTTCATGTATACTACGTGATGCAGAAAATAAACTTAGAGGTGATCATACTACGGGTGCAATAGAAAAGCAACAGGCACGAATGGCAAGTCGTAGCTGTCACTTTTTATTCTTAAATTTGTCACACAACATTCACGGCCTGGTTCATGAACTCCTCAAAAAAAAATTTCATATGTTTGAAATTTCCAGAAATGTCGCAAAACGAGTGTCTAATGTTGACAATAGTCTCAAACAGCATGGGGAGTGAGCAGCATCTTCTCTTCCTCCACGATCATGACTGAAGTGCCCCTGAAAAAGGCACCTAACCCCACATGCTCTCTGGGTGCTATAGTATGTGGCAGCTCATTACTCCAAAATGGGTTAAATGCAGAAGCTAAATATCCCTTGCGGGATTAATATTGTATATTATTATATTATACCAAGTTGTCAGTTTGCTCACAAATCATTAGTTTTTCATTTGCAAAGGAAAGCAATATAGTTGAAGACATCAACTCGGAAAGTTTGAAATTTGCTGATATCTGCAATATTCTCTTTATCTTAAATCATTTGTATTTGCATTAAAATGCACAAATAAAAAGTGAATGGTTTGAGAACAAAAAGTGAACAAAAAATGACAGCCATTGCAGGGCAGAAACACGCTGACTGCTACGCAGTCTACTCTTGACAAAAGTTAGCAATGGTTCTTTTGCAGGCTTCTCACCATAGTCAGTAAAAGACATGGCCGGCCTTTGATAACCCAGTTAGCTGCACTGGGGGGGGGGGGACAACAACATTATATTTATAATCCTGAGATAGTGGACCAATCAGATCATGCTATTTCCGAATAGTATACAGTAAAACCTCCGCTGACGAACGCTTAAGCTCACGAACTTTTTGCCTCAAGAACATTAAATTTGTGAGCATATAGTCTCTGCTGACGAACTAGTTTTCGGCGGACGAACCAAACCACGCGGTCGAACAGTGCCACGGTGGCGGCCACGAGAAGTTCACGCACGCTCATGGCGTCACAGTTCATCACCCCCTTTCTTTGAGTGCAGAAGTGGTTTGTGTTTGATAGACATTTTGGACCATATTGAGTGTACTTTTGCTATTATGGGACCGAAAAAGACCCCACCACAGGCGGAGATCATTGAAAAACATGAACGAGGTGTGCGTTTGTGTGACTCAGCGTCCCAGTACCAGTACGCTAAGTCTACCACCATCCTTAAGAACAAGGAAGCTATTAAGGGTGCGTGTGTGGCTAAGGGTGTTTCCAAACAGTAGGCGTTTCCAAACACTCCTTCCAAACAGTAAGTCCCTCCCTCCCTCCTCCTCCCACTCCATTCCATCAAGCCATCAACTACCATCACAAAGGTAAATAAAACCACTTTATTATACAGTACAGTTTATTTCTTTAATTACAATACAATAGCACATTTATTATACATAAAATAAGGTATATTTTTGTGTAGTTTTAAGGCTTATTTAGTAGAAAATTATGTTTTATGGGGACCTGGGAACGGATTATTCTCATTTTAATGGTTTCTTATGGGAAATAAATGTTCGGAAGACGAACTTTTCGCCTCACACACACTTTCTGGGAACCAATTATGTTCGTGAGCAGAGGTATCACTGTATACACTAATATATTTTAATCCACACATAGTAAATCACTCCAATAATGCAGATCCCATGTAGCTTATGCAAATTCAGTTCATACCGTTGCACTATTTGTGACATGTCTCATTTGAATACTTGATTCCTTTTCTTTTTTTTAATTACTGTATTAATCCCATAAGGGAAAATATTTCCTCTGCACCCATCCAAAGTGAGCACACACACACACACACACACACACACACACACACACTTGGAGCAGTGGGCTGGCTCCCACATACATTGGGGGCACCCGGAGAGCACCTGGGGGTTACGTGCCTTGCTCAAGGGCACTTCAACCATTTATGTAAAGGACACGAAGGTGCAGCTACACTTGGGAATCGACCCAGTGACATTTCGATCCCTAGGCTGCTTCTATAATCATTAGGCTATGGCTGCCCCACTTCTGATTTGTTAATTATTGTATTCAGCAGTATGTTATTTCTTTCTAAACAGGCCTTTGCTATGGAATGCATTTTCAGTGAAAGTGATAATGTGTATAATTTATTGGGATATTAGAATTAATAATAGTAACGGCAAGTTCACAGAACTTTTATAATAGACACTCTGCATAATCTAAGGCTAATAATGATAATACACTTTTTTTTTGCATTTTCTGGTGAAGCTTTAATTAAGAAACATTTATTTAACATTTATGGAAAACGGCGCATGAGGGCTTTGTGGTAAATCAGTTTCTTTTTAGCTGTGGTAAAGGCTTCAGGGCAGAAAATGTGGGACACTGTAGTTTAATCTGTAAAATATCAAACTGCAGTTCTGTTTTATTAACTTCAAATAAGAATAAAATAAGGGAATGAGATGAAGAGAGAATGAATATTTATAGCTGTCAAGAGATAAATTACAAGAGGAACTAGCTAATAAATGTAATAATAAACAGATGTATTACAGTATATATGTACGTAATCATTGGCAGCGACCCTGAAGTAGTGTTGCTACCTCACAGGGTATCTTTGTCTGTATGTGATATTGTTGGGCGTCCTCTGGGATCTATGGCTTCACATGCCTTTCCCCATAGACAGTGAAAAACATGGCCAGCCTTTGACAACCAAGTTCGCTGCAATGGGGGAGGGCAGCAGTGACAATCCTGTCATGGTGGTGCTTGAACCCCTGACATTGGGATCAGTATTCCAACATCGTATCACCGAGCCACCAATGCCCTATGCAAATTCTTTGATTTATAAAGTGTAATTTTAGACAAATTAAATCTTTAAGGATCCACAGATTAAAGTCATGATGAAATATTTACACTGGGGCATAATGTCCATGATCTCCCGATTCAAAAAGCATAGTTCTCCAGGATTTATAACCATGCTTGGAGTATGATTGAGTTACAAAAAGAGAGCAGGGTGCATCCAAGAGAGGAAATTTGAAGGAATCATGTCTCCAGGATTATCAAGATCCCCTATGATGGTGCACCAAGGTCTGTTACGCTCTGTTAAGGTCTGTTAAAGTCTGTTAAGCTCTATTTCTCTACTGCTACTGCGCTCTACTTCTGCACTTCCAACGTTCCATTCCATCAAATCGTAATACATCGTATTTATTATGACAAACTTTTTGACTATGAAAAATTTTGGCACAATCAGCACAATTATCACAGATTCACTAAGTTACCTCAAGATTATCACAATTCAACCCCATGACCCACCACACTGTTGATGATTCCGTAAAATAACAGATTGCGGACATTGTGACCCAGTGTAAGCCTAGGGTTAGTCAGCATCTAAATCGGTGAAAAAACAACCGAGTTCAAAATATGATAAATACAGGGATTCCTCGCTACTTCGCGCTTCAATTCATGCGTATTTTTTTTTTTTTTTTTTTAATTCATCGAATTACTAAATAAGGAAAATACAGAAGAAGAGCAGGGAAAAGTTAAGAAAAATGCCACAAAAACAAGGCCAATTATGCAAAAAAAAAAAAAAAAAAAAAAAAACCCTAAACAAACAACAACCCAAAACCTCCCATCAGAACTAGTTACATTCTTGTGAGGTGCGCATCTGCGTGCATGCGCGTCTGTATGTGTGTGCATTTATATTTTATTTACATCTTATGCATTATTTTTAATGTTTAATTGTTGTTAAAAGCATTTAAGGCATTGAATATGTATTCATTGATATTATATACATGTATGTATACCTCATTCGGGGGGGGGGGGGGTTGATCCTACTTTGAGGAATTCAGTGGTTGCGGGGGGGGGGGATCTTGGTCCCAATTAATGTATTGCATAGTGATAAATGATCCCATGTTTAAATTGCTCTTTCATTGACTAATGTGACAATTGTAACTTTTAAATAGATTCAGAGTATTCATTAAGTTTTAGCGTAGAAGGAGGATATTGATAAGTAGTTGTTGGAACTTGTTTGAGGCAAGCATGGGAAGGTGCAGGGGGGGTGTCCCGTCCCGCAGGGGGGTCTGGGGGGGCCACCCCCAGAAAAATTTTTAGGATTCATGTGCTCTGTGATGCATTCTGGGCCCATATTTATGATAAAATCAGACAAGCTAGAAGCAAATAAAACTAAAAGTTTATATTATAAAAATAGTATTTGTTACAAGAATAGTAGACTTACTTCTTAAAGGAAAGTACATAAAACTTCTTATTTGAAAAATCTAATGTTACCTTACTAATATATAACATTTGTGAAATGTGGGAAAAAAATTTGGAAAGAGAAATTCGAGAATTATAATATATCTACAGAATATTTATGTAATAAATGACAAAATCAATGGTTAACTTTTATGCACAAAAGTATAGAATTTAGGAAAGTGAAATAATATTTTTCAGGTATATTTATAGATCTGTACCTAATTTATGAACTCATTATTTTACGTTTTTTCTTGGGTGGGGTGGGGTGGTCCCTTTGGCCCCCTAATACCTGCCACTGACGCAGATTTTCTCTTTGTTCGAAATTAAATGTCTAACAATCTTATTTGCATGCACCCCCCCCCCCCCCCCCCCCCAAATGTGAAATAATCATACTAAGCTGCTAGTGAAACCTCGTACTGTATTAAAACCGTTTTGACACGAAAAAGGCATGGGAATGACTAGGGCTACATTAACAAATAGATCTACATAACGCTTGTGTTCAATGTAGGACCTAACAAGCATTATGTAGGTCTATTTGTTAACGTAGCCCAAGTCAAATACATGGATTTTTGTCACTGTATAGTGTGGCATGAATCCATTAAGAATAAGATTAGGCTAGTTTAGTAGGGGGCTAGTTTTCACTATTCTCGCTCAGTGCAATGAAGAAATAATTTGTGTTCGGACAGGACATAAAACTTTACATATTTCATGAGATACGGGTGTTTCTGAAACAGTGGAATCATCGGTCTTGAGTCGCTTCCACAACGTATTTAATGTTGGTTGTTTAGATCTACTTCGCTTCGGCGCCATGCTTGTCTGTACGACTCACATCAGTTTGGACTATATTTTACCCAGGTTTGTACGACCCGTCACGATCTAAATCTACACAAGAGCACAGGCAAATGGCGGCACGTACATAAAAAGCGCCGCGCTTTTGAATGAGGTAGCATAGTGCTCAATGAATTAGGTAGCATAGTGCATCATGGGATATCAGAAGTGAACCGATTGAGAAATTATCAAAACAAGTGATCGTGTTGTCAAGTACATAGCTTAACAAAGCCATGAAAATGTTGATATTAAAGATTATTATTATATTATTATGTTCTATTATAAAATATACCTGGCGCGAGGTTAATAGTAGCCAGCGCTTCCGCCGGCACTTAATGAAAAATGTGAGATTAATGCATCTGGTACAGTGTATTGGGTTAATAAGAAATAGCAGCAGATGCTTTACACTTTATGTAATCTGACAAATTATAAAATACAGTAAATGGCAAAATAGGGAGGAACAGTTTTGGACTTACTATGCAAGTAAAGTGCTTGTAAGAGACGAGGTAAAACAAGTTATTGAATTTTGTTTTTCTTGCCAGTGCTATGATTCATTAAACTGTTCACAGAAAACTTTTTGGAACCTTTGAGATTATGTTACAGTGCTCGAGGAACACACTTTAAAAAAATGATGGTTTCTTTGAGTGCTTTTCTGCATATTACATTCTGTTGCAATATCAGTACTGCAAAAGCTAATATTGCAAAAGAGATCAACAAACATCATAATAAGCAATCCTAGATGGACTGGTTGATTTTCGAGGGAAATGTTATACTGAGCACAATTTTTGTCAGACTTTCATATATATCCATATCTGCACATCAAAAAAAATTGCATAAATAACTATTAATATACTACACAAGTAATCTGATTGGCTTCCTACTTCGGGTTAATGGATATTGGTACTAGGGCTCACAAAATTTTCGAATTCCAAGCAGACCTTTGGTCAGACTGTCTTAAAATTTATGTATACTGTAAGCCCTTGCCCATTCACGGTTTAGCGATCAAGGCCCCGCATACTCGCGGATTAGCAAACCCGGATGTTACTGGCACGTGATTCAAATTTAGCCCATGGCTGAGAGCTTTTGTTTCTCCCTCCTGCTCATTAGTTGCAGATTATGTGTACAACTCTTTATCTCCTCCGCGCACGTCATCAACGTGATTGCTTGAATTGTGAATTAACATTTTCTAGTATATTTATAATGATTATTGAAGACCCATGATTCAAAATTGTACATGATACAAAATTCATACCGGATCGGTCGAGGCCCGGGTTAACAACGACCGCCATCAGTGCTGTCAACCAACAGGGTGCTGATGGAAATTGGACTACTGTTGGTCGAAGAAGGAGAGGTGGGAGGCGTGTCCGTAGGCAGAGAGAGAAGAGGATATGTGTGAGCCTAAGACTGAGAGTAGGGACTTTGAATGTTGGAACTATGCAAGGAAAAGATAGAGAGCTGGCTGACATGATGCAGAGGAGGAAAGTAGACATACTGTGTGTTCAGGAGACCAGCTGGAAAGGTAGCAAGGCTAGAAGCATAGGAGCAGGGTTTAAGCTGTTTTATCACGGTGTGGATGGGAAGAGAAATGGAGTAGGAGTCATCTTGAAGGAGGAGTTTGCCAGGAATGTTCTAGAAGTGAAAAGAGTGTCAGACAGTGTGATGAGTCTCAAGTTAGAAATTGAAGGCGTGATGGTCAATGTTGTTAGTGCTTATGCCCCACAGGCAGGATGTGAGCTAGAAGAGGAGAGATTCTGGAGTGAGTTAGATGAAGTGATGCAGAGTACCCCCAGAGGTGAAAGAGTGGTCATTGGAGCAGACTTCAATGGACATGTTGGTGCAGGCAACAGAGGGGACGAAAAAGTGATGGGCAGGTTTGGTGTCCAGGACAGGAACACAGAAGGACAGATGTTAGTAGATTTTGCAAAAAGGATGGAAATGGCTGTGGTGAATACTTACTTCAAGAAGAAACAGGAGCATAGGGTGACTTATGAAAGTGGAGGTAACAGCACACAGGTAGACTACATCTTGTGTAGGCAATGTAATTTGAAGGAAGTCAGTGACTGCAAAGTAGTAGTGGGTGAGAGTGTTGCCAAACAGCATAGGATGGTGGTGTGCAGGATGACGCTGATGGTGAGAAAGGTGAAAAAGGCAAAGGCAGAGCAGAAGACAAAGTGTTGGAAGCTGAAAAAGGAAGAGTGTCAGGTTATCTTCAAGGAGGAGTTGAAACAGGCTTTTGGTAGTCAGGAAGTGCTTCCAGATGACTGGACAACCACAGCCAATGTGATTAGGGAGACTGGTAGGAGAGTACTTGGTGTGTTCTCTGGAAGGAAAGTAGATAAGGAAACTTGGTGGTGGAATGAGGAAGTGCACGAGTGTGTACAAAAGAAGAGGTTAGTAAGAAGAAGTGGGACACAGAGAGGACCGAAGAGAGTAAACAGGAGTACAGGGAGACACAGCATAAGGCGAAGGTAGCGGTGTCAAAGGCCAAACAGAGGGCATATGATGACTTGTATGATAGGTTGGACAGTAAGGAGGGAGAAAATGATTTATACAGGTTAGCACAGCAGAGAAATAGAGATGGGAAAGACGTGCAGCAAGTTAGAGTGATAAAGGACAGAGAGGGAAATGTATTGACTGATGACAGAAGTGTGCCGGGAAGATGGAAAGAGTACTTTGAAGAGCTGATGAATGAGGAAAATGAGAGAGAACAAACAAAAAAAAAAAGTGTAGAAGGGGTGACCATTGAGGACCAGGAAGTAGCAAAGATTAGTAAGGGAGAAGTGAGGAGGGCATTGAAGAGGATGAACAGTGGAAAGGCAGTTGGCCCTGATGACATACCAGTTGAGGTATGGAAGTGTCTTGGGGAGGTAGCAGTAGATTTTCTGACAAGAATATTCAACAAGGTCCGAGAGAGTGAGAGGATGCCAGAGGAATGGAGGAGATGCAGTGTTTGCTTTGAGGATGTTAATAGAGAAGTACAGAGACGGTCAGAAGGAGCTGCATTGTGCCTTTGTGGATCTGGAGAAAGCATATGACAGGGTGCCGATGCTGTCGGTGTGACAGAAGAGTTCAAGGTGGAGGTGGGACTGCGTCAAGGGTCAGCTCTCAGCCCCTTCTTGTTTGCTATGGTGATGGACAGACTGACAGACGAGGTTAGACAAGAATCTCCATGGACTATGATGTTTGCAGGTGACGTCGTGATCTGTAGTGAGAGCAGAGAACAAGTGGAGGAAAATCTAGAGAGGTGGAGGTATGCCCTGGAAAGGAGGGGAATGAAGGTTAGTCTCAGTAAGACAGAATACATGTGTGTGAACGACAAGGACCCAAGAGGAACAGTGAGCTTACAGGGGGCAGAGATAAAGGTGGAGGATTTTAAGTACTTAGGCTCAACAATCCAGAGCAATGGAGAGTGTGGGAAAAAAGATGAAGCGCATGCAGGCAGGTTGGAATGGATGGAGAGAAAGTGTCCGGTGCGATGTGTGATAGGAAGGTATCGGCAAGAATGAGGGGGAAAGTGTACAAGACGGTGATGAGGCCAGCGATGTTGTATGGTTTAGAGACAGTGGCCCTGGGGAAAAGACAGGAGGCAGAGTTGGAGGTAGCAGAGATGAAAATGTTGAGGTTCTCTTTGGGAGTAACAAGGATGGATAGGATCAGAAATGAGTACATCAGAGGGACAGCACATGTTAGATGTTTTGGAGACAAAGTCAGAGAGGCTAGATTGAGATGGTTTGGACATGTACAGAGAAGGGATAGTGAGTATATTGGTAGTAGGATGCTGAGGTTGGAACTACCAGGCAAAAGGCCCAGAGGAAGACCAAAGAGAAGATTTATGGATGTAGTGAAGGCGGACATGAAGGTCGTTTGGAGTAAGAGTAGAAGATGCAGAGGATAGGGAGAGATAGAGGCAGATCATTTGCTGTGGCGACCCCTGAAGGGAACAGCCGAAAGGAAAAGAAGAAGATTTAAGCCCTATGATGCCACTCGAACGCCCTGCATCATCTCTAGCTTCTGATAAGGAGCCTAAGCACTTTATTCATTAATAAATATCATCATAGTACAAAATTAAAACTTTTTACTTAATCATTACTACATTTTACTGCATTATTACTGTATTAATGAGTAAGACTGTCTATAGAATGTGTTCAAGAAGCATATTTTAGCGCATGTAATATCATACATAGGGATCGGACTGTACCTGCAAACAAACCCACAAAAACATTGCCCAGAAAATGGTTGTATTGTTATAATAATAAGCACACGCTTGCCAGCAATTAGTTTCACTGCTCATGCAACATCTATCACTTAGCAACAGTAAATAAATCCAATGAAAACCTTATTTCATTAAAGGGGTGCAGCCCTGCAAAGAAAAAAGAGGAGAAGTAAACTAACTGAGCCCAACCCAGAGAGGTTGAAAAACCCCACAGGAGAACGCTGCTCTCTCTCTCTCTCTCTCTCTCTCTCTCTCTCTCATTTCTCTGCAACTCTGACAAAACCCAATGACATCACCCGTCCTTTTAACAAAATACAATTAAACCTTGTTTGTTCAGTGGTCAGTTTTCATCTAAATAGTAATTACGTGCACGCATAATGTGAAATACGGAAAGGAATTTGATTTCACTTGATAAAATCTTGGTATAATTTCTAATCGGGTGATGTTACATTTTGGTAGCCCAAACGCCAAAGTTTATAGTCCCATGATGTCTGGCTTCTCTGTGTCTGGCATGAGTTTTAAATAATTTTATATAGATCACAAAAATCTCGTTTTAGTTTCTTTTTTTTTTGTTTATGTTTCCAGGTGATATATAATAAAACAATTATTCAACTCAGGATCAGTAGATGTCGCTGAATTAAAGAGTATTTAGCAATAACCACCGTTCCCATGTAAAGTAATCGTTAATTGCTATTATTGTTAATTATTCCAAATTGGGGAGCCAATCAGATCAAACTGTTAGCTGTTGTACATACTAAAAATAATTATGTTCAAATAATTTACTGTTTGAACAATTTAAATTGCAAAATAATAGAAAACCCAAGAAAGCTGCACTAATTTTATTGGCCTTATATATTTGAAATGATAATTAGATAAATGTATAAACAGGCTGTAGAGTTAAATAGTTGTTTAAGTATATTAAAAATCTAAACTGATAAACAAACGTTTGAAAGATAACAGTAATAACTTGCGTGCCATGATGTGATCAATATGTGAAAATAAAATGCATATAATCGCTCTGTAAATACAGTATATGCGTTTATATCTTACAGAAAGATAACTCCTGATGTGTTGTCACACATCTGTTCCCAACACATAGCTGTTCCGATTGTTATGAAGAAGAAAGAAGAGAAAAAGAGGTGCTACCACATCACACATGTTTTTCTTATTTCTTATGGAATATTGATTAATATGATACTGTCTTGCAATACCTTCTGGTTTCACTCAGTTATAAAAAAGGCAGCTTTCCCGAACGCAACAGTTTAAAATGTTGCTCATATATGTGTGTGTGTGTGTGTGTGTGTGTGTGTGTGTGTGTGTGTATATATGTGTGTGTGTAATAAAATCTTTAACAAAACTAAATCATTCAATAAATGTCTTCAGGTAGTACAGAGCACGTAAAACTAGTCAGGGTTGGTGGAGAACCGCCTTGGGAAATGTGTCTAATTAGCAAATCTAATCTGAGTGACTGCTAAATAAACATGACATGAAAATAACACATTTCTAAATTCTTCTATCTAAGTTTTCTTGAGCAACAGTATTATGAGCTAATAAATAAATTCATGAATGTCTATTTTAATGCATGAACTTCTCAATACTTTAAAAAGCACACATGCCTTAAACACGGAGGTTTATACACTGAGTAGGACTTTTATCTTTTTTTTTTTTCCCTTGCAGAGGTCAAGGCTGTTCAAATTCTCTATGAAAATCCAATCACATGGATTCGCATGGAAACCTATGCAACATCAATCCTCCTCTCCATGTACAGCTGTCGAGAGAAAAGTGTGAAAAGCCCCCTTAGCATTATTATGCCTCAAGATGAATTGGTCGTTTTGACTTTTTTTGACGTTTCTGACATTTAAATGCTAAAGATCACCTTATTATCACCACTGTCAGAAGGATTATTACCCAATCTATACTCAATGAAAAGGAGCGTTCTCGGTATGCGTGCACTTTAGTCTATCAAAACTTGAGTAAAATAGTATTTTATGTATGAATGAATGTATAATATTAAGCAATTTATTATGAAACAATTGAATAAACATTTACTGAATTGAATTTACCATGGCCATCACTAATAAGAATTTTCAGTGAAAAAATAAATATAAATTCAATCACCTGTATCATACATGTTTTTAATAAAGAAAATCATTACTGTAGTATTGTTTCCTGCTGTATACTGTGAAATTGTAATTAATACAACAGGCAAGTATAACTCCGAAAAAGAAATGTATGAGATGGTGTAAGGAATCGGGATGAGATAGACAATACACTGTCACATCTTATCTCTCCAACGAGGAAAATGAAAATCCAAGCAATCCCACACACACTGCTGTGCTCTGTCTGCTCTGACATGATACAGAGGTGTAAAATTACATATTATCTTATTTATGGACATGACAACACAAAACTAGTCTATTTAATGAAAAAGGATGGAAATGTTGTTTGATTATGAATATTCCAAATACACTGTACAGTTCATTATCTTATATATTTATTGTTTTATATATTTCTTATTTTATACGAGTATGAATTCTGTGGCTCGTTGTTAAACACCCACAGAAGTAGCTGCAGATGCAAATGACAGGCTGATCAAGCAAATACACGATCCCAAAGGAATTATACTGTCGAAACAAACAGGAACTGATTCACCGGTACTTACATCAAACACTTTATATTCATTAATTAAAACTAAACATTCACACTGCCTTAGATTAAGAGGTTACTGAGCTGCAATGAGCGTAGAATAAAACCAGCCGTGCTTCTGTCCAGCACACACGGAGGATATTATTCTCCCTTTAATGCTCCTGAAAACAGATTCACACTCACATCGACGTCGTGTTTAAAATCCCACCTTTAAATCGGTTTATTATCGCCTATCAGCTCTTTAAACATTCCAAAGTTTGCGTTATGGCTTTATTGAAGGACGTGGTGCCAAAAAAGCAGTACTGTTTCTCTTCTGTTTACCCTGCACTTACATCAGCCCCATAAACACACACACACACACACACACACACACACACAATCAGTAGTGCCTGCTGTTCCTGTGTGTATGAGAGAGAGAGAGAATGTGCAAGTGTGTGTGAGAGAGGGAGACAGAAAGTGTGTGTGTGTGTGTTTGTCAGAGAGAGATAGAAAGTGTGTGTGCGTGTGTGTGTGTGTGTGTGTGTGTGCACATGTGTGAGTGAGAGAGAGAGGGAGAGAGACAGAAAGTGTGTGTGTGTGTTGTGGGGGGGAGAGAGAGAGAGAGTGTGTGTGTGTGTTGTGTGGGTGAGAGAGAGAGAGAGTATGTGTGTGTGTGTGTGTGTGTGAGAAAGAGAGTGTGTGTGTGTGTGTGTGTGTGTGTGTGTGTGAGAGAGAGAGAGTGTGTGTGAGAAAGAGAGAGAGAGTGTGTGTGTGTGAGAGAGAGAGAGAAAGAGGGTGTGTGTGTGTGTGTGTGTGTGTGAGAGAGAGAGAGAGAGAGTGTGTGTGTGTGTGTGTGTGAGAGAGAGAGACACAGAGAGAGAGAGAGAGAGAGAGAGAGAGAGAGAGAGAGAGTCAGACAGAAAGTGTGTGTGTGTGTGTGTGAGAAAAAGATGGAGAGAGAGAGAGAGACACACACAGAGGGAGAGAGAGAGAGAGAGAGAGAGAGAGAGAGAGAGAGAGAGAGAGAGAGGCAGACAGAAAGGGTGTGTGTGTGTGTGTGTGAGAAAAAGACAGGGAGAGAGAGAGACACACACACACACACACAGAGAGAGAGAGAGAGAGAGAGAGAGAGACAGACAGACAGACAGACAGACAGAAAGTGTGTGTGTGTGTGTGTGTGTGTGTGTGTGTTGAGAAGATAAGAGAGCCCAGGTTTCCTCACCCATGTGGGGAGCCAGAGGCTGCCGGGGCGCTCGAGCGGATCGGCTCGACGTTTGCCAGCCGCGTTCATTTCCCGAGCAGCCGCTGCTTCGAGACAAACACACGCCGTTCGAACATTTATCCCGTAATAGAGAGAGAGAGAGAGAGAGAGAGAGAGAGAGAGAGAGAGAGAGAGTTCAGGGTCGCTCACTTTCCCCAGACCCGAACACCCCACTCCCGGCAGCGTCTCATTCTCGGCGCGAGTCCAAGTTGTTCACAGGCAGCGAAAACTCCTCAGTTCAAACCGCCGCAGCTTCCACAGCAACACGCCGGAAGTGCACGCGGACGCACCGTGTACACGAAGCGCGAACTCCCGTCTTTAAAGAGCGAGATAGTTCCAATCACACAGGGAAGTTTGACCCGACGCGTTTTTTGGTCCTAAGTTGTGCGCGTGCGGATGGACGGGTCGCTCCAGCAACGACCGACGCTGTGGCTCTCAGCGCGCGCTCACAACGTCGGCATGCGCTGGCGTGCCGTGGCGTGGAGCGCGAGCCAAGTCGATATAGTTCCGTGCCGCCAACTTGAGCTGTACTGTAGGTTATATAGAGCTGCGCGCAGCCCGTCCTTGTTTACAGCCGGAATGAATCGTCGCTCGGCTGATTAGGGGCGGGGGGGGGGGCGCGGGGGGGGGGGTAAAGCCCGAATGGTTTGTGAGGTTGTGCGTCAGGTCTCGTGACGTGAAGCCTTGAAAGGCAGTGAACGCGCGCGCGAGGAGAGTGATGGGCAGTGCGAAAGGACACGTGCAGCCTCTGTACTGGACACTGATCAAAGGAAGTGCATTCAGACGCACGTGGTGTATAATGAAGGAAGACCATGCAGCAGTATTTTTGCGTTTCCTGATTAATAACACCGAGGGATGCTGTGCGTAAATGAGCCGTACGGTACTTACCGAGCACCGTAAACATCCCGAACCATTTCAGACGCTCCCAGGAAGTGTTCCTGTGGATGTCTCGGTGAATTATGGCATTGACCTTAACCATGATGGTTAATTATTCACAAATAATAAATAATCTTAAACCTCATCTTGTTTAGGTTTATTATCCGTGCTAGATCATTCATTTTCTAAGACACGTAATGCTAATTGGTGCCTCCAGGAGGCTGGTGCCTATCTTGGCCTACTCAGGGCGAGGGTGGGGCACACCCTAGACAGGCCCACCGAGGCCGTCTCAGAGCAAACACTCACATTTGGAGCTGTTTGGGACAGTTAATCAGCCTATTGTGCATGTCTTTTGACTGTAAGAGAAACCAGAGTACCTGAAAGAAACCCACACAAGCACAGAGAGAACATGCAAACCACACAGAAACACCCGAGCCTGGAATCAAACCCAGGCGTTATTGCTGTGAGACGGACGTGTTAACCACTGCGCCACCATGCCACCACTATAAGGTCCTGGTTTTGCCATTTAAAGCTTTAATAACATTGCTAAGGCATATCTTGCTGAACTCTCAAAACATTATAGCGGCATCCCGACCACTCTGCACTACGCCGCCATGCCACAGGTGCTGGATGCTCCACTAACAATTCACTGTTTTCAGTCAATCTGTACTTTTGGGTAACATATTTGGGAAACAATTCTTTTAGGTGGCATATTGGTTAACACACTCACTTTTGTACAAAAAGGGCTTGGGCTCAAGGCGTCTCTGTGTAGACTTTGCATGTTCTTCCTGTGCATGCTTGCGTTTCCTCAGGGTATTCCAGTTTCCTCCTGCTGTCCAAAAACATGCACAGTATTATACCTGGCTTTTACAAATTGCCTCTAGGTGAGTGCTTCTCAAATAGTGGGGCGTGCCCCCCTTGGGGGGCACAGTATGATGCCCGAGGGCGTATGATCCTGGGGAACATGCTTTTCTGGACTTGCTTTTTCTGGAATAGTGTATGAGAATTAAGTGTAATTGCACCTCCACTCCAGTAGTTGGCAGTGGCACTCTCATTGTCGCGCTATGGTGTAGCGCAGGTGTCACCAACACGGTGCCCGCGGGCACCCGGTCGCCCGCAAGGACCACATGAGTCGCCCGCGGGCCTGTTCCAAAAATAGCACATCTCATAGAGAGCTGCGTCTAAAAATTAATTTTGTTCTGTTGCTATTATTTTTTTAATCACACTTGTATGTATATAGATTTAAAAAATACTATCTTAAAAATACTTTAAGGTTACTTGCGCAATATTTACCTATGGGCAGTAAAGTAGAGCTTGTGGGATGTGGAGAGTAAGCTAGCGGGCGCTGTATGCACTTCGTACCCCAAAAACATGGCAGAAAAAAAAGAAAAGCAGTATCTCTTTCACAGTGAATGGGAAGAGGAGTTCTTTTTACGACTGTAAAAGAAACCTGCGTGTGTCTGATTTGCGGGGCGACGTGGCGACAACAAGCGGCACAATGTGGAGAGACATTTCAATACGTGTCACAAAGCTACCATGATAAATATCCACCTGCAAAGCGCCCTACGGGCAGAAAAAGCCCGTGAGCTAAGACCGCTCTGGGTAAGCAACAGTCTTTTTCTGAGGCCGACCAAAAAACTCACAAAAAGCAACGAAGCCTCGTTTAGAGCTACACATTTTCTGATCAAGAAAAAAAGGCATTTACAGATGGAGAAGTTGTCAAAGAAGCGATGTTATTAATTGCTAACACTGTATTTAAAAGGCGAGAAAAATGGAGAGCGACCTAATCTCCACTCTTTCGGACGTCCAACTGGGGGCATCTCACGATGGCAAGGCAGTATCAGCTATGTCCAGTAACTTGGTCGATCGGTTGGAGCAGGATCTGGCGAAGTGCAAGTGGTTTAGCCTCCAGTGCGATGAGTCCGTGGACAGCAGCAGTACAAGCGCAGTTATTGGTTTTTATCCGGATGGTGTTTAATGATTTCTCCACAAAGAAGAACTCTGACACACTGCCCTTAAAGACAACTACGAGAGGAGTTGACATTTATAACTTTCTGAGTGAAGGAGTTTTTAAAGTGCAGAAAAAAGGTGCCATTGGAAAAGCTGGTAGCGGTGACAACAGGCGGGGCTCCTGCTATGGTCGGCCCGACAGACAGGTTTCATAAGCTCACTGTAAGCGTGACCCAGACTTCCCCAAATTTCTGCATTACCATTGCATCATTCACCAGCAGGCGTTGTGTGCGAAAGTGATCGGCTTTGGAGCGCGTGATGACTCCCGTTGTGAAAATCATAAACAACATCGCTCCAAAGCAAAGCAGCACAGGATTTTCAAGGTACTATTAGAGGAGATGTCAGCAGAATATGGGGACCTACTGCTACACACACAGAAATCAGATGGCTCAGCAGAGGGCCCGAGTTTTGCATCGTTTTTGTCTCTTTTGCGTGAAATCAAAGAGTTCATGCAGTCAAAGCGAAGATGTCTCACTGCTAGAGGACACAGAGTGGACACTTGACCTTGCATTTTGGTGGACATTACTGGGAAACTAAACCTCCTGAACTGCCAGCTGCAAGGCAAAGGTAAGACTGTTGTCGATATGATAAGTGCTTTAAATGCATTTAAAGCCAAAATGAATGCATTCTCTGCAGATTTACAGAGAAAAAAAAGTTCTGCACTTTCCCTCTGTGCAGTCAGTGCTGAAAAGACAATGCTTCTGCATCTGAGACATTTGAAAAAGTGGCAGAAAAGTACATTGAAGTAATAAACAGACTTGGGCAAGAGTTTGAGAATAGGTTTGTGACCTTCATCAGCTTGAACCATGTGTGTTCTTCATTTCCAACCCTTTCATGAATGGGGACACAACATGCTTTGCTGAGCAGTTAAGTGCAACGTTCAACTTGGATGCTGGACAGGTGGAGATTGAAATTATAACATTTGCAAAATGATCTCCATCTCAAAGCCTACCAGGCTGCACCAAACTTTTGGCGCCTTGTTGACACAGAAGTACAGTGGACTATGCACAGCAGCCATGAAGGTTGCCAGCCTCTTTGGCTCAACCTATCTCTGTGAATCAGCATTTTCTGACATGAACTTCATCAAAAACAAACACAGAACACGCCTCACTGATGCACATCTGAGAGACTCACTCACAGTTGGAGTGTCAAGTTACACACCAGATTACAACACACTGGTGAAGACAGCATGCAATGCCAGTCTTCCCACTAACCAAGGGCGGATACCAGATGTAGTCAGTGGCAACATGGTAGTGCCATGGCAAAGTTGAATTAAAATATTGAAGAATTGTGTTCAATTTAAAGTGTGTTCATGACATTTAAAGTTATAATTTTTGTTAAACATAACACAGACTTGGCCATTAGTTCAAAATGTGAAATAAAAAATGTATTACATATTTAAAAATATGTAAGTTGATTTTGTTTAACATTACATAATTGTTAACTTTTGAAACATGTTGCAACATAGTTCATGATTTGTTAACAGGGCATGTCAGTGGCTTGTGCAAATGGGATATTTTGCTAAAATGTAGTGATGTAAGTGATCATCTGAAAATGTAACAAATACTGTGATTAATAGAGATAAAGTGTTGAATATTGATATCTGTTTCCCACCTTGTTGTCATTTTTGATAATCATTGTTAGAAATCATTAACATGATCAGTGTCTTTACATAGGTGAGTATTACTAATCATTATAAATAATGTATAACTAAAGGCAAACTGAGCAAATTTGTTATTTCAGAAGAGCGTATCAAACTGGTAGCCCTTCGTATGATTCAGTAACCGTGAAGTAGCTCTCAGTTTCAAAAATGTTGGTGACCCCTGGTGTAGCGGTTTTTCGTACGAGCAAACGATGTTCAGTTCATAATTTTCTGTAACCGCTTAATCCTAATTAGGGTCGCGGGGAGGCTGGCGCCCATCCCAGCCAACTTCGGGCGAGGGCAGAGTACACCCTGGACAGCTCGCCAGGCCATCGCAGGGAGGAAACACGCCGACGGCTTTGCAGCATACTCTTGTCGAAAGTCAGCAATGGTTCTTTTACGTGCCTCACACCATAGACAGTGAGAGACATGGTCCGCCTTTGATAACCCAGTTACCTGCACTGGGGAGGACAGTAACAACCTTGTGGAGAGTGGGAATCGAACCCCCAACCTTTGGATCAGCAAGCCAGCGCCCTATACCACTAGGCTGCCACTGCCCCCTTAGCAAATGATGTGAGGGTAGTAAACAACCCCTCAAGAAACAACACGGAAATTTTTCAAACAGGAATGAAGAGAAAGGTGGGGAGAGATGGAGATATTACGACATGAATAAGTGGAATGAATTAAAATAAGGATGTATTGTCTTTTATTTGAGGCACATTGGTGCACTTTAAATCTTTTCTATTACAGATTAAAAAACAATGTTAATGCAGTTTTTGTTTATTGTAAATCGAACTATATTTCTTTCTTTTTGTTTTTAATGTTAATAAACATACAATGTTATACAGAGGTGTACTAATAACAATTTTAGACAAATAATACTATTTATAGTCACTTGCAGGGCAGTTGGGGGGGGGGGGGTTTCTTCCTAGAGGGGCGCCACAGAAAATAATTGAGAATACTGCTCTAGGTGCAAGTTTGAATTGGTCTGTGTGCAGTTTAGGGTGTACCTGCCTTCGCCCTGAGTCAGCAGAGATATGACCTTAGTAGGATTAAGTAGTTTGATAAATGAATGAATAACTTATTATTTCAATAAGAGAACTCGGATGAAGACATGATTTCAACTTTCGTATCACCATGTTGATGATGATTGCATTATTAAGAAATAACTTTACATACTACAAGTTTGTACCACAGCTTTATCTAATTTCAGCATAATTTGATGTGTCTAATATAAATAAAATGGGTGACAGAGCTTCACATTTGATTACCCAGATTAAAACACATCAAATACCTTCAAAGGCCTTTAGCAAGTGTCAAATGTTGCAAAGTACATGCCAAGTAGTGAAGTGCATTTCATGTGATGTGATGTGGGAGGTAAAGCGTGTCTGGGAACTGGTCCAAAGGCAGATCCAGCAGCAATGGCTCCAGAAGAGCCGGTCACTACTGTTTAGACAGCCTGGCTGATAAACATTCATTTCACATGGGGTGCCTAACAGAAGGGCCTCTGCACACCACACAGGCTCAACTTTGGCAAGGGCGAAGGAGGCAGCAGGGTCTAAATTTGCACCACGCTCATTCTGATATGCTCAGTAGAATGCAGCATGACAGAGCAGTTAACTGAAATGGTGGGAGACACCTTCACTTGAGCCTGTAAGGCAGCTTTGTTCACCTCCTCCGCAGTGGTTGTTATTCCTTGCATGTCAGGATGCGAGTCACCCTGGGGAAGATATTTCACATTTCCAGGGAACGCCGCATCAACAGTTTAGCATAAAAGCATAATTTTTTTCTCCCTCCCTATGCCTCTCGCTCCCAACTCATTTAGACTGATAAAAACACTTGACTCGCATAAAAAAAACCTCCTGGAGAAATATGTTCTTCAACAAAGGGTCATCAATCGAATATTTATGTATGTTTAACAACAGTGAAAATACCAGGCAGCATTGCACTGCTCTGAGAAAGTATTTAAAATTGCATCTGTTTAAAATGACATATTTACTGAATACTTGATTGACATAAGATAACCAATGCTTTCGCTTTACAGTAAGAAGACCCCAAATCTGAGTCCCGGGCCTGGAAAAGCCATTTATGTGTGAAATTTGCATTTTTTCCCCACGTAGGATTCCTCCTGGTACTCTGGTGGCCTCCCATATTACAAAGACATTCGGATTATTTTATATTCTTAGTTGCCCCCAAGTTATGTTTTTTCTTGTTTGCTCATAAGAGTGAATATGAACAGGTGTGTGTGTGTGTGTGTGTGTGTGTGTGTGTGTGTGTGTGTGTGTGTGTGTGTGTGTGTTGGTCTTGCAAGCTGTTCAGTGTATACCGACACCTTCACCTACAGTCGACTGCTTTACCCTCCCCAAAACCCTCATAAAGGATAAATCAGTTTGGAAAATTAAACAAATGAATAAATTACATCATTGGGGGGGTAGGGGGTTTGTTGTTGTTGTTGTTTTTTTAAAGGACATGGTGTTGACAATTTTACTTTTACTTATTTACATTTCTGTTAATCTGTATGGAGTGGGACATATCAAGCAATGTGACCTCAATTAAAAGTTTTACTGTGACCGCTATTAACTTTTTCTAAATGCACCTAATTTCACCTGGAAATTTCTTTTTTCACACTCTCCTGTAGAGTTTGCAATGTACCCCTGAGGTTAAGAATTGTGAAATGCAGCTGAGAAACTTGATACTCTTTTCACGTTTTCGGCAGATGCTGTTTTTCCCCCCATTCCTCTGGCCTCATTGTTGTCTTTTATATATTGTGCTCATTTCAAGCAATATAGATGTGGCTTGGTGGGGATTCAGAGCAGCCTCTCAAAACCAGGGGCTGTGGGATGTGACCCGAGCTTCGCCAAACAGAGTTCTCATTTACACTGTCAGCAGGGGTCTGTTTGTGAAAGACCACCAATTTCATCTGAGATCAAAATATTGTTGCTTTGGGAGGGAGGGTGTGCGCATCTAATATTCAGTAGACTGTGGGTCTCATTTTGGTTGCTTGAAAATAAAATGTTGCCAGGAGCATTTCCTCATTAAGGAAAGCAAAAGGAGAGAGAAATGTGTTCTCAAGTAATTTATCTGTCTGTTGTCTATGATCAGTGGGGTGTACCTGACAATTTGGAAAATTTTTACAAATAACATTTCACATATGAGACGTTTTATTCATCACATTTCATTAGGGTCATAAGATACAGCCTTGGTAGGCTTAACAATATGGTAATCAGCAATCACTTGATAGATTAATGACATACTAAATTATACCCTTTCAGACTGACCACTAAATATTGAATATAAGGCAAAGCAACAGCTTAATTAGCATGCTGACGTGGTACTCTAGTAATCAGCCATAGTAAATAATGTTTATTTTAGTATGTTCATTACCCAGGTTCCTCTGTCAAATTCCTTTATGTTCAAGTTAGCTGCTATTCAAAGTGAAGTAAGTACAAGTGCATACATTTATCCATTCATCATCAATCCCGCTTATCTATCAGGTTCAGCTGAAACCAATAGCAGCTGACTTTGGGTAATTCAAACGCACTTGCTGAACAAAATAATCCTCCCAGTGTCGCCTTGGAGGCTGGAGACTATCTCAGCCGACATCACACCCAACCATCCACACTCACGCCTGGGGCAATTAAGAATCTGTATGTCTTTGGACTGTGGTAAGAAATTGAAGACCGCATTTCCCGTGCCAGAAGGCGCACCGGATTATAAAGCGCAGCAGCAATGAACGGCTTCTGTCAACACACAAGACGCACTGGATTATAAGGCGCACCAAATGAACCAAAGGTCAGATAAGTCAAACTTGATTCAACTCTCACAATAACTCATCATTGTTCAGTTGTAACACATAAAATATAAAATAATATACTTCACAATAACTCTCAACATTGTTCAGTTGTAACAACATAACACAATAAACTCACTTTTTCAGTTTCTACAAATCCATCAAATTCTTCATCTTAAGTGTCGAAATTTAACAGTTGGGAAATTAGAAATACAGCCCAGATCCCGCTATTATTTTTTTATTATTATATTATAATATTTTGTTATCTATTATTCCCTCGGGCATGGAGTCAGAGCAATAGAAAGAGAGGTGAACACTATCCCGCACCCAGTACTGCCGTGTTTTTTTTTTTTTTTTTTTTTTTTTCCGAATACCCACGGGAGACATCTACAGGCTACTTTCTGGTGGGTTAGGGTTAGAGTTTAGATGACATTTTGATGGTGTTTTCCTGTGCGCCGCCCTCTACTGGGTATTGGAAAAACACGAGCGGACTGGGTGCGGGATAGTGCTCACCCAATAAAAGAAGTCTTCATGAGTCGTGACCTTCTCTCAGCCACGCCTCCTTAAAGAGACAGCACATTAGTATTATGTTCATTACAGAATGGAGGTCATTTAAAGGAGTAAGACTAATGACTCTAAATCAGTGTAAGTTTAAATCAGTGTAAGTCTAAATTCAAGAAGCTTAATGCGAGGTCTCAGGAGGACACCTGTAGCAGTGCTTTATCCGGTATTTGGACATGAAGCCCAGATCCCTCTAATTTATGACCCATTGACACCAATATCTAGTGGCTGGAGTTCTTTGGTTAATCCACCGGAATGATGGTAAGCTCTGAATTAGTTTGCTTCACTTGGGTTTTGACGGTGTCAGTGAGATGGAGTCGTGCAGCTTCATCCTCACATAGGGCGCATAAAGTGCACCGCCAGTTTTTCTGAAGATTAAAGGCTTTTTGGTGTGCCTTGTGGTCCAAAAAATATGGTACCTGGAGAAAACTCATGCAAACGTGTTCCCATTGAGGAAAATTCAGCTTGCACCAATACTGTGTTCAGATGATTCAGACGCTGGAGGCATTGGCTACCAATCTTAACGTCAAGAAGCACAGGGGGGGGTGCGGTGCCTCTTTGTATATATTTTATTAAATACAAACTAGAAAAAAGGTTTCTTCAGTTCCCACTCCACATCCATGATGCACTGGGTGTCTGTTGTAATGTTTGTTTTTACCTGTGAGGGCTGCAATTCCCTCCACAGCACATTTTCTCTATAAAGAACATACATTCTCCTGGAAGAAACCTCATAGGCTGCATAGCCGTCAGCATGTTTCTGCCCCTTGCTAAAGAGTTGTGTCAGGAAGGGCATCTGACGTAAAAACCTATGCCAAATCAAACATGCGAATCAGATGATTCCCTGTCATGACCCCTGAAAAAAAGAAAAAAAAAAAAACAAAAGGAAAAGATTATTCTCCTGGAAGAAACCCTTGCAAGCACAGGGTGAACATACACGTTCCACACAAAATCACCCTCATCAGCCACAGGGCTAGAATCTAGGACCTTATTGCTGTGAGGCAGGAATGAACCATTTCCCTATCCCAACAAGCCCATCAGTTTTGCCTTAGTAGTGATGTAGCATTAAGACATCAATCTTGTCATCTTCATAATGCTGTAAAGTAATTAAACCACTACCCTTGTGTTCTGTGTATTCTGCATAGCCTCAATAGCAGTACCATTAGGAAAGTGCCATTAGCACTCATAGAAAACCATTAGCACTGTGTTCTACGGGCATAATGTCTCCTTATCTATGTATGTATGATAATGTGAATATTTATAATGAGCAATGGTAAACTTCATAAGCAGCCTTTATGCACATGCACAGTACCCTCTTATTTGAATAATCTCCATAAGCCAGTAAAGTTGCTTTTATAACATGTCAGTTTTTCCCAAAACATTTAAATCACGTTGTCTTAGACGTATGTTGTGTACTGAGAAATAAATACGTTTTTTTTTTTCTGAATGTAGTATTAATTTGAGATTATTATTCAGTAATGTGTTGCTTTAGTTGTTCCTACTTCATATAACTTGTTATTCTACATTAAATTAGTCCTTATTAGTACAGACATTTTGTTCCAAGTGGTCTCACTGCTGATGATCTCGAGGGATTACAGCTCAGGAAAAAATGGTTCTTATTTAATAATCGGATGAAAATTCAGTATAAATTACATGGATTGTTCCAAATTACATTCCTCCCACTAAAAAACAAGAACGTTAGAAAGTGACTTGCTGCAGCGAGAATAAATAACCACACTTCTGCATTGATCATTCTTTAAAAAAGTTATAGCCTCCTGTGGAATCATAAAGCTTAAATACTTGTTTTTTCTGACTGTTAAACACATCACATCAATGTTGTTAGAGTTTACCGAGAAGGATAAGCACAAAGTGAACTACTGCAAGACGGAGGCTTTCTCTGGCTTTAGGGTTTACACATCATTACTGGAAATGCTGCTGTGATCCTGCACTGCCTTTTATACTCCAAAGACATATCTGGGGTTCATATGGCAGACAAAGAAAAATGCAAAAGCCAATACTGCTGGATAAATAATTATTTACTCTATAGTCAGCTACAGAAGGATATTGTGGTCGATCCTGTTTATCAGTGCCTGTCATTTATTTATGTGCATGTATCAACTGTAAGGAAAATGTTTTACTAACTTATTATGCATTTTAACTTGTTTATTTATTACCCAAGTGTAACACCATATTTTTGCATGGGGTGTTCCATTATTATATTAAAATAAGTTTAGCATGCTCATATGTCCATCAAACAGTTGTGGCCTGTCTGATCTTCAAATTAAATTATTGATTTAGTTTCCACGGTGGTTAACATGTCCGCCTCACAGCAAAAAAATCCTAATTATAAGTCCTGACCTTGCTGAGGGCATTTCTGAGTGAAGTTTGCATGTTCTCCGTGTGCCTGCATGGGTTTCCCCTGGATAATCTGGTTTCCTCCGACATCAATAAAGTAGTATTCTGATTCTGGTTTCTTCCCACAGTTTAGTGACATGCACATTAGGCTTCGTTGTTCCAAACTGGCCCTATGTGTAAGTGTGAGTTGTTGTGTGTTGGCTGTCTAATAGACTGGTGAGCTGTTCAGGGTTTTCGTTGCCAGACAACAAAACGTTCAGGAGGGATCAGAATCATAATTGGTCTCCACCTAGTTATGAGAGTGATGAAAATACCAAGAGTCTCCATGTACTGGCAAGCTGGGATGGACATTGGTAGTTTTCAAAACACCATGCCCCATGACAGATTCTTCCAGACACAGCACATTCGCATTTGGTCAACAGTTTGGAGAAGTCAGCTGAGAACAATGATGTGTCTTTCAATGTACATCCTCTCTTAGAAGCCATATGTAGTAGATGCTTGGAGCCTCCACTAGAGGAGAACCTTCGAGTTGATGAAGAAATGGTGCCATCTTGCTTAACTCTGTCCATCAAGCATTTCATCAAAGGCAAGCCACACCCTTGGGGTGAAAATATACTTCCTGTGTTGTAAAGGTAGCATGGCCTACAACTTCCTGGGATCCACCAAGGATCTCCAATGGAGCTATCCACAACAGCACAGGAAGCAGCTGGGACTTGGAGCTGGAGTGGTGTTCCATCTTACCCAACAAATTATTGACAACCACAAGTTGTATTTTGACAAGTTTTTCACAATATACAATCTTCTGAAGCTGCTACCTGAGAGGAAAATTCATGCTGCTGGGATGGCAAGGGTGTCGTACTTTACCAAGCCCCCTCTACAGTCTGACAAAGAGATGGCGAAAAAACCTTGAGAAAGCTGTTATAAAGTTGGAAGTCATGATGATAAGGTGGCACTGGTCAAATGGTATGACAACAGAGCAGTTCTCATGGTCTCCTACCTCACTGGTGTTGGCAGATTTTATGAGGTGCAGCAGTGGGACAAAAAGAAGGCCCAATTTGTGATGGTGTCCCATCCAGAGGTGGTTAAGCTGTATAATGAAGCAATGGGTGGGGTTGACCTTCTTGATCAACATTTCAGTCTGTACCGTACAGAATAAATTCAGTCAAAAAAAAGCTTTGAATGATAACACATGTTTTTGACATGGCTGTGGTCAACAGTTGGCTGGAGTACAGGCTGGATGCCAAGAGGGCCAATATCCAGACCAAAGACATTCAGGATCTCCTACATTTCAAGATGAATGTTGCCAGTTTATATCAAGGTCCATAAAATAATAGCAACAAAAAATGGAAGACCCAACATGTCTCCAGAACCATGGCATGTCCATAGACTCAAATATATCCAAATATGCAGTTGCAGATGAACAGTGGCCTAGTGGTATTGGGCGCTGGATCGCGGATCCTAAGGTTGGGGGTTCGAGTCCCACTCTCCACAAGGTTGTCACAGTGCCCCCAGTGCAGCTAACTGGGTTATCAAAAACCGGCCATGTCTCTCACTGTCTATAGTGTGAGGCCTGTAAAAAAGAACCATTGCTGACTTTCGACAAGAGTAGCTGCAAAACCGTCAGCGTGTTTCCGCCCTGTGATGGCCTGGCGAGCTGTCCAGGGTATACTCTGCCATCGCCTAGAGTCGGCTGGGATGGGTGCCAGCCTCTCCACAACCCTAATTAGAATTAAGAGGTTACAGAAAATGAATTGAATACTTGCAGATGTTCAGGTCATACCTGATTGAGTGAAAAACTCGGTCTTATTTTTTCCATCGTGTTGTTGCGTCCGTTGGAATGGACATGAAAAAATATTATTAAAAACATGAGTTAAAAACATGCTCTAGCAAAAATATGTTTTTCCACTTTGTTTTTATGCTGGAGAGGATTGATTCAAAAATGTTCTTTTTTGCCCAGCAGTCTGAAGGGGTTAGACTCTCAAGCAGAACATCATGTCTCAGCTACAAGTTGATTGGAACAGTTTTATAGATGGTTGTGGAAAGCTGCATGTGAAGGGATTGCCACTGTGAATGATAACAGTAATGCACTATGTTCTTAGTACTGTTACCTATAAGGCAAAGCTTCTAAGGCAGGCATGCTATTGTGCTGATGCTAATATACAATTATTTCTTTATAATTAGGACACAACGTTATTCTTGTAAAGTGGTTAGACAGTGAAACCCAAACTATCCCTAAAGCACCAATGTGACAAACTGGTTTTATGCGTTCATAAGTTCAAGAGGGATTAAAAAACAAAAGCTGGTGGAATAATTGTTTGGCCTACAAAGAATGTTGCTATCTGATTGGTTTGCTAGATCTGTTTTCATAGATCTAACGACAAAAACAGGGGAAAAAAGCTTGTTTTGCCACCAAAAAAAAAAAAATTGTCAGTCACATGTTTAGAAATTCACGTGTCCAATGCTGGTATTATAAGTGTACCACAGCTGCTGCCGCCTCTGTAAGAAATTAATAAATAAGTCCCTGCATTTCCCTATGGTCCTATGGTCTGAAGGGAGAGCAAGAGAGTTTAACATTGAACTTCTTTTCATTGCCCTTTACTACATAACTTCCATGTTTATTTGATTCACCCATCTTTCATGCTTGGTGTTTTACATGCCCAAAGTTTGAATAAGTCAGAACCAACTCAGGCATGGACATGTGACAAGTAATGAAGTGCTCCATGCTTATGTGGCTCTGCTCAGAATTCTGCTAGAAATTCAACAAAATACCCCACCCACCCACCCAAAAAAAATACGAAGAACATGTACATAGCATTTTTGAAGACAAAAAGCACATGTTGAATGAGTTTCAGTAGATTTAATGTATTTAATGGAATAGATGGTACAATCATTGTCGCATTTGGAAAAAAAAAACCTAAAACATAAAAATCTAATTTTAATTTGCTTTAATTATATCCCCCCCCCCCCCCCCCCGCGCGCAACTCACGTATATGTGTATATCTCTTCTTCTTTTCCTTTCGGCTGTTCCCTTCAGGAGTCGCCACAGCAAATCATCTGCTCCATCTTACCCTATCCTCTACATCAGGGGTGCTCAATCCTGCTCCTGGAGATCTACCTCCCAGAAGACATTCACTCCAACCCTAATCACGCCCACCTAACCATCCAATCATCTCATCAAGACCTGACTGGATCTTACATGTCACATGGGCCACATTAGGGTTGGAGATAAAGTCATCTGGAAGGTAGATCTCCAGGAGCAGGATTGAGCACCCCTGCTCTACATCTTCTTCTCTTACACCAACTGCCTTCGTGTCCTGCTTCACCACACCCATGAATCGTCTCTTTGGTCTTCTTCTGGGCCCTCTGCCTGGTAGTTCCAACCTCAGCATCCTACTACCAATATACTCACTATCCCTCCTCTTTATATGTCCAAACCATCTCAATCTAGCCTCTCTGAGTTTGTCTCTAAAACATCTTACATGTGCTGTCCCTCTGATGTGCTCATTCCTGACCCTATCCATCCTCGTTTCTCCCAGAGAGAACTTCAACATTTTCATCTCTGTCCTTGTCATTCACACACATGTATTCTGTCTTACTGAGGCTAATCTTCATTCCCCTCCTGTCCAGGGCATACCTCCACCTCTCTAGATTTTCCTGCACTTGTTCTCTGCTCTCACTACAGGTCACAATGTCATCTGCAAACATCATAGTCCATGGGGAATCTTGTCTAACCTCGTCTGTCAGCCTGTCCATCACCATAGCAAACAAGAAGGGGCTGAGAGCTGACCCTTGATGCAGTCCCACCTCCACCTTGAACTCTTGTGTCACACCGACAGCACACCTCACCACTGTCTTACATCTCTCATACATGTCCTGCACCACTCTAACATACTTCTGTCACTCCAGACTTCCTCATGCAATACCACAGTTCTTCTCTCGGCACCCTGTCATATGCTTTCTCCAGATCCACAAAGGCACAATGCAGCTTCTTATGACCTTCTCTGCTTTGAGGATGTTAATAGAGAAGTACAAACACTGCATCTGTGGTGCTCTTTCTTGGCATGAAACCAAACTGTTGTTCACAAAGGCTGACCTCTGCCCTTCTTCTAGCTTCCACTATTCTTTCCCATAACTTCAATGTATGGCTCATCAACTTTATCCCTCTGTAGTTGCCACAACGCTGCATGTCTCCCTTGTTCTTAAAAATGGGCACCATCACACCTCTCTTCCATTCCTCTGGTATCCTCTCACTCTCTAAGACCTTGTTGAATGTTCTTATCAAAAAATCTACTGCTACCGCTCCTAGACACTTCCATACCTCCACTGGTATGTTATCAGGACCAACTGCCTTTCCATTCTTCATCCTCTTCAATGCCCTCCTCACTTCACCCTTACTAATCTTTGCTACTTCCTGGTCCTCGGTGGTCACCTCTTCTACTCTTTTTTTTTTTTTCTCTCTCTCATTTTCCTCATTCATCAGCTCTTCAAAGTACTCTTTCCATCTTCCCAGCACACTTCTGTCATCAATCAATACATTTCCATTTCTGTCCTTTATCACTCTAACTTGCTGCACATCCTTCCCATCTCTATTTCTCTGCTGTGCTAACCTGTATAAATCATTTTTCCCCTCTTTTACTGTCCAACCTATCATACAAGTCATCATACGCCTTCTGTTTGGCCTTTGACACTGCTACTTTCACCTTACACTGTGTCTCCCTGTACTTCTCTTTATTCTCATCGGTCCTCTCAATGTCCCACTTCTTCTTAGCTAACCTCTTCCTTTGTACACATTCCTGCACTTCCTCATTCCACCACCAAGTCTCCTTATCTACTCTCCTTCCAGATGACACACCAAGTATTCTCCTACCTGTCTCCCTGATCACATTAGCTGTGGTTGTCCAGTCATCTGGAAGCAGTTCCTGACTACCCAAAGCCTGTTTCAACTCCTCCCTGAAGACAAGCCGACACTCTTCCTTTTTCAGCTTCCACCACTTTGTCTTCTGCTCTGCCTTTGCCTTCTTCATCTTCCTCACTATCAGCGTCAACCTACACACCACCATCCTATGCTGTTTGGCAACACTCGCACCCGCTACTACTTTGCAGTCACTGACTTCCTTCAAATTACATTGCCTACACAAGATGTAGTTTACCTGTGTGCTCCTACCTCCGCTTTTATAAGTCACCCCATGTTCCTGTCTCTTCTGGAAGAAAGTATTCATCACAGCCATTTCCATCCTTTCTGCAAAATCTATCAACATCTGTCCTTCTACGTTCCTGTCCTGGACACCAAACCTGTCCATAACTTCCTCGTCCCCTCTGTTTCCTGCACCAACATGTCCATTGAAGTCTGCCCCAATGACCACTCTTTCACCTCTGCGGGTATTCTGCATCAGTTCATCTAACTCACTCAAGAATCTCTCCTTCTCTTCTAGCTCACATCCTGCCTGTGGGGCATAAGCACTAACAACATTGACCATCACACCTTCAATTTCTAACTTGAGACTCATCACACTGACACTCTTTTCACTTCTAAAACATTCCTGACAGACTCCTACTCCATTTCTCTTCCCATCCACACATGAAAAAACAGTCTAAACCCTGCTCCTAAGCTTCTAGCTTTGCTACCTTTCCACCTGGTCTCCTGAACACACAGTATGTCCACCTTCCTCCTCTGCATCATGTCAGCCAGCTCTCTACCTTTTCCTGTCATAGTTCCAACATTCAAAGTCCCTACTTTCAGTCCTAGACTCATGCTTTTCCTCTTCTCTCTCTGCCTACGGACACGCCTCCCACCTTTCCTTCTTCGACTTCTTTGATGTCTTAGACCAACAATAGTCCAATTTCCACCAGCACCCTGTTGGTTAACAACACTGATGGCGTTCGTTGTTAACCTGGGTCTTGACTGATCCGGTATGAATTTCTTTGTTTTGACTCGCATTTTTATTTGGCATTGGTTTTACGCCAGATGCCCTTCCTGACGCAACCCTCTGCATTTATCCGGGCTTGGTCCGGTGTGAGGCTGGACACTGTCTTGTGCCCCCCTCACGGCTGTATTGCATATTTGTATATATCAATAAATACATATTCAACGCTATAAATGCTTATAATAACAATAATTAAACATTTGAAAATAATGCATAAGATGTAAATAAAATATAAATACACACACAAACTCGCATGCACATAGATGCGCGTGCATGCACTCTGATGCGCACCTCACATAAAAATGAAGTCGTTTTGGGTTTTTTTTTTGTTTGTTTGGAGTTTTTTGCACAGTTGGCCTTGTTTTGTAGCATTTTCCTTCACTTTCCCCTTGTTCTTCCTTAATCTCCTTATTTTTTAATTTGTTGAATATTTAAAAAAAAAAAAACGTGACGCACTGAAGCCGCATGAATTGAAGCGCAAAGTAGGGATCCCTGTATACTGAAACAAAATTAGTTTTAAAAACATTGTTGACATGCTGATGCACCTGTGTTTGTACGAAGTTGATCTACCACTGTCAGGCCCACAAAATGCAAAACTAAACTAACAGTGGCACGGAAGCATAACTACCAGTCATGCTTCACAGCAAGATCATGGAGTCAAGACCCTTGGCCACCGAGGCCGTTTCTGTGTGGATTTTGCACGTTCTCCCCATGCTTATGTGAGGGCCCCTTGGGAGGCTACTTTCAATTTGCCCTTACTCTTGTTGTCAACAGTATCACAGCAAATTGAAAATATTTTTTCCAAAATATTTTTTGTCGGTTTAGTTATGCGTTCCTTAGTTACCTTGCAAATCCCCATGACATAGGGCTCTATATGGAGCAGATGGTTATATTTTTGCTTGAATGCTGTGCCAAACATCATGAAATACATTCTGCAAGGACCACATTCAAAAAACTTATGATAACATTATTTTCTTGTGTTCAGCCATTCTTTTAACAGAGACTGAAACAGTATATGGAACGCAGTATGTGGCAAAAACCATTTTTCATCTGGAACACTAGCAGTCATATTAATTCATTTCAAGTATATTCACAGAGGCTATGGTGTGTCTTTGAGGCAATTCCAGATGAAACCGTCTGCAGCTTCACACACTGAACTGTTCCTGCGAGATGTGAGGCGACTTTGGTAAAATATTTTAGTCATGGTGTCTGATGTCCTTTTCATCTTTAGCCCTATCTGACACCCCATCTCCCTCTTTTTTTGAATGGTGACACCCTACTGCAGTTCAGAACAGTAAAGAGAAACATTCTTCATGCATGATTTACTCCAAAAATGTTATTAAGAACTACATGAATATGGAACCCAGTGATCCTTAAATATTGCTGCACTTTCAGAAAATCATGCAATAAATGCATGTAGCGAAGTTGCAGATCCAAGGAGAAAATGTAATGTGGTTAGCATGCTATAATTTGAAGGCAGTTCATCAACTTTTCAGCATGAAAATTAAAGTGTATATGAAATTTCAGAAATTCATCACAAGGGCGATTTTCTTCAAGCCAAAATGGAAAATTACAATGTTATATTTTAAGCCTGTTTTCCAGTTCTGTCACTCGATAGGTGTCACTAGATATCTGATGTTGCTTCTTTTATTTTTACCTATTTTATTCTCTATCTATTATACAGTATATACTATCTATTATACAGTATAATACTATATATATATATATATATATATATATATATATATATATATATATATATATATATATATATACACACATACAGGGATCCCTGACTTTCCGTGGTTAATTGGGACCGAGATCCCCCCCGCGACCACCGAATTCCACAAAGTAGGATTAACCCCCACAACCTCCCCCTGATTGACATACCTACATGTATGTGTATATATATTCTTTTCCTTTCGGCTTTTCCCTTCAGGGGTCGCCACAGCGAATCATCTGCCTCCATCTCACCCTATCCTTTGCATCTTCTTCTCTTACACCAACGACCTTCATGTCCTCCTTCACCACATCCATGAATCGTCTCTTTGATCTTTCTCTAGGCCTTCTGCCTGGTAGTTCCAGCCTCAGCATCCTATTACCAATATACTCACTATCCATCCTCTGTACATGTCCAAACCATCTCAATCTAGCCTCTCTGACTTTGTCTCCAAAACGTCTTACATGTGCTGTCCCTCTGATGTGCTCATTCCTAATCCTATCCATCCTCGTTACTCCCAAAGAGAACCTCAACCTTTTCATCTCTGCTACCTCCAGCTCTGCCTCCTGTCTTTTACCCAGGGCCACTGTCTCTAAACCATACAACATCGTTGGCCTCAACACCGTCTTGTACACTTTTCCTTTCATTCTTGCCGATACCCTCCTATCACACATCACACCGGACACTTTTCTCCAACCATTCCAACCTGCCTGCACACGCTTCTGGAACTCTTTTCCACACTCTCCATTGCTCTGGATTGTTGAGCCTAAGGACTTAAAATCCTCCACCTTTCTTATCTCTGCTCCCTGTAATCTCACCGTTCCTCTTGGGTCCTTGTCATTCATGCACATGTATTCTGTCTTACTGAGGCTAATCTTCATTCCCCTCCTTTCCAGGGCATACCTCCACCTCTCTAGATTTTCCTGCACTTGTTCTCTGCTCTCACTACAGATCACAATGTCATCTGCAAACATCATAGTCCATGGGGAATCTTGTCTAACCTCGTCTGTCAGCCTGTCCATCACCATAGCAAACAAGAAGGGGCTGAGAGCTGACCCTTGATGCAGTCCCACCTCCACCTTGAACTCTTCTGTCACACTGACAGCACACCTCACCACTGTCTTACATCTCTCATACATGTCCTGCACCACTCTAACATACTTCTCTGCCACTCCAGACTTCCTCATGCAATACCCCAGTTTGTTTTTTTGCATAATTGGCCTTGTTTTTGCAGTATTTTCCTTAAAATTTTCCCCTATTCTTTCTTAATTTCCTTATTTTTTTTAATTCGAGGAATATTTAAAAAAAAACCCTGATGCACTGAAACCGCATGACTTGAAGCGCAATTAGGAGACAAGCAACCGTGTCTCCTCCATAACACATTTTGCTAAATTCTTTAAACAGATTATGCTTAAAAATGATAAAATGACACTGAGAAACTTGCTGCCAATTAAATGGCAAAAAAGTTTACATCAAACTCTTGTCCTGTCTGTGATGCATTTATTTCATTCTTTCTTAACACAAGGATAACACATATGACCAAAATAAATGTTTTCAAACCTAGAGGTAGATACCAACTCCATGATGACTAAAACCTCATTACTGAATTCATTTGCAATGTTATGGGGATTCAGATCTATGATGGAATTCCCCCCTTTTTTGTTGTTGTTGTTGTTATCATGGTGGTGGCGGTGGATTTTGTCAGCACCCACACACATACACACAGACTGCACAAGCTTCCAAAGCTGTTTTTCTCCCTATATATAGTTCGTTAACAGGAATGTAAATTTCTAGAAGCTTGCCTTAGTTTTTCTTTTCATCATTAAAAGCAAACTGAGTTCTGAGAGCATCCACAGTTATTACATCCACCAAAGAGGTAGTTTTACCAACTGTTTGTGCATTTCCTTTTTTGGCAGGATTATGCAAAATATTATGAATATTTGAACAAGGAAGACAAAAGTAAAAAATTGTAAATGATCCAGATCAAATTTTGGGCCTGGGAATTTTTAAAGGATTCTTTAACATTGTGAGATGACTATTTTGGCGGGATCACTGTGTTTGGTAGAAGTTAGTGGTCTTTGTTTTGCTTGTTAAAAATGTATATGGTCCTATGCAACAGTTTGATGTCCTGATTTCTGATTTCGCAGGACAGAAACACGCTGACGGCGATGCAGCCTAGTCTTGACAAAAGTCAGCAATGGTTCTTTTACAGTCTCTCACCTCAGACAGTGTGAGACATGGCCGGCCTTTGATAACCCAGTTAGCTGCACTTGGGGGACAGCAGTGACGACCCGTTGACAGTGGGGCTTGAACCCCGACCTTGATCAGTAATCCATCAGCAATCCATCAGGCCACTACTGCCCCAATTAAAAGCTTTCTTTTTTAATTATTTATTTAATTAATTTATGTTTATTTGATTACTTCAGGAATGAAAAATAATTACTTTTAAGCGAATGACTATTTAAAGCTGCTACATTCATGATAACAGCAGCCGACTGAGCTTGTGGATGTTTCACAACATGAAAAATAACTGTATGTGATTGTGATTAAATTCAGTTGTGATGAAAATAATGTTTGTGGGTTTTTTTTTAAAAAAGTGGATAAAGCTCAAAATCCTTATAATAGCTTTCATTTCCATACACGCAAATGCATTGGGATCACTACATATTCTATTCCAAATCAAAACATTGTGTTATTCCTCAAAATAAATTGAAGAAAGGTGAATATTAGACAGTTAAAAAAAAAACGTGTCCGCATCCTTCTTTACAAACTCAAACATAAACAACTGTATAAACTGAAAATTGGTTAAAGATTTTGTTTTCCTTTTAATCACTGAACTAATATTTATTTGTATAACCAGTTTCTGAGAACTGTGCACTTCTGTGCTGCATGGAGTCGACCAACTTCCGGCACCTGTGAACAGGTACAGTATTTCCAGCCCAAGATGATTGGACTACATTCCACAGTTCTTCTGTATTTCTTGGTTTTGACTCAGAAACTACATTTTTATGCCACCCCACAAGTTTTCTATCGGATTAAGGTCCAGGATCGGGCCACCGCTCCATAACGTCAATCTTGTTGGTCCAGAACTAAGATTTTACCCGTTTACTGGTGTGTTTGGAGTCGATGTCTTGTTGAAACACCCATTTTTAGGGCATTTCTTCTTCCGCATAAGGCAGCATGACCTCTTCAAGTATTTTGATGAATTAAAACTGATCCATGATCTCTGGTATGCGATAAATGGGCCCAACACAGTAGTATGAAAAACATCCCCATAGCATGATGCCTACACCACTTTGATTCACTATCTTCGCGGTAAACTGTGGCTTGAATTCAGTGTTTGGAGGTCATCTGGGGGGCTACTAGATCCTAAAAGAACAATCTTACTTTCATTCGTCCACAAAATGTCACACAGTTTGTCTTTAAGACAGTCAATGTGCTCTGTAGCAAAGTGTAAACCCTTCAGTACATGTCGTTTTTTTCAACAGTGGCACTCTGCGGTGGCTTTTTGCCGATAGCTCGGCTTCACATAGGTGTCTTCTAATAGTACCAGGACTCACAGGTAACTTTAGACCAGGGGTCACCGACCTTTTTGAAACCGAGAGCTACTTCTTGGGTACCAATTAATGCGAAGGGCTACCAGGTCAAAACACACCTCTGAAATTACAAATTTGCTCAATTTACCTTTAATTATATGTTATCATTAATAATTAATGATATTTATCTATGTGAAGATATTGATTTGATTTAAAATATATTCAAAAAAATTAGATGCAGCTCAATGGAGAGTGGCGCTATGGAGCTGTGGGCCTGTCCTAAAACTAGCAGTGAACAGGTCCGCGGGCAACTTATAGTGTCCTTGCGGGCTACCTGGTGCCCACGGGCACCACGTTGGTGATCCCTGCTTTAGACCATCTTTGATCTTCTTGGAGCTGATAGTTGTCTGATTCCATGTTTCCTATTATATATTCTATGTTTCCATTTTGGCTCTTCTTCAATCCATTTGAATGGGAGTTTTTCACTTACGCCCACGTTCTTCAGGTTTTGAATTCAGGTTTTGAATTCAGGTTTTCAATTAGTGATTCATTTACACAGAATCAGCAGCATGTCATGACTGTTGGATCTATTAGATTCTATTGCTCTACTACACCTGTTATTAAATTATTTGCCATGTAGAAATATAATTTCTACCAAAAACAGTGATTGATCATATTAGTGATGTCTGACTAATATTATTTTGAACAAAACTATATACGTAATTCATTAATATACTAAAACAGTTCTGGATGTGCTCTTCAAATAAAATATTTAAAACATTCATTCATTCATTCATTCATTTTCTGAACCGCTTAATCCTAATTAGGGCCATAGGGAGGCTGGCACCTATCTCAGCCAACTTTGGGCGAGGGCAGAGGACTCCCTGGACAGCGCACCAGGCCATCGCAGGGTAGAAACACGCTGGTGGCTTTGCAGGAGCTGAGCAGCATTATTAGTATCTTAGTATATTAGCATCATAACTTAATTAAGGACAATTTTAGTTCAGTTCATTTTTCTGTAACCGCTTCATCCTAATTAGGGTCACGGGGAGGCTGGTGCCCATCCCAGCCAACTCAGGGCGAGGGCAGAGTACACCCTGGACAGCTCGCCAGGCCACGCTGACGGCTTTGCAGCCTACTCTTTTTACGAAAGTCAGCAATGGTTCTTTTACATGCCTCACACCATAGACAGTGAGAGACATGGCCGGCCTTTGATAACCCAGTTAGCTGCACTGGGGGGGGCAGTGACTACCTTGTGGAGAGTGGGACTCGAACCCCCAACCTTTGGATCAGCGATCTGGCGCCTTATACCACTAGACCACCACTGCCCCAGGACAATTTTACAGCAAATGATATAGTTTTAAGATCACTGGCAATGAAAACTTGACCCTAAGAATAAATTATATATATTTTAATATTTTTATCTCCAAATGGTCAAATAAATTAATAAAATCAATTTCATACATCACTTGAACAATGTTAAACAACAGCAACCAAATATCACAACTTTGAACAAAACTGAGGTACCCCTTCTTTCCAAAATCACAACAAAATTTCCATCCCAAAAACAAAGGTTCAGTCTGGAATATGACCTCCATTTGAGTTTATGCAGGGTGAAATTCATCTGCGCATGGATCTAACGAGTCCTGCCTGTTTCGGTCTGTTCTGTGTTGCTGGTGCTCGGCCTGATACTCTGTATCCGAGCTGATATCACAAGTTTTCAATGAGTGACAAATCAAGCGAATATGCAGGCCAAGGAAGGACATTAAATACCTACTTCCACAGATATTTGCCTGTGACATGGGCAGTATGTGGGCGAGCATTGTCCTATTGGCACACCTTGCAGGTCAGGATGGTTTCGGAAGAAGGGCGTTTCCATAGGCTGCAGAACATCATCAATATAATGTCTGGCAGTTAATGTGCCATCAATAACAACCAACTGCATTCTGTAGTTTCCAGAGATGTCAGCCCACACCATGACTCCTGCACCACTCAATCAGGTGACTGGTCAGACACAGCATGGGGCAAACCACTCAGCTCGTCTCTGCCAGCTACCACACATGCTCATCAGCTCTGAACTGGTAGAACTGTGACTCATCTGTGAAGAGGATATTAGTTCCACTGCCCTAATGTCCACCTGCTGTGCTGGCAAGCCCACTCAAGACTATTTCTTTGATGCTGCGCCATCATAATCATACATACCTCAGAAGGGGAACCAAGCTTGCGGGTCCTGTCCATAGAGATTTCTCTTCACAATGGTGGCTGAAATCCTAGACTGGGGTCTTCCCGGTGTCTCCCGAGCCATTTGTGTGGCTCTTCAGAAGCGATCTCGATAGTGCTGGAGTACGATGTACCAATCTTTCTCTGAGGTCGTTGCACATGCTCATCCTGGATTGGATGTGGTCTATGAGCTACAGACCTAGAGTCAACCTGGCATTGATGCAGGTGGTTATTTGTTGACACATTTCTGTCTGATCAGTGTGCCACCAGACATGCTGATGTTCAAGCCTTCAGATGACCCGAGGTAGAGTTTTGATCATTATGTGACAGTCGAGGCATGGCCCAGATTCCATTGCATAATGCTAAACATTTTCCCAACCTTTATGCAGGCAAGATGACCAGTGGTTAAATGCACCCATTGTTGATTATTGAGACCCCCAAACAAACTTGAAGCTGTAAAAGAGTCTAGATCCAGTGCTTAAGCGCAGTAAAGCATGGCAGTGGGTGCTGCTACTGGGAACAATCACTGAAGTGTTTCGGGTCAAAAAATAAGTCACCATGAAGGTAAATGCAAAGTTCCAAGTAACAACTCTATAATTTCTACAGCTCACTGATAAAGGAGTCTCCTCGTGTGAAACATGTTCTCCGGCATGAAGTGGTAACACCTTGTACATGTGGAGCATCAAACAGCAGTGAGTGGGGTAAGAAGAAAATCCTTTCGAAATGCAAGAGCTTAGGTCCTGAATATATTTATTATGGATGAAGGAACCCACACATCTATGGGAAATCATTGTGCATCAGACTGGCATTTGCTGCTATTGTAGGGTTAGAATATGCACTTATAAAATTCCTTTACTTAATGTTAAAGAAGGATTCTGACCCTATAAAGAGCTGAATACAAATTAGTCCAAATTCTCCTGTGGATTTTTTTAGGGGTGGGGTTGGTGATTTAATATGTCACTTTTATATGTTGTGTACAGGATATATATACACACACACAGCAGATTTAAACAGACTATCATATATTATCCTGTGAAACATAATATCTAAAGTTGCCC
This sequence comes from Plotosus lineatus, assembly GCA_024760905.1. NCBI lineage: Eukaryota > Metazoa > Chordata > Actinopteri > Siluriformes > Plotosidae > Plotosus > Plotosus lineatus. The sequence goes on from CM045732.1 coordinate 57,555,807, forward strand.
GGAACACCGTATGCTTTGTTTAGCTCTTCTGTTCCTATTACTGCTCTACATGCCCTTACTGTGACAGGTCACAAATGGCTAGCCTTTTCTGAGAGAGCTTTTGCAATAAAAAGCGACACCTAGACATTTCAAAGACTAAAAATAAGCTCTTTCTTAAGACAAGAATAATTTATTCTGTCTGTACCTCATTCCTGTCCAAAACGGGGACAGACTGCATTATAGTCGTTAGATTTAAAAAAAAAAAAAAAAAAAAGTCTCCCTAGTTACAGACCACAAAAAAAGGAGTTTTTTTTTCACATTATAAAAAAATGAAACTTCTGCAGTTGGTCCATCTGAATAGGAAAGTCTACCATTATTACAGCTGTTATTATTGTGGTGGGTGGGGGGTCCGTAATGACATGTTTGTGTACTTTTTCATTCAATAAATGTGATTCTATTTTCTGTGCTATTCCACATGAATGCTTTGGTGAGACTGATATATACTGCACGACTGGAGTGAAAGGGAGATCTGTGAATGTGAAAAGTAGGCCAACTGTATATCTGTATTTAAAATATACTGCAATGTGCAGTTTGCAATTAAGGAAGAATAAACATCTGGAAGTAGATCGCATTGCTGACTCATAGCACCAAGGTCCCTGGTTCCATCCAGAGCTTGGTTTTCTGTTTGTGTTTCACATGGACTATATATTAACTCCTCCATAGTCTGTGGTCTCCTCAGTGAATGGACTTTTTGGCCAACGGATGTTTTGGACATGGACGTTTTGGCCAGCAGATTTTCCAGGGTAGGACATTTTGGCCAAATATGTGTTTGGACTGGTGTTAGGATTAGGGTTAGGGTTAGTACGATTACGTTAATAAGATTAGATACGTTAATAAGACACCTCTAGAAGGTTTAAAAACACTTTTCTTGTCAGTAGTCAATATATATGGGTTATCAAAGGCGGGCCATGTCTCTCACTGTCTATGGTGAGAGGCATGTAAAAGAACCATTGCTGACTTTCGTAAAGAGTAGCTGCAAAGTCGTCAGCATGTTTCTGTCCCTTGCTAAAAGGGTTGTGACAGGAATTGCATCCGACGTAAAAACCTCTGCAAAATCAAATGTACGAATCAGACGATTCGCTGTGGCGACTCCCGAGAACGGGAAAAAGCCGAAAGGAAGAAATATATATATATATATATATATATATATATATATATATACACTAGTCCTTCTCAAAAAATTAGCACATTGTGATTCAGTTCATTATTTTCTGTAATGTACTGATAAAAATTAAACTTTCATATATTTTAGATTCATTGCACACCAAATGAAATATTTCAGGTCTTTTATTGTTTTAATACTGATGGTTTTAGCATACAGCTCATGAAAACCCAAAATTCCTATCTCAAAAAATTAGCATATTTCATCCGACCAATAAAAAAACAGTGTTTTTAATACAAAAAAGTCAACCTTCAAATAATTATGTTCAGTTATGCACTCAATACTTGGTCGGGAATCCTTTTGCAGAAATGACTGCTTCAATGCGGCGTGGCATGGAGGCAATCAGCCTGGGCACTGCTGAGGTGTTATGGAGGCCCAGGATGCTTCGATAGCGGCCTTAAGCTCATCCACAGTGTTGGGTCTGGTGTCTCTCAACTTTCTCTTCACAATATCCCACAGATTCTCTATGGGGTTCAGGTCAGGAGAGTTGGCAGGCCAATTGAGCACAGTAATACCATGGTCAGTAAACCATTTAGCAGTGGTTTTGGCACTGTGAGCAGGTGCCAGGTCGTGCGGAAAAATGAAATCTTCATCTCCATAAAGCTTTTCAGCAGATGGAAGCATGAAGTGCTCCAAAATTTCCTGATAGCTAGCTGCATTGACCCTGCCCTTGATAAAACACAGTGGACCAACACCAGCAGCTGACATGGCACCCCAGACCATCACTGACTGTGGGTACTTGACACTGGACTTCAGGCATTTTGGCATTTCCTTCTCCCCAGTCTTCCTCCAGACTCTGGCACCTTGATTTCCGATTGACATGCAAAATTTGCTTTCATCCGAAAAAAGTACTTTGGACCACTGAGCAACAGTCCAGTGCTGCTTCTCTGTAGCCCAGGTCAGCCGCTTCTGCCACTGTTTCTGGTTCAAAAGTGGCTTGACCTGGGGAATATGGCACCTGTAGCCCAGTCCACTGCTTCCACAGATCCCCCAAAGTCTGGAATCGGCCCTTCTCCACAATCTTCCTCAGGGTCCGGTCACCTCTTCTGGTTGTGCAGCGTTTTCGGCCACACTTTTTCCTTCCCACAGACGTCCCACTGAGGTTCCTTGATACAGCACTCTGGGAACAGCCTATTCGCTCAAAGATTTCTTTCTGTGTCTTAGCCTCTTGCTTGAGGGTGTCAATGATGGCCTTCTGGAGAGCAGTCAGGTTGGCAGTCTTACCCATGATTGCGGTTTTGAGTAATGAACCAGGCTGGGAGTTTTTAAAAGCCTCAGGAATCTTTTGCAGGTGTTTAGAGTTAATTGGTTGATTCAGATGATTAGATTAATAGCTCGTTTAGACTACCTTTTCATAATATGCTAATTTTTTTTGAGATAGGAGTTTTGGGTTTTCATGAGCTGTATGCCAAAATCATCAGTATTAAAACAATAAAAGTCCTGAAATATTTCAGTTGGTGTGCAATGAATCTAAAATATATGAAAGTTTAATTTTTATCAGTACATTCCAGAAAATAATGAACTTTATCACAATATGCTAATTTTTTGAGAAGGACTAGTATATATATATATATATATATGGGGCAGTGGTGGTCTAGTGGTATAGGGCGCTGGATCGCTGATCCAAAGGTTGGGGGTTCGAGTCCCACTCTCCACAAGGTTGTCACTGCCCCCCCCCTCCCCCCCCTCAGTGCGGCTAACTGGGTTATCAAAGGCGGGCCATGTCTCTCACTGTCTATGGTGAGAGGTATGGAAAAGAACCATTGCTGACTTTCGTAAAGAGTAGCTGCAAAGTCGTCAGCATGTTTCTGTCCCTTGCTAAAAGGGTTGTGACAGGAAGGGCATCCAATGTAAAAACCTCTGCCAAATCAAACGTGCGAATCAGATGATTCGCTGTGGCGACTCCTGAGTAAAAGGGAAAAAGCCGAAAGGAAGACAGACATATATATATATATATATATATACTAATAATTGATAATTAATGTGCCAAGCAAGATACTCATTGTTCTAATACAATATAAATATTATAATGTAATGTAATATAATATCAATTAACAAAAATCAGATAACAAGTTAAACACCAGTCCAAAAAACATATTTGGCCATAAGGTCCTACCCTGGAAAATCTGCTGGCCAAAACGTCTATGGCCAAAATGTCCAGTCCAAAACGTCCAGGCTGAAACAAAACATCCGTTGGCCAAAACGTCCTACATCTGGTTTCCTCCCACCTCTCAAGAACATGTCAGTAGGTGGCTTGGGTAATAGGAATTGTTTCTGTAGATATGTGACCTCAGATTGGTTTGTATCCCGACCTGGCAGTATTCCTATTGTAAATGACTGTTACTGAAATCTGAATCCATGATGACTGTGACAAGGAGAAAGAAATGCAGTGATTCAAAGTGGGGAGGGGGGAGGGGGGGGGGGGGCTGGTAATCAGGGAATCAAGGCTGTAGAGTGTAGTGTGCCCAAACCGGTTGCTTTTAATTGGCTGGTTTCTATGCGGAGAAAACTTACTGTGCATTTTTACTCCTAACGCAGGTATGCCTGTTTTCAGTAGTGGCCAGATTAGACCCCCATAAACTTTAATTTGAGGAAACTTAAATGTAAGTTGAATGAAAGAACACTTTTGAGTTTGCACACTTTATGTATCTCATCTCATTTCACAGGAATATAAATTAAAAATCTATGTTAATTTTTCATGATTGCAAAAATCCTATTTAATCAAGGACTCCATAATTCACGAAAGGATTTCTCTGCTTAGTCTTTCAAGTCTAATAACAATTTACATTTTTCAAATTAATTTGCACTTGTCAAAGGCAAAAAATAAAAAAATAAAAATGCTTTAAGCAACTTTGTAAACACAACTAAACAGAAAAGAAAAATTGGTATGTGTTATATAACAGACCATCTACCATAACACAGCATAAAATGGAAGAGGATGAAGTCAGTTACAATCAGTCTGTGGGCTTTATTTGGACATCCCAGTGCAGTACTGAAAATTGATGGATGATTATATATGCAAATATATGCCATCTAATATGCGTTAATATGCCATCAAAACAAAATATATTCCATCAAATATGTGTTAATATGCCATGAAAACACAGACTCTGATTCCATACCTTACAAAATTGTAATTGCAGAGATTACATTACAAGTATCTCTCGATGCTAGAGCTCTAAATTTCATATTCGACCATAGAAGATGTAAATTTTTATACAGATATTTTAGTTTAGACTCACGAAAGTTGCACAAAGCACATAAACTTAAAAGGGATAAAGCTTTTTCCAATGCTAATTTGTGCAGACAGATCTTTTAACTGGGGCCAAAATGAGGAGCCTAAAGTAATTGCTGCTATTGGGCTATTTAGAATGACATGGACATGGAATTAGGTCGGATAAATTGGTGGATGCAAAGCAAAAAGCATCTTGAACAAGCAAATATTTCAATGTAATACGACTAGATTAATGCATCCAGTGCATCGTGTGAAGGTTCACATAAAAAGGTTCATCTTGTCTCTCATTCAATATGTTTTATAAAGTTTTTAATATATTAATTTATAAGAGCATGCTCATAAAACTGTCTCAGCAATAAAATCGTAGATTTAGTTTAGATAAATCATGAGCCCTGCAAGAAGGAGGAATATACAACGTTTGCTCAAATCATCAGAATTTCCCAAAAATATGAACTGGAGGAAATAGTCTCACATCCGTCTCAAAAAACACATGTGATCCGTTCAGAAAAGATGGCTTGAATTGATGGCTCTAGTTGTCCTTGTCTCTTTATATGTTTGGTCCATAAATAATGGTTGAACAGGAAGCACAGTGTCGTGTTGTGACATTACTAGCAAATATTTTCTGACTTTCCGCAAGTTTATAAAAAAAAAACTAATTCTATCATTCCCTATGTGATACAGTCATATGGGTTTTATGGAAGAGTATACAAGTAAAAAGTAAAGTTGCTGATGGGTCCATCTATTTATATGACACCGAAATGATGTTTTGTTTTGTTTTTTTGGGGGGTACAATTTGCAAAGAACGATTCATGAAATCCAGCGTTGCAGTGCCCCAATAATGGAGATAAATGTGTGAGTCGCTGGGTTATTCTTATTCATTTGATCAGTAATTTTCTACTGCTGTTAATATATAAAGTCAGATCACAGTATCATCCATGGCTCTGTTCAGATTTGATTGAAAATGATTGGAATCCAAGTACAAAGAAAACCTAAAAGAAAATTATTATTATTATTATTATTATTATTATTATTATTGGGGCGGTGGTGGTCTAGGGACAGGGTGCTGGATTGCTGATCCAAAGGTTGGGGGTTCAAGTCCCACTCTCCACAAGGTTGTCACTACCCCCCACCCCCAATGCAGCTAACTGGGTTATCAAAGGTCGGCCATGTCTGTCACTGTCTATGGTGTGAGGCATGTAAAAGAACCATTGCTGACTTTCGACAAGAGTAGGCTACAAAGCCGTCAGCGTGTTTCCACCCTGCAATGGCCTGGCGAGCTGTCCAGGGTGTACTCTGCCCTCACCCTGAGTTGGCCGGGATGGGCTCCAGCCTCCCCGCGACCATAATTAGGATGAAGCGGTTACAGAAAATGAACTGAACATTTCAGGATTGATATGACAGTTTGGATTTGTTGGCAGATAGTATTATAAAATGTGTTGAGATATTTAATTGAGATTTTATTTTTTTAGCATCAAATCAGGTATCCTATCCAATAGTCCAACCCCTGTTTGGCTTGCACCTAAGCAACTGTAAATAGATGTCTTTCTTGGTTAGAAAAGTGTTCAAAGGGAGTCTGAGGAGTCTAAAAGACTCTCACACTCTGTGAGAAATCTGAGGTGTTAAAATGCATAGACGTTGTTGAGATCTTGGCCAAGGGTTCTGATACATTAATAGCAGCTGTGAGACCATGTATACCAGACACTACATAATCACCAGATAGAGACATTAACTCCAGAGTGAGATGAGAGCTCAATGCTAACCGCACCTCAGCTAACAATAAGCCAAGCGATTCCGGCCATACTGCTTGAAAATCTTTAGTCCCTGCGAAACAAGATTGATGAGCTTCATGCATGAGCTCCCATAGAAGTTCACGATAGAAGTTGTTGCGTGCTTAGTCGCCCGAAGCTGAAGCTGCTCGTAGCTGTAGAAGGGTCGACCAATCATAGACGAGCATAGTGTAAAACATGAACAAACAAATAAAACAAATTAAAACGAACAAAGAAACAATTTGACTCTGAGAACTCCACGACGTCGCCCTCTAGGCAGCGCCATCTTGGAGACGTCACTCCAAGACATCGCTCCAAGTTCAATATAAAAGGACATGAAGCGTCATAAAGTTTATCTTTTTGGTATCATTTGTTAAACATGCTACAGAACATAAAATCTCATGCACAAACATTCTCAGAATTAACTTAGGTACTGTACTGGAATAATAATTGAAAAAGACTTTAAAACGAGTGCTTTACAACAGTATATGCTGTATAATGTTTATATTTTATCATCAATAAAATAAGAGTAAAAATTGAAAAGTTTACTATATTTTGCTACATTAATACTGTATTAATAAGACTGTGTATAGAATGTGTTTATTTTAGCACATGTAATAGACACTTAGTATTTCACTTCCGGCTGCTCATTTGCACATGTGACGTGATACATGGGGTTTTACTTCCGGGTACAGAACTCACGGATTATCTCGATTCGCGAGAGGGCTCAGAACCGAACCCCTGCAAATGTTGAGGGCCTACTTTATTTATCATTATACAACAAGCAAAATTTGGTAAACATTTTGGAAGTTATTTCACAACTCTTTTGCTCAGTGTAATACAAAAGCTATTGAGGTTCTATTACCAGTATTCATTTCAGGATTGGGCAGTGGTGGTCTAGTGGTATAAGGTGCCGGATCGCTGATCCAAAGGTTGGGGGTTCGAGTCCCACTCTCCACAAGGTTGTCACTGTCCTCCCAGTGCAGCTAACTGGGTTATCAAAGGCTGGCCATGTCTGTCACTGTCTACAGATCACAGTATCATCCATGGCTCTGTTCAGATTTGATTGAAAATGATTGGAATCCAAGTACAAAGAAAACCTAAAAGAAAATTATTATTATTATTATTATTATTATTATTGGGGCGGCGGTGGTCTAGGGACAGGGTGCTGGATCGCTGATCCAAAGGTTGGGGGTTCAAGTCCCACTCTCCACAAGGTTGTCACTACCCCCCACCCCCAGTGTAGCTAACTGGGTTACCAAAGGCCGGCCATGTCTGTCACTGTCTACGGTGTGAGACATGTAAAAGAACCATTCCTGACTTTCGACAAGAGTAGGCTGCAAAGCCGTCAGCGTGTTTCCGCCCTGCGATGGCCTGGCGAGCTGTCCAGGATGTACTCTGCCCTCGCCCTGAGTTGGCTGCGATGGGCACCAGCCTCCCCGCGACCCTAATTAGGATGAAGCGGTTACAGAAAATGAACTGAACATTTCAGGATTGATATGATAGTTTGGATTTGTTGTCAGATAGGATTATAAAATGTGTTGAGATATTTAATAGTTGTTTCCGTTGTTGCTAAGGCTAATATTTAGTGAGCTCATTACAAAACTCCAAATTCAAATCTTGTTACAGATCTCAGTCAGGTTATCTTCCTTCTGCAAACCCTCATTATGTCGGTCATGTTCAAGCTCTAATAGAACAAAAGGGTAAACACCGGGGATTCCTGGAGGAATGCACTGGAATTAATTCACTCCATCATTTAAAATATTAATTAATGGTAATTAAAAGACTGTAAATAAATGCCACTAAGGAATCATGTAATTAAGCATCATCATCATTCCCAACACCACCAAGACAGCTATTCTTTCCTCTTAACATTAAAAGGTGTTTTCTTCTTCCCGGTTGTTTTGTTTTTTTGTTTTTTTTTTTTTGTTTAAATTGAATTTATACTACTCAATGAGGAATTTATCTCCTCTGTAATTCAGTAGAGTCATGCAAGGACGAACCCTTTTCTTTCTCTACCTCAGGCAGCTCATCATGGTCCATTGTGTACATTGCTGTTGCTTCCGTTGCAGCTCCTGGAATCAAACATCATGCAGACTGAATTTGTGAGTATTGGGAGTAAGTCTAAATGAACACGACCCAGTTGATTACCTGATACTAGTCTCTCTCTTGTTCCCTTGTTATAGTGAAAAACCACTTTTATTATTTCTTTATCTATTTCTTCATTTATCTACGTAACTATTTATCTATTTATTCGTCCATTTATCTATTCCTTTGCCAAACCACTTAATCTTATTAGGGTCATGGGGAGTCTGAATCTCCAATAACTCTAGGAGAAGGCAGGGTACAGTCTGAACAGCTGGCCAGGCCATCAAAGGGCAACAAGCACACAATCATTCACACTCTCACCTCGGGTCTATTTGGAACAGCAACTCGCCTAATGTGCATGTCTTTGTATTGCAGGAGGAAACTGTAGTACATGGAAGAAATCCACACAAGCATGTTTGGAACATGTACGTAAACGCCACATAAAAGAGACCTTACCAAGCCTGGGACTTATATTGGTAGTAGGATGCTGAGGTTGGATCTACCAGGCAGAAGGCCGAGAGGAAGACCAAAGAGATTTATGGATGTGGTGAAGGAGGACATGAAGGTAGTTGGAGTAAGAGTAGAAGATACAGAGAATAGTGTGAGATGGAGGCGGATGGTTTGCTGTGGCGACCCCTGAAGGGAAAAGTCGAAAGGAAAAGAAGAAGAAGAAGAAGAAGACCAAGCCTGGGCCTCAAACCCAGGGTCTTCATGCTGTGAGCCAGTCGTGCTGACCAGTATGTCATCATACCATTATTATTAATCTTGTTATTACACTCATGCCTTCGTTTTACGGACTTCGCTTTAACGGATTTCAGATACAACGGACAAAATCTGTAGCTTCCGACTAGTCCGGATCGTCCGGACGCGGGCCGTTGTTTCCGAAAGTGACCGCCAGATGACCAGACTGGCTTGAAGAAAATGAAACCGATCCTGGGTGCAACATGTTCACTCGGGAAGAGATTGCTGCTGAGGTGCTGGCTACCCAGGACAGTAGCAGCAGCAGTGAGGACGAAGACGAGATGCCGGTTACGCTGCCCAAACTTTCTGAAGTGCGCAGTGCTCTTGACTTAGTGCTACACTACGTCGATTATTCCAAGAACAGGAAAGTGTCTGCTCATTATGCAAATCTCAGAAATTTGCAAGAAACAATAATAAGAGAGCAATTCTCAAGTGGAAAGCAGTTGAAGTTAGACACTTTCTTCAGACCAAAACAAACTGCCGGCTCAGCTGATGCATGAGGGATACCAAACAGCCCACCCTCACCAAGCGAACCAACATCATTTATGTCAGGCTTACAGTCTTCAACTCCTCAACAGCCTGAAACCAGCAGTACGTTTACATCAATGGAGCTGCAAAGTTCCAGTGACTCAGAATAGTAACATTCTGAGTCTCCCACTATACGATCACAGCCTCATCTCAAGCCAATAGATGATAAACCTGAATGATATTCAACAGATTTCTGTTTTCAACATACTGTACTGTCTACATTACTATCTTGTGGTGTACATGTACAGAGTATAGGTACAGTATTTACATTTGCAGATTACATAGTGTGCTTAAGTAAAAGTTTTTCGTAACGTAATCGTTGAAATACGTGGAATCGGAAACTTCGGACAATCGTGTACTTCGGACCAGTACCCCCCCCCCCCCATTAGTCCGTTAAACCAAAGCATGAGTGTATTATTACTATTATTATTATTATTGTTATTATTATTATTGGCGGTGGTGGTGGTATTAATACTAGCAGTACGAGGGGGTGGGGCGGATAGCCCATAAGTGTGTTCCGAAAAGCACTATACCTTTACAATTTTTAAGTGGCTGTCTGCTTTGTAGCATATAACAAAGCTTTTAACAGAGTACAAAATATTTTTCACAAAACCAAAGGACTCAGCAGAATGTTTGAAGTTGAAGCAATATGTTGAGCATTGTTAGCATTTTTAGAGGGTCTAACAGGAAGAATATAGTTCTACTGAGGCAAAAAAGAAAAAAGCTGCAAAAAGACATCCTGTCAAATGTAACACCTATTAAAATGTGTTAGAGGGAGTTCACAGCGAGTTTCTAGTCCAGGGGTCGGCAACCCGCGGCTCCGGAACCTTGAGTGGCTCTTTCATCTCTCTGCTGTGGCTCCCTATAGATTTTGAAAATAAATAATAAATATTTGATTTAAATTCATTTTATTTTAGTTAATCCAGTTTGTAAATGTAATTCTAAATTCTACGATTGTGATGCTCCTGTAACATTAAAATAAACCGTGTTTAATTTTTTTTTTTTTTTTTTTGTCCCTCAAAATATGTGTCATAACTACGACTTGGGAAATCCACAGATTGAACCTTCCATTCAATTCAGATCAAGCTTTTCAACCCCAGGTTGGCCAACATGGATAAATGTGATACAGGGATCCCTCTCTGTCCACGGTTAATTGGGACCAAGATCCCCCCACAACCACCGAATTCCGTGAAGTAGGATCAACCCTCCAACCCCCCGACTGACATATACGTACCTGTATGTGTGTATATCATATCAATAAATACATATTCAATGCTATAAATGCTTATAATAACAATTAAACATTCAAAAATTATTTATTAGATGTAAATGAAATATAAATACACACACACACAGACATGTGCACACACGCACTTAGATGCACACCTCACAAAAATGTAAGTGGTTTTGATGGGAGGTTTTGGGTTTTTTTGTTTTGTTTTGTGTTTGTTTAAGGGTTTTTTTGTTTTGGGGGGGGGGGGGGGTTTGCATAACTGGCCTTGCTTCAGTGGCATTTTCCTTAACTTTTCCTCTATTCTACATTAATTTCCTTATTTTTTAATTCGATGAATATTTAAAAAAAAAAAAAAAAAAAACACGATGCACTGAAGCCGCTTGAATTGAAGCGCAAAGTAGTGAGGGATCCCTGTATATGCAATAAATAAAAAGTTTCTAAAGAAAATAGAACATTTAATGAGATGTGGACAGATGCAGAGAGTGGATTCCCAGTATATGCCTGATATGTAGCGAAAACTTTGCGAACAACAAAAAGTCAAATATTGCCAGACGTTTCCACAATAAACACACGGGCTTCGCTGAAAAATACCCAGATGGAAATGAGAGAGGGAAAAGCCGTTTCGGAACTGTTGGCGAAGGTTGATCTGAGCAAAACTTATTTCAAGAAGTGGATGCAGTCTGATGATGACACGCAGAAGCAGACAATATTTTTGGTTTGCTGCAGCCGGCAAGTTAAAATTTTGATGTCAGGAATACGAAGAGGACTCAGTTAGACATGGAACATATTTGAAAATAACCTTCAACACAGTGTCTTTTTTTTTTTGTTGTTGTTGTTAAGGTTTGTTCAAACTGTTCAAACTAGTTTGTTTGCCTGCAGAATTTTTTTTTTTTTTTTTTTTCTGGGTAGCAATTCATTGACTTCACAAATGCAACACACTACAGTTTTTTCTATACTTTCCATAAAGGTACAAAACAATATATGCAGTACAGTATTCTCCTCATTTTAGATGTCAAAAGGGTTTTGTGACTCCGTGTGTTTTTGTTTTTTTTCCTCTGCGAAACGGGTGTTTCAAATGGCTCTTTGAGTGTTTAAGGTTTCCGACCCCTGTTCTAGTCGTTTGTCATCTCCTGTGACTGCCTATCTTTGTATTGTTTATTGCATCATGATTTTTTTTTTCTACCTCTACACTAAAGTTTTCATTAAATTATTATTTGGATTCTTTAAAATTACCTGTACATACAACAGTGTAGAAGGGCTACCGCAGCATGGTATTTCATCCATTCTGAACTGCTTAATCCTAATTAGGGTCATGGGAGGCCCATCTCAGCCGACTCTGGGCGAGCTTAGACTACAACTTGGACAGCTCATTGCCAGGCCATCTCAGGGCAGAAACATGCTGATGGCTATGCAGCTATTCTTGATAGAAGTCAGCAATGGTTCTTTTACGTGTGATAGACAGTGAGACACAATGCCGGCTTTTGCTAACCCAGTTAGCTGCACTGTGGGAAGCATGGTGTTTGGATATAGTAAAATTTACATCAAACAGGGTTTTTGTTTCCACATTGAAGTAAGAAAATATAAATCTTCACAGAAGAAAACCTGTCGGCAGTTAAAAATTGATATTCCTTAATGATTAAAAGATGGGATGGTACCAAAGGCAATCACCATATATTTATAATTTATATTTTATATATAAGAATAATTTATATATTAATACAGAGTGAGGGGCAGTGGTGGCCCATTGGTAGGGTGCTGAATTACTGATCCCAAGGTAATAGGGTGCCAGGTCCACTATCACCAGGTTGTCACTGCCCTCAGTTCAGGTAAAATGGGTTTTCAAAGGCCAACCATGTCCCTCGCTGTCTCTAGTGAGAGGCATGTAAAATAAAAAACATTGCTGAGTTTCGTCATGAGTAGGCTGCATAGCCGTCAGCGTATTTCTGCCCTACGATGGCCTGGCGAGCTGTCCAGGGTGTACTCTGCCCTGGCCCGAGTTGGCTGGAATGGGCGCCAGCCTCCACGTGACCCTAATTAGGATTAAACAGTTGAGTAGATCCTTCCATAGGAGAGTGCTCAATACTTTTTGGTAGAGCAAATAACAATAAAAATAAAAGGACAGGACAAAGACTTTCTATTGAAACTCCATTTATCACTCCAGATCTGTTTCGAGGGGTGGTGAAACCATCCTCTCTCTTCAGGTGATTATAGAAGAAATTCTTTTATTAGAATTCCTCTATAATCACATGAAGAGAGAGGATGGTTTCACCACCCCTCGAAACAGATCTGGAGTGATAAATGGAGTTTCAATAGAAAGTCTTTGTCCTGTCCTTTATTTTATTTATATATATATATATATATATATATATATATATATATATATATATATATATATATATATATATATATATATTCTTAAGGACTTGAAGCGGAACTGGATACTTCTAGAGTTAATTTTTGAAATGACATCACATATGGGGGTGTGGTCATTCTGAGGGCAAACATGTATCCTTTTTCTTTTATATATATATATATATATATATATATATATATATATATATATATATATATATATATATATATATATATATATATATATACTAGTATAAATGCATTTTTTTTGCAATGTGGGAGGAAACCAGACTTTTGATTTTTGTGGGAGTGGACGAGGCTGAGCTGAAGACTCATATTAACGCTGAACGCACAGGTCTGAATTCCTGAAGTCCTATAAGTGAGAATTTATATATATATATATATGTGTGTGTGTGTGTGTGTGTGTGTGTGTGTGTGTGTGTGTGTGTGTGTGTGTGTGTGTGTGTGCGTGTGCTAGAAAATTATGTTGTTTTTTTTAATTTGTTATCCTTTTGATCCATGGATTTTTCTGGGTATTGCTAGTTTTGATTTTAAATAAAAAATACCCATTGATTGTATTTCTTCTTGTTGATAATCAGTTTTACTGACATAACTAACATTTTGTTGAAAGTCGAAGGCAGTTTTTTTGTTTGTTGGTTTTTTTTTTTGGTCCGTGCTATTCTTGACTGTGTTCAAAAGTTATTCATAGAAGGATACGATTAGGATGGGCCAGCCAAAGCAGGTTTAGTAAAATCAACAGAATAGTTTTCAGTTCTTAAATAAACCCAGAGCAGTTTTCAACTGGAGAGCTGCATGCCCATTAGCAGTGATTGGGATTTGATTGGTGTTGGAGCTTGTGCAGTTTATCAGCTGCAGCAGGCTGTTACAGTTAGTCCTATCTCAGTTGGAGCACCTTGCTACCTCAGGTCTTGTTCCTGACTTACACTTGCTGTCCATTTGCAGCTTTGTGCTCTGCTGCAAAGAGACCAATTTTGTGCCCTACTGGAGGCTTACTCTGAACACCATGACTTCTTGTTGGCTTGTTACACCTTCTCTGAGGATCACACTTTTCCAAAAAAAAAAAAAAGGAAAGTAAATGGCTTTTGAACAAATGAAATATGGTATACATGTTTGGATGTTTTAAGTCAATTCTTCCATGTGTGATTTTTACGCTCAATATCTGGCACAATAATCACAAATTAAATATTGTGAATATTTTAATGAACACTTGCTTTTATCTCCATGTACGTATATGCAAGATAGCACCCAGCGTACACTGCATCCAGTTCGTGCATCAATTGTGTACTTTCCAAAAATCATGGCTGGTTTATATTTTTGTATTGAAGCATATTTCATACCCCCCAGTGCAGCTAACTGGGTTATCAAAGGCCGGCCATGTCTCTCATTGTCTATGGTGTGAGGTTCATGTAAAAGAATCATTGCTGACTTTCAACAAGAGCAGCTGCAAAGCTGTCAGCAGGGTTTCCACCCTGCGGTGGCCTGGCGAGCCATCCAGGGTGTACTTTTCCCTCGCCCAGAGTTGGCTAGGATGGGCGATAGCCTTCCCGTGATCCTAATTAGGATTAAGCGGTGACAGAAAATGAACGATGAATGAGCAACATGCATGTCTTAAGCGTGAACACCATAATCATGATTACACCTTTTAAACATTTTTTTAATCATTTAAATTATTTTGTCAAACAAAACAATCAAATTACATTTTTAATTAATTAATTTTGGAGATACATTTTTACCCTTTTAATTATTAATTAATTGGCGACCCCTGAAGGGAGCAGCCAAAAGTAAAAGAAGAATTTAATTATTAAAACTTCAAAATTTATTTATAGCTTTATTTATACATACTGTACAGTGTTTATAACTCTCTCTCTCTCTCTCTCTCTCTCTCTCTCTCTCTCTCTCTATATATATATATATATATATATATATATATATATATATAAACTTATTAAAAATTATTAACTTAAAAAATAAATACATTTTAACCTTTTAATTTTTGCTGAACTCACATTAACTAAGCTCATACAATGATACACACACACACACACACACACCTTACAGTGCAACCCTGAACAGAACAGCACTTCGACAGCCTTCAGCTGCCAGCTAACCACCATCTGAGCTTCAATAACTTAATAACATGCTTGTAAACGGGCAGTGGTGGCCTGGTGGTAAGGTGCTGGATTGCCGATCCTAAGGTTGGGGGTTCAAGCCCTACTGTCAACGGTTGTCACTGCTGTTCCCCCAGTGCAGCTAACTGGGTTATCAAAGGTGGGCCATGTCTCTTACTTTCTATGATGTGAGAAATGTAAAAAAAACATTGCTGACTTTCAACAAGAGTAGCCTGCATAGCCGTCAGCATGTTTCTGTCCTGCGATGGCCTGGCGAGCTGTCCAGAGCTGCCCTCGCCCAGAGTTGGCTGAGATGGGCCCCAGCCTCTCCTTGACCCTAATTAGGATTAGGCAGTTCAGAAAATGAATGACTGAATGAATGCTTGTAAACTGGATAAAGTATTCCGTCCTTCTTCACATGGGACCACTGTTAAACAGCAAGAATATTATTGACAGATGTAAGCAAGTTTACCGTGCTTTGCACATGATAATTACCTTCAAGAAGTAACGGGAGAAGGGTTAAGAACACACTACACACTGTATTGAGTGAGGAAAAGGCGAATCGCCCTTACCGGATCCCCGAGGCATAATCAATAGATCAGTAAACAATTAACCATAGCAGACAACAATCTGTAGTACTTGCCTGTACTCTTATTTTTACATAGTGTGAACAATCAACATTAATCTACATTCACAATCAAAAAATGAAACTATATACAAAATATACTCAGGAAAAAATACTACAATATTAAGATTAATTATTTTAAAGGAGGATAACGATGAACAAGTAATGTCTGTCTCACACTACTTATCACACACTGACACAATAATGGTCCATGCTTGTGAATGTAAATACTGATCATTGATTGACGTAGGATGGATACTAACTTTCATCAGTCTTGAATGTTGACAGCAGCAACCCTTTATTATACAAAAAAAGCTGAATGTAAATGAGAGATGCATAAATAATCAATCAATATATATGTGCCATCTTGAGCAGTGGCTAAATCTATTCTGTTCTACTTACTGCTTAGTGAGTTCAATGCCTTGGCAAAGAAATGTTGGTACTGTATATGATTGGTGCCATCAACAGATGTATGCTTTTCCACCACTGCTACTTTTGTGGGTGGCATTGCAACACATACAACAGAATATGCAAACAGAGTTGCTGATAGACTCATTCTGGAAAAGCAAGTCTTGATTCTGCCTGTTATTTATCCTCAGTGCCCATAACCCTTCAAGTCACACGTACAGTCTCTTGCACAGCAGGTCATTCACTTTGAAATTATGGGTATGACCTCTGAGAGCGATCTCATAACTGTGTGCCTTGATTACACATTATTTGTATGCAGGCAAGTTCAAAGTTTTTTCCTTAATAGTGTGAAACAAGGCAAAACCCCTGCTGCATATATACTTCGTATTAACCCCATTTTACTCCATGAGTGATGTTTGGGTATTCACTACTTAACACTTTCCTACTAGCTGGAGAACAACCTTATTTTTCACATAAGGCACTGATCCTAAATTGAAACAAGATTTGGTATTAAATAATTTGCACTTTATCATATGAACGAGTGGAAGATGCAGACATAACATGGCTTTCACTTCTGAGCAAAATTAATAAACAGGCATTATCAGTAGTCACAGAGTTAGAATGGATCAAGCTGTGACTGAGCATTTCATTGTGTGCCATTTTTACCAGAAATGCTGCCATCATAGCATATCATTAAACAAAGTAATCCATCCTAAGAAATAAAAAAGAAGCCTAAGCCTTGCTCTGTGTCCAGTGAAGAAGTGAACTAATAAAGCAATGATTTTATAACAGATCACTAACAGATCAATGACCAAGTATTTTTGTACTCTGCAAACACAATAAACCTTTCTCACTGGATAAACAATATAAATGTGCATGTAATTTGAAACGCAGTTTAAGCACACACACACACACACACACACACACACACACACACACACACACACACTTATATATATATATATATATATATATATATATATATATATATATATATATATATATATATATATATATATATTACAAATGCATGAACAGTTTGACTAACTAAACTTTGGCGAACTAAAAAGAAACAACAATTTAATTTTTTTTAATAGTTATGTTTGTATGTCTACGAAAATAATATATAATTATATGTGAGAATGCATTTCCTGCCCACAAATAAGAAGTGCTACAGCTTGACATTTCTATCTTATGCTGTAGATCAGAACATTTTTTGGATGCTTTGAGCTTATTATAGTGCTGCATGGGCACAATGCCACAGTTTTGTTTATTTTGTTTGAAAATAGTCACAAAATTAATCTGAAATCAATTGCTATTCACCAGAAAAATAGTTGGTATACCTCACTATAGATATATATGACAGCTTGTGGAGGACCCCTTATCATTTCATCAGTGTACCTCATGCCTCATTCTTACCCATAAGCATCCTCTGTGCCTCAATTAAAAAATTAACCCATATAGTCTGAAAGGGAGCTATATATATATATATATATATATATATATATATATATATATATATATATATATATATATATATATAGGAACCTCACTTTATAAAAGTCTTTCCAAATGAAAAATTCAGGTTACAAAATGCATTTCCCCAAAATTTTTGTCTCTGGATATGAAACAATTTCATGTTACGAAAACACCATCTTAAAAATTCAAACGCGCCATTCAAACATTCAAACAATTCATGAGCTGCTCTCCCATCAATGACTTTCAAACATCCCGCCCCACTGGCCTTCCATTGGCTAAGAACGATGACGCAGCTACCTCCCATTGCCTATCTCCCAAGATCCCGCCCCGCTGGCCTCCCATTGGCTAGGAGGGATGACGCAGCTCCCTCCCATTGCCTATTATGCAGCTGCATCTACCATGATGCCTTTCTTGTAAAGGACAGAGTTACTATACTGTTGTTTCATGCTTTATTTCTTGACTCAGGCTTTTAACCTTCCACAAACATTTGTAAGATTATAACTCTGCTAAGAAAACATGGTCAACACACGCACACACACACACATACACACACACACACACACGTGCACACACACACACCCACGCGCGGAATATGGCCAAACCCATCTACCATCGGTACGATTCTTCGATAATCACCTGAAGAGAGAGGATGGTTTCACCACCCCTCGAAACAGATCTGTAGTGATAAATGGAGTTTCAATAGAAAGGCTTTGTCCTGTCCTTTTATTATTTTTATTGTTATTTGCTCTACCAAAAAGTATTGAGCACTCTCCTACGGAAGGATCTACTCAGAAAATCCTCTATATATATATATATGTGTGTGTGTGTGTGTGTGTGTGTGTGTGTGTGTGTGTGTGTATAGGGATGTTTTGGCTCTAATGTCACATCTAGTGGATGAGTTTTAATCCTCCATCAGTGTGAAAACAACACCAAAACATTATTTTAAAATATTATCTGCATTACTTTTTAACCATATATCCCTGTCTCCATTATTCACTCCACTTATCCACCAAGGTGTTGGAGGAGCTAAAGATAATCCCACCTGATTTCTGATCTATCACAAACCAGACTAGGCTTTATCATCCACTTTATTAAGGGCCGTATGCAGAATGGTATATAATTCATTCATTTTCTTAACCGCTTAATCCTGATTAAGGTCGTGGGATTAAGGCTGGTGCTCATCTCAGCCGATTCTGGGTAAGGACAGAGTACACTCTAGATAGCTCGCCTGGCCATCACAGGGTGATATATAATGTACTTAAATAATTATTTTTGCACAAATACATTTGGTTTTATATTAAGTATCCTAAATTTCTCAAATGAATTGAGACACAAACACACACACACACACACACAGACACACACTTTTATCCCACATGAAGAATACCTGTTGAGGCCAGAAATTAATTGAAAAATATGTAAAAAAAAATTTTATGAACATGAAATGAAATAGCTTAATATGTGCGGCACCAGAAGGCACAACCAGACAGATACTAAGAGACAAATTTTTTGCTATGGTACTGCAAAAAAGCCACATCAATACACGAGGGAAGGAGAATTAAAAAAAACATAAAGGCTCCACAAGATGCTAGGAATGTCATGGTGAAAGAAACAAAAGTCAGTGCGCTCTGTCCTACTTCATACAAGATAGACAGTACCTGTCGTACATGACAGTTTGGTACTCACAGAGAGAGTAGAAGTGCATGTGTCTTTGTAGATGGGTGTAGATGTGCACATGTATCATCAGGCCTATGGTATGGAATTCAATATGTCAGCAGTGGAAATGAGGTTCTACTACTGTTTGAGACGAATAATAAATTAGTGTAGAAATAAGAACAATAATGAAAGGAAAAACTGAAATGTTTAATGCAGCCATGAGGCGGGGGGGCACTAACCAGTGTCTCTCCCCCTTATGCTGGTCCCAAGCCCGGATAAATGCAGAGGGTTGCGACAGGAAGGGCATCCGGCGTAAAACTTCTGCCACATTTAAAAATGCAAATGATCAATACAGAATTCATACCAGATCGGTCGAGGCCCGGGTTAACAACGACCGCCATCAGTGCTGTCAACCAACAGGGTGCTGATGGAAATTGGACTACTGTTGGTCGAAGACGTCGAAGAAGGAGAGGCGGGAGGCGTGTCCATAGGCAGAGAGAGAAGAGGAAATGCGTGAGCCTAGGACTGAGAGTAGGGACTTTGAATGTTGGAACTATGCAAGGAAAAGATAGGGAGCTGGCTGACATGATGCAGAGGAGGAAGGTGGACATACTGTGTGTTCAGGAGACAAGGTGGAAAGGTAGCAAGGCTAGAAGCTTAGGAGCAGGGTTTAAACTGTTTTATAATGGTGTGGATGGGAAGAGAAATGGAGTAGGAGTCATCTTGAAGGAGGGGTTTGTCAGGAATGTTCTATAAGTGAAAAGAGTGTCAGACAGAGTGATGAGTCTCAAGTTAGAAATTGAAGGTGTGATGGTCAATGTTGTTAGTGCTTATGCCCCACAGGCAGGATATAAGCTAGAAGAGAAGGAGAGATTCTGGAGTGAGTTAGATGAAGTGATGCAGAGTACCCCCAGAGGTGAAAGAGTGGTCATTGGAGCAGACTTCAATGGACATGTTGGTGCAGGCAACAGAGGGGACGAGGAAGTGATGGGCAGGTTTGGTATCCAGGACAGGAACACAGAAGGACAGATGTTGATCGATTTTGCAAAAAGGATGGAAATGGCTGTGGTGAATACTTTCTTCAAGAAGAAACAGAAGCATAGGGTGACTTATGAAAGCGGAGGTAAGAGCACACAGGTAGACTACATCTTGTGTAGGCGATGTAATTTGAAGGAAGTCAGTGACTGCAAAGTAGTAGTGGGTGAGAGTGTTGCCAAACAGCATAGGATGGTGGTGTGCAAGATGACACTGATGGTGAGAAAGGTGAAAAAGGCAAAGGCAGAGCAGAAGACAAAGTGGTGGAAGCTGAAAAGGAAGAGTGTCGTGTTGTCTTCAAGGAGGAGTTGAAACAGGCTTTGGGTAGTCAGGAAGTGCTTCCAGAGGACTGGACAACCACAGCCAATGTGATCAGGAGACCGGTAGGAGAGTACTTGGTGTGTCCTCTGGAAGGAAAGTAGATAAGGAAACTTGGTGGTGGAATGAGGAAGTGCAGGAGTGTGTACAAAAGAAGAGGTTAGCCAAGAAGAAGTGGGACATTGAGAGGACCGAAGAGAGTAAACAGGAGTACAGGGAGACACAGCGTAAGGCAAAGGTAGCAGTGTCAAAGGCCAAACAGAGGGCGTATGATGACTTGTATGATAGGTTGAACAGTAAGGAGGGAGAAAATGATCTATACAGGTTAGCACAGCAGAGAAATAGAGATGGGAAAGACGTACAGCAAGTTAGAGTGATAAAGGACAGAGAGGGAAATGTATTGACTGATGACAGAAGTGTGCTGGGAAGATGGAAAGAGTACTTTGAAGAGCTGATGAATGAGGAAAATGAGAGAGAAAAAAGAGTAGAAGGGGTGACCATTGAGGAGCAGGAAGTAGCAAAGATTAGTAAAGGAGAAGTGAGGAGGGCATTGAAGAGGATGAAGAGTGGAAAGGCAGTTGGCCCTGATGACATACCAGTTGAGGTATGGAAGTGTCTAGGGGAGGTAGCAGTAGATTTTCTGACAAGAATATTCAACAAGGTCTTAGAAAGTGAGCAGATGCCAGAGGAATGGAGGAGAAGTGTGCTTGTGCCCATTTTTAAGAACAAGGGAGATGTACAGAGTTGTGGCAACTACAGAGGGATAAAGTTGATGAGCCATACAATGAAGCTATGGGAAAGAATAGTGGAAGCAAGACTAAGGGCAGAGGTCAGCATTTGTGAACAACAGTTTGGTTTCATGCCAAGAAAGAGCACCACAGATGCAGTGTTTGCTTTGAGGATGTTAATAGAGAAGTACAGAGAAGGTCAGAAGGAGCTGCATTGTGCCTTTGTGGATCTGGAGAAAGCATATGACAGGGTGCCAAGAGAAGAACTGTGGTATTGTATGAGGAAGTCTGGAGTGGCAGAGAAGTATGTTAGAGTGGTGCAGGACATGTATGAGAGATGTAAGACAGTGGTGAGGTGTGCTGTCGGTGTGACAGAAGAGTTCAAGGTGGAGGTGGGACTGCATCAAGGGTCAGCTCTCAGCCCCTTCTTGTTTGCTATGGTGATGGACAGGCTAACAGACGAGGTTAGACAAAAATCTCCATGGACTATGACGTTTGCAAATGACATCGTGATCTGTAGTGAGAGCAGAGACCAAGTGGAGGAAAATCTAGAGAGGTGGAGGTATACCCTGGAAAAGAGGGGACTGAAGGTTAGTCTTAGTAAGACAGAATACATGTGTGTGAACGACAAGGACCCAAGAGGAACTTTGAGGTTACAGGGGGCAGAGATAAAGAAGGTGGAGGATTTTAAGTACTTAGGCTCAACAATCCAGAGCAATGGAGAGTGTGGAAAAGAGGTGAAGAAGTGCGTGCAGGCAGGTTGGAATGGATGGAGAAAAGTGTCCGGTGTGATGTGTGATAGGAGAGTATCGGCAAGAATGAAGGGAAAAGTGTACAAGACGGTGATGAGGCCAGCAATGTTGTATGGTTTAGAGACAGTGGCCCTGGGGAAAAGACAGGAGTCAGAGTTGGAGGTAGCAGAGATGAAAATGTTGAGGTTCTCTTCGGGAGTAAAGAGGATGGATAGGATCAGAAATGAGTACATCAGAGGGACAGCACATGTTAGATGTTTTGGAGACAAAGTCAGAGAGGCTAGATTGAGATGGTTTGGACATGTACAGAGGAGGGATAGTGAGTATATTGGTCGTAGGATGCTGAGGTTGGAACTACCAGGCAAAAGGCCCAGAGGAAGACCAAAGAGAAGATTTATGGATGCGGTGAAGGCGGACATGAAGGTCGTTGGAGTAAGAGTAGAAGATGCAGAGGATAGGGAGAGATGGAGGCAGATCATTTGCTGTGGCGACCCCTGAAGGGAACAGCCGAAAGTAAAAGAAGAATGACAATACAGCTATAAGGCGTTTATTATATTCTCTCGCAAACCAGCTTTAAGCGGTTTAAGGGCTTCACTAACGCCAAGCTTCAGAGCACAGGAGTTTTAAAATGGCGCATTTGCCGTGACGTCATATTGTTGACAAAGCCTCAACCGGAACTGTGAGCTTTCAATGTAAACATAAGACTATATTCCTGACATATACAACACAAGCTCACGGAAAATTGGGAAAAAAACAGACATTACAGTAGTTTTTTTTTTTTTAAATCATGGACAAAGACAATTTCGTAGAAGGATTTGAAGACTATTTATATGAACCACTGAAGAAAGACTATCCACATTCAGTGAAATCGGACCAGGAAAGTGACGACTCGGAGGACGATATTGGAGAGTCGGCAGAAGCTCTTACACGGGAAAATCATAGCAAACAACCAGCAAATATTTGGTGCTCTTGTGGAAAATGCGTGCGTCAAAAAACCGATCAGGAGTGCTAATGTTGTAAATAACATGAATTGCTTGAGGAAAATATACTGACATTCTGCAATTGGCGATACGACTGTCAACGATGTTACGTCACAATGATCTTTAACCCTGATGAAAAGAAGCCATGTCCGCACACTCAACCTTCATGAGCAAGGAATGTCATATAGAAGAAAAGGAAATGTGGACTTATAAATAAACTTCCAACATCACGCAATGTTTAAAAGTTAATAATAAAGTAGAGTGGATATTTTTTGAATGTTGTAAATTTTGGGTACAGGTACCCTTTAAGGACAGACTGACCCCCAAACAGTGCGGAAGGACTCGCCAGTTGGCCTCATCCATATCTTTGGACTATGAAGGAAACTAGTGCACCCAGAGAAAATGCACACAGGAAACTGGAGAATATGCAAACCCGGCACAGAAATCCACCAAATTTAAGCCTAGAATGTTCTAACTGAGAGTACAACTACAGATGCTCCCCAACTTACATTTTAGTTCGGTTCTGGACGGCCGAACGTAAGGTGGAAAAAAAACGTAAGTTGTTACTGTATGTTCCAGTGATGTATGACGTTCATACTGTACTATACATCCATAAATACCATGACCGTATCTCATAAAACACCCCGAAATCAATTATTATAAACCTAACATTGTAAAATAATATCAAATATATCAAATAATATCAACGTTAATTTCAAATAAATTAAATTCAAGCAAATAATTTCATATAGATAAATTTTAATCAAATTCAGTCATCAAATATCAGATACAGTATCAAATATAACCTTTAACATTCTTTATGATGCGATCATTCTGCTTGGAACTGGTTCCGATGGTCAACGAATGGTAACTTTACATGAAGCTGAGCTGAGTCACTTTACATGAAGCTTAAAACAGCCAATCAATGCTTACAATATGTGAGGCACTCCACTGAAAGTAGTTCACTTGCTTGTGCTTGAGACAAAGCACGGGTTATCAGGACTTCCGTCTTTCAAGTGAGCAAGGGCGCCATTGAATACTTGTTTAGTACTCAGCCTGCACTGATGTGAATCACCAGCAGGGCGGAGAGTTCTCTTTTCTGGATTCGGGTTTTCATTCATTTTACAACTCTCTTTGCTTAACTGAGTATGCATGGTAGATTGTGCCGATCCGAGCAGATAATTAATTTAGTCTTGGGAAAACCAGAAATTCCGGCATATGCTAGAAAACTTGCACCCATGCTAGTAGGCTTACGCTTCTGACCAACCATATTTGCTTAGGGTTACAAAAGTCTGCAAAACAGTGTAAACACAAAGATCACAGAGACAACATCTTAACACAAGGGTAACACACAGTGAACTGGGAAGAAGGAGGGGCACGTTCAGTCTGTCGTTTGTAAACAATGGAGGCAGAGTCAATATGTCATTGCATCATTACATCCGCGTACTACGTAGGTAAGTTTTGTACTACAGAGAGCACACTAAACTCAAAATTTGACTTTTTTTGGGGAAAAAAAAAACTTACAATCGAAAAAACATAAAAAGAATGAACGTAAGTCGGGGAGCTTCTGTACTTCACCACAGTGCCACCCCACAGTTTAATTATAGAATATTGGATATTGTCTCAACCTATATGGCTAGCTCAACCTAAATGGAAAAGCATTTCTACTACAAAGAGTTGAGGGCGCTGTGTTTTAGTTTTTTGATGGATTGACATCAAATACACCAATGACACTGTAGTTCAATTTTACACTATAGGGAAAAAAAGAGGATACAGCACAGAGTGGTGATAGACTGTCATTTTAACTTGGTGTCCAAAAACCCCATCCTAATATCGGTACACGTTAAGACTTATGGCAGCTGCACAATAGCTGAGAACAGAATGACTCAACCAATATCAATCTCTGGTTCTTATTACATGAGTGAGCAGCCAGT